>CM048844.1:46893400-47325900 GCA_026545765.1 Plantago major
GCAAGAAGAGTTGGATCAATTTGAGAGAAACAAAGTCCGAAACTAGTTCCATTTGTGGAAGGAATATCCGTGATTGGAACTAAATGGGTTTCGAAACAAAATGAATGAATCTGGTGAAATAACCAGAAACAAAGCAAGATTGGTTGCCAAGGGATTTACCCAGACTGAAGGCTTAGATTTTGATGAGTCATATGCACCAGTTGCCCGATTGGATGCAATAAGACTCTTTCTAGCCTTTGTAGCTCATAAAGATTTTAAAGCTTATCAGATGGATGTCAAAAGTGCATTCTTGAACGGTGAACTTGCAGAAGAAGTTTATGTTGAGCAACCACCTGGCTTTGAAGTTTCCTCAGAAAGTAGAATGGTCTATAAACATGTAAAGCTCAGATGGATCAAACAGCTCCAAGAGCATGGTATGACACTTTGGCCAAATACCTTCTGGAAAGTGGTTTCAAGAAAGGTGAAGTTGATAAAACTTTATTTACCTTAAATCATGATGGGAAACTACTCTTAGTTCAAGTATATGTTGATGACATCATATTTGGATCTAAGGACAAGCAACTTTGTAATGACTTTGCAAATCTCATGAAAAGTAAGTTTGAGATGAGCATGATGGGAGAAATGAATTATTTTCTAGGATTGCAAGTCAAGCAACTCAATGATGGAATATTCATTAGTCAAACAAAGTATGCAAAAGATATGCTCACAAAATTCAATCTTAAGCCTTCTGAAAAGAATGCTAAGATACCTATGAGCATTGGAACCAAAATGACCTATACTGAATCAGATAAGAGTGTTGAAGAACATAAGTATAGGAAATTGATAGGTTCACTACTTTACCTCACTGCAAGTAGACCTGATATTCAATACGCCGTTGGAGTGTGTGCTAGATTTCAGACAAATCCGATGCAAACACACTACAACATTGCTATGAAAATATTAAGGTATGTAAAAGGTACAGTAGATGTAGGATTGTGGTATCCTAAAGAAAGCGGATTGAGTTTAGGGTACTCAGACGCTGATTATCCGATCATCGCTGATAGGAAAAGCACCTCGTGAACTTGGGTTTGGGTACTAGACTTATCTCGTGGTTTAGCAAGAAGCAAAACTCAATTGCAACTTCTACCACGTAGGCTGAATATATATTGCCGTTGTTGTGCAACACAAATTCTGTGGATACAACAACAACTTAAAGACTATGGACTCGAAGAGAAAACTCCCATTTTCTGTGACAACACAAGTGCTATTGCAATTACACAGAATCCTAAATTTCATGCCAGAACAAAGCATATTGATGTTAGACATCACTTCATCAGAGACCATGTTGAAAAAGGTAATATAGAGATACTCAAGATTGGCACTGAAGACCAACTTGCAGATATCTTCACTAAGCCACTACAAGAAAGTAGATTCTTAACCTTAAGACATAGTCTTGGACTAATGGAACTACCAATGAACTGAAAAAATTCAGAAATCTGGAACGTGCATCCAGAGAAGAGGTATCTGGAACGGGCATCCAGAGAAGAGAAAAGAGAAATCTGGAACGGGTATCCAGAAGTCAAAAAGGTAAAAGAGCAAAAAGACAGCTTAAGATCTCTGAGACGGGAACTCCGATATCCGAATCACTCTATAAACGGGGAACACAAAGGAGAATAGTACAACTATCTGCAGTTAACTACTCTCTTGAAATTCGCATTATTTCTATCTTGATGAAAAACTTGGAAAAATCCTAAGTATAAGACAGATTCAGATGCAAACAATGTTCTTGGTCATACAAAAACGTGATTCAGATAGCTAATAGCCAAAATTCATTAAATGGGCACAATTACACTTGTTGATTTTGATCATTGCTGAAGAAGCAATGGTGACCCTTGATGAAATTAAGCGTTTGATCTATACGGTGGAAATTAATTCACAGTAAATAGTGGACTGTAAAAATTCTGACAAAGCCCACTTTGCATTTAATGCCGAACTAGCTTTTGCTCACGCCTGCTTGCAAATCACAGATACGTACACACAAAATCAATTTGTATGTATTTGTCTGTTGAGATTCTATTGCTATATATATAGGATTTTGGCAAAAGAAATCACTTTCGCCTAATCCAAAATTCCGACTTACACAAAAATAGCAAAATCAAGATTAAGTTTTTCTCTGCAAACCTTCTACAATCTCTGCAAATCAAGATTAAGTTTTTCTGCAAAGAATTACTAATCAAATCTCTTTCAAACACCAAATTCCTGCACTATATAAAGAGATGGCCCCAAAGAATTCTTCCACACAGAAATCTCAATCCTCCACTGGTACTGCTGAAAAGCAAGCACCAGAGTTGGTTATTGTGAACAACCGACTGGTAGGAGATTTTAATCCTGACCATTGGACTTCAAATCACAGAATGATTTGGGGTGGTGCCATGGTTGAGGAATACCTCACGGCTGCAATAGAGAACCAAGCCGACAGAAAGCTGATTCTTGACATGCTTGAAACGACACAAATCAAGGGTTTTCTATCTGCTCGCCCAAGTCGAATTTCATCACTCGATGTGTTGGAATTCTACAACAACTCCAGGATAATTTCCTGTGTTTCAAAACCGCACAATAGTGTTCATCAAAAACCATACCCAAGGAAAGGAAATCCTTCTGGACTTAACAACTTTCTGTAAGTTGTTTGAGTTTCAAAATCTTGGAAAGGATTTTGAAATAAACACCAAGGATGATGATCTCCTTGAAGGTGTTAAACAATTGTACAGTGACGTGTGTGATCTTGAAAAATCAGATACACCCACTGAGTACAAGCTTGCAAGCATCCGAACCAGACATCTGATGGTTCACTGGGATGTATTGGCTTGCATTCTTCACAGATGCTTTGATGGTCTACAAGGAGGTTCTGACCAAATAAGCCAAGAATGATGGATCATGATGTTCTTGCTGAATCAACAAGACAAAAGGCTGGATAACCCTTTTAACTGGGGAAAGTACGCCTTCATGAAGTTTGTGAAGAAGATTCAAGGCTTCGAGCCTAAGATCGCCAAAGGACTAGCTGAGCCAAAGGCCACAGTAGGCTATGGTCTGAAGATATGCTACTTGCTGGAGAAGCTTGGCATTGAGCTCAGAGACTACCGAATAGCCAACAGTAACCTACTCTACAAATATGAGTATACAAACTTGATGAAAAAGGTTACTGGGTCTCAGAAAGGTTCTAAAAAGCGAAAGTCTGAAAAGGTAACTGAAGAAAAGATCGTGACCAAGAAGCCCAGAACTTCAAGAAAGAAGTCTGATGGCAAATCAGAAGACACACCCATTGAGGTTGTCGATTCTCAGATATCTGCAGGCCTTGCCGATGAACTGATAAAGGCAGATCAACTCATCAATGCTGCAAAAGAGTTATCAACTACTGAACAAGTAGACTCAGCAAGAGAAAGTGCTTTCAGAAATGTGAAGACTATTACAGAAAGCCTTGCTGATGAACTCATAAATGCTGCCAAAACAGGTGAAAAGCACCAAGCCCCATCTGCAGAAATCGTAGGAGTAATGGACCAATCAGTTCCCAATGCTGATGAGAGCTCTGACGATGAAAATGATGAACTAATCATCTCTCAAGTCCTAGAAAGAACAAAGAGAGCTAAGGTTACTGTAACAGTAACTGGTGATAAGGTTTCTGAAGAAGAACCTACACCTCCGGTTGCTGAACAAGCACCTATAGCAAAGGTTGTTGGTGCAAACACATCATCAGAGAACGTTTCTTACGCACAACTTCAAAAAGCCCTGATGAGTGGTAATTTAGTCTTTGCGGATCTTGATGGAAATGCCACATCTAAAAATCTGGAAGAACACTCTACTGACCGATCTTCTGCTTCCAGACAACCACAACAACCACAAACACAACAACCACAACAGCCACAAGTGGTTGATGAAATGGTAAATGAACTCCATTTCGAATTACCAAAGAATGCAAGATGTCAAGAAAATTCGCAAAAGAGCAGTTCTAACTCAATGAGAGGGATCAAACCGAGACATCTACTCGTAATGATCAACCAGGAGGCAACTGAGTTGCACACTCGGAAAGGTGTGAAGTACCTAAAACTTCAAACAAAGAAGCTGTACTGGAACAAGAAGACCAAAGTATAAAAGGGTCACAAGTTCCAGAGACCAATCAGCCTGACAATGCTCAGGTAGCTGAATGGTTTAACTCTTACCTTGTGAAAAATTTTATGCTTGTATATCTTGTTACTTATATAAAAATTCTTTGTTACAGGCTGAGTTAGAAACACAGAAACAAGAGGAAGCTCGAAAGCTTGCCTCAGAAACTGAGAAGGAGGTTACCCCAACCTCGCCTCTTAAGAAATCTGAGCCTGTACCACAGGTGATAATTGATTCTTAAGATAACACTTTTCAGTCATTTGTCTATGTGCTTAATCATTTAAAGTAAATGTTTCTAACAGGCTCCAACTGAGAAAGAGGAAGATAAGGCAGAAATGTCAGAGACAAACCCAGAGACCGACAAGGTTTCTGAAGAACACATCATTGAGCCTTCTAGCATGAAGGTACATGAAAAATCAGTGATAAGTATTCTTCATCATGGGTTATGTTAAACTTCTTCTAAAATATTCAATACTTTCTACTTACAGGCTCATTCAGAAGTAGAAATGCAAAGGGAAAAAGTTGCGACATCCCCTGCATAAATGGAAATTGATGAAGCTACCAAGGCAACATCACATGAAAGAATACCAGAAACTGAGAAAGTTTCTGAGAAAAATGACTCTGAGCTTCCTATTGAGAAAGTAAGTCCAAAACTCAGAACTCATTAAAGCATTTTTGCACAAATTCTTTCAAATAATTTCCTAAGTATTGTATTAATATTAATTCTCAGGTTCAAGAAAGAAAGGTTGGTGAGGACTAGACTTCCAAGTCTCCACCTCACAACAAGATATCTGAGACACCAATTGTCTCAGTAGCACAAGTCTCTGAGCCTGAAGTACTTACTCAGGTAACTCAGAAACTAAACTACACTTCTACTCAGATATCTACAAAAGTTTTGAAGCTCACTCAAAACTCTTTCTTTCAGGCTCAAACAAGTGCAAAGCAGGCTCCCAATGATGAGAAAAGGGACCTACTTCCCTTCTTCAAAGCTCAAACCCTGCCAAAGCATATTCAATGCTTCAAGAAATGGCAAAGGTTAAGGTGCTCTGATCGCTCTGAAATATTGAGAATCACAGATCAACCAACCAGACGAGCACGAGCTCTTGACTTGGAGACGTATATCCATGCAATGTTCCCTACCGAACAGTACATAGTTGCGACTCTATTGCATAAGGATTTCTCCAGAGAAGTGGCGCACAGTTTGAAACAAGCCTTTGAACAGGCAGATGGTCAGACAAGATTACAGATGGCATTCAAACCGATTCGCCTGCACTACGCAATTTATACCTTCTGAACAAGAAGAGGTTAATGGGCAGAAGATCACTATTCCTGAAGTGATCAATCTTGTATCTGAAGATGATGAGGAGGAAGAGATAAACGAAAATGACTTTGATGAACCTCCCATTGAACATCACCAAAAGGATGACACAGACAAAAAGGATGATGATGATGCCGCTCTTTATTATGTATCTCTATAAATTCTCCTAGTTTATCTACACCAGGGACCGGAGGAATTTCACAAAGAAATCATGCCTCAACTGCTGAAAAGCAAACTGAGAGGAAAGCACAGAAATCTCCGTCTCCATCTCCTCAAAAGTCAACTCATCCATCTTCCCAACAAAAGGTTAATACTGAACAAGTAGTTGAGGATTATGAGGAAATCGCTCAGAAATTGTTGATAACTCAATCCAGAACTGCTCAACTCGGACAACTGTTGGAAGAAGAACAACAGCTCCATCTTCAACTGGAAGACCAGATAGCTAAATCCAGAGACAAGCTTGACCAACTACAAGATCAATATCTGCAAGAGATGATTGCTTACTCTGAGGTTAAAGAGCTACAGGATGCTGTAAATGCCATCACCAAAGAACTCAATACTGAAGAAGTATCTGAAATTAAGCATGATGCTAAGGCTGCATCATCTTCAAAAGAAGTACCATCCTCCTCCCAAAAAGGGAAGAAGCCAATCTCTGAGATGGTTGCTGGACTCGACACAATCGATGAGAATGTCCAAGAGGATGAAGATCACTGGGCTGATTACTCAGATGATGAAGAAGACAAGACTTTGGCAGAGCACCGCAATGAACATCTAGCGGTTTCACACTTGAAAAGGAAACTGATTGCTCCTGAAACTTTCAACAAACTGCCAAATGTCCACTCCCATGAATACATGATCAGATACCAAGTACTGGCACATCTGAAAAAGGAGATGTCTTCACAGAACAAGGAAGTAATTGCCTCCCCTCCTCGAATGAAAAAGTTCACCGAGCTCGTCACTCGAGAACAACTAGCATAGTCATTGCTCGAGAAAGATCTGGGAATGATAAGGGACGATGATCGTCTTTAGTGAAAAAGCTTTCAAGAGGCAAGTTACACTGGAAAAGCAGATGCCATCCTAGCCCATAGCGAGCTCATGATAAGGACAATGGACTTATCAAACAAAATCAGGAGCTCAAAGCCGAACTTCAGAAGTTGGTCACTGCCTACAATTATTTGCAAGGGCATTTTAACTCTCTCTCAGATTCTTTTATGAGACTGAGTCAGCCAACAATGACTAAGGGGGAAAGAGTGTACAAATCTGGACCTCAAAGTCAGGGGGAATGGGAAGAAGGAGAAGAAAACAAGAAGAAATCTGGAGCTAGTGCAGCTCAGAAAGGAAGAAGAAACATGAAAACTTCCAAGCCACCACTCAGAATCAATGAACCCTCCTCAAGCCAAGCTTTGCAAAATAGTAGCTTCCGTAAACCCATCAAGGAACTTCAATGATAACAAGGGCCATGGCACAGAAACCTCCAAGGAGTACCAAGGCTCCAAGGAGAAGACAGGTTAAAGGGATTGATGAATCTTCTGAAGAAAAAGAAGAAGGCCAAATCAAGTCCCTGGGCAATGAAGAAGGCTGTAAAACTCTCACAAGATTTAATCTTGATGATGATAAGGAAACTGATGAAGATGAAGCTCCTCTTCACAGAAAAAGGAAAATTGAAAGCCTAACTGAGCCCATAGCTGCAAAGCCCCTAGCAGCTAAAACACCCTCTGGAAATACCAAGTCTATCCAGGGTGGTTCTTCAAGCAACAACCCCAAAGAGAATTCAAGACAGAGAAGAAACAGACTGAGAGCTGAGCAAAGAAAAAGTCAACTTCCACTCAGGCTAAAAGAAGCCAAAATTGAGTATGTGAAGAATGATAATGATTCCTCTGTCTACAGGTGCATCAATCAGAAAAATGGCTATTGGATTCTGGAACTTAAGCATCTACTGGTAAATTCAAGATTTCCAGAACCAATCCATAAACAACTTATGGCATGGAGAAAAGATAAGCCAACCTTGATCAACACCAATCACATTAAAGCCTGGTTGGATTTTGAAGTTGTCAAGAGAACTGAATCCATGAGAAAGGACCTCTCTGATGAATGTCCATATGGAAAGCCAGATGATGTGCATGAATCGAATATCACAGAACAGTGGAAGAGCAAGACTCATGTGGAACCCTATGAGTCGTTCTATCTAACTAAAGATCAATACAAGGTGACATCGGATATCCGAGGATTATCTCTGAATACTTCAAGCCAGATATCGTAATAGAGCATGCCCGGAAGTGGGGAAAGTATACGGGTCAAACATTTTGTCAAGAAGAATCCTACCAAAACCTACAAAGAGGTCTGTGGATTTGCCAGAGACACTGAGATGCTCGTCAGAACACTTCTCTATGATTATTCTGATGACATCAAAAGGTTTGGAGATAGGAACTTTGCGCATCGATCCACGTAAATCTTGAAGACTTGAAGAGATTGAAGACTTGAAGACTAGTCTATTAGGATGTTTACTTGGAGCTTGGCTACTCCTGTTGTCCTAATTTACTATTTTTTTGTTGTATTTTTGCTGACTGAACTAAACTTGTTTTATGTATTGAAGTTATCTGTAATCTTTCTTTGTAACTTATCTGAAGAACTTACTCTCAGATAGTATTCTATAAAAGATAACTTGTCAGCAAAGATCACACCTTGTGATTTGGTTGATGTTTACTTTCTGCACTTAATTGAATGAATTGAAAAATCTTAAGAAATGTTTAAGTGTTGGATTGTTCACTCATCCAGATTTGTAATAGGTCAGATAGTCATCGTTGACTGATCAAAAAGGGGAAAATTTGTTAGGAAATTTGTTAGATATTTTGTTAGAAATAACTGTTTAGATTTTGATCAGCAACATGATGACTTATCTTAGTCTCAGAAAGGTGATTAGTACTCTTGGTTCACTTGAACATTGTAAAAGAGGAAACCCACTAAGTATGATAGTCTAGCTAATCTTGTATAGGATGATAGGTCTCAAAATGTAATTTTTATTTTATGAAGAGAAGACCAAGAAGAAGACATCCAAGCAGAACAAGTTCAACGACATTGAAGATTTGAAGACTGCACAAGATTACTGAAACAGTTTTACAGATACCTTGGCCAGATATCTTGAAGACACGGTTTTAAACAAACTGTGTCACAAGAGATATCTGAGAAATAAAAGGTCTATCTGAAAACAAGGAAAGTGTCCACAAATATCTATTCTCAGATACCTTGAGCTTTAACCACATTTCTGAAAAAGAAATATATATATATTGCAAACAAAGTTGTTTCAATAAAAGTGGTATCTGAAGTTAAAGATAAGAACGTGCAAAGAATCAGAGAAATCTGATCAAGGTTGTCTCTGATACAAAGCATAGTTCCGTTGGCACTACAGGACAAAAGTATAGTACAATGCATTAAATGCATGGATGAGATGTACGAATGTATAACGGTAGCTTCTGAAGAAGAAGACAAACCTACTACAGTACTATACACAGATATCAATAGTTTGAATTTGATTTAAGCCTAACGGATACTATCCAAACGGCACTCAAATTCATCTATAAATATCAACACTTAGACTGCTTGAGAAGACACACTACACAACCTGAAGAACTTACACTGAACACATATCTTAATCTCTCAAGCAAACTACTTACTCTCAAAGCTTTATGTTGCGACCAAAGCTTTTGATCTTGAGTAACACTGAAGTTCTAAGTATCCTGATCCTAAACAAGCACAACTATCTGTGAAAGAGTTGAATTGAAAGATCAGGTATCTGAGATTCATTCTCTAGAACATTTATCTAAGACTTGGGTCAGTAAAAAGAACAAGATACCATACATTGAAAAGTGTATTAAGTATACTTGATTCACAGAGCTATCTGATTAACTGAAAAGTTATTAAAGAAGCTCATCTGACAACTCAAATCAAAACCAACACCATCACTGGCGTGGAGTACAGGAAGTACTTAGTTTGAGAAACTAAGGAATAACTCCAAGGTTATTGAGCACAGGAAGTACTTAGCTTGGGAAGCTAGGGAATAGCTCAAAAAGGTTTCTGAGTACATGAAGTACTTGGCTGTGAAAGCCAGGGAACAACTCAGGGGGAACATTTGGTTGGGAACCATTTGTTTAAGGAATCTTAGAATAGGATTTTTGTAAGGTGACCTCAATTATCTATTCTAGTGAATTCTAGGTCTTTGGAAGACCGAAGTGGATTAGTTGGAGGATTACGCCACCTCCAGATACCACTATACTTGCTGTGTTATTTACTTTTCTGTACTTACATTTTAGCAACACACACACACACTTTAACTGTTTCTGCACTTATCTATCTTAAGTCTTTCGTGCTCTGAATCTAAGTATCAGATATCTACACAAATATCTGAGAAATAGATTTTATCGACAAAAGTTTTAAAAGACTATTCACCCCCCCCCCCCCTCATGTCTTTTACTTTGCCGTTATCTGGACCAACAATGGTTTAACTCTCTACTTGTGATATTTTTGTGTTTGTTAAATCTTGTTATTTAATGAAATTTCTTTGTTACAGGCTGAATTAGAAACACAACAACAAGAGGAAGCTACAAAGCTTACCTCATAATCTGAGAAGGAGGCTTCCATAGCCTCACCACTTAAAGAACAGGAATCTGTCTCACAGGTAGAAGATAGTTCCTTAAGATATAACATCTCAGATATGTGCTTTACTAATATTATAAAGTGTCTGTTTCTAATAGGCTCCAACTGAGAAGAAAAATGAAGAGACTGAAAAGTCTATCTCTTCAGAGAAGAATCCAGAGACTTCCAAGGTCTCTGAGGAACAAGTATCTGAACCTTCTGCAGAAAAGGTATTTCATTCAGATACCTATATTCTTCAAAGAGCAAATCTCTGATAATTTTTCTCAAACTAACACGTTCTACTTAATAGGTTCAAAAAGAAGTAGAAGTTGCTGGGGAGTTTCCCGCTCAATCCCCACGACAAATGGAAATTGATGAGGCATCAAAGCCTTCATCACAAGAAAAACTTCCAGAGACTGCACAAGTCTCTGAGAGACAAGTATCTGAGCCTCCAGCAGTGGAGGTAATTGACTTCTCAGATAACTGATTTGTCAATAAAATTTTTCTTGATAAAATTTCCTAAGTGTTATGTTTCTAATCTCAGGTTCAAGCAGAAAGAAAGATAACTGAGGATCAGACTTCCCAGTCTCCTCCTCATATCCAGATATCTGAGGCACCTGGAACCTCAGTAGTCAAGTCATCTGAGCCTGTCACACAGGTAACTCAGATACCTTTCTACTCTAAAGCCCAGATATCTACTATAATTTTGAAATTAATTCAGAACACTTTCTTTCAGGCTCAAACAAGTGCCACTAAGGTCCCTGTTGATAAGAAAGAGGACTTGCTTCCTTTCTTCAAGGAACACACTTTGCCAAAGCATCTGAAATGCTTCAAGAAATGGCAAAAGCTCCGATGCTCCGATCTATCTGAGATCTTAAAGGTGACTGATCACCACACAAGGAGAGCACGAGCCCTTGACTTGGAAAACTACGTCCATGCAATGTTCCCCATGAACAATATTCTTTCGGAACATTGATGGATAAGGATTTTGTCAAGGAAGTGGCCAGAAAGCTGATCCAAGCTTTCACCCAAGCAGATGGTCAGACCAGAATGCAGATGGCATTCAAGCCTATTTTGCCCCAGACTCTACAGTTCATACCCTTTGAACAAGAGGAAGTAAATGGCAAATGG
This sequence comes from Plantago major, assembly GCA_026545765.1. NCBI lineage: Eukaryota > Viridiplantae > Streptophyta > Magnoliopsida > Lamiales > Plantaginaceae > Plantago > Plantago major. Next base: position 46,904,616 of record CM048844.1, read on the forward strand.
TCACTATTCCAGAAGTGATCAATCTGGTCTCTGAAGATGAAGAAGAGAAGGAGACTGATGATAATGATTATGAAGAACCTCCTTCTGACCATCACAAGGATGAGGATGACAAAAAGGATGATGATGATGCCCCTGCACCAGGGACATGAGGGATTCCACAAGGAAACAATGCCTCAGTTGCTGAAAAGCATACTGAGAGGACATCACAACAATCCTCTCCTCCATCTCCTCAGAAATCTACCCATCCATCTTCCCAACAAAAGGACACTACTGAACAAGTAGTTGAGCACTCTGAGGAGAACACTCAGAAAATAGTGGATGCACAAACCAGAGTTGCTCAACTCAAACAATTGTTGGAAGAAGAACAACAGCTAAATCTTCAACTGGAAGAAAAGATAGCTGAATCCAGAGTCAAGCTAGATAAACTTGAAGAACAAACACGCAAAGAAATGCAAGCTTACTCTGAGATTAAAGAGCTCCGGGACGCTGTTGATTATATTGCTAAGGAGCTAGATACTGAACAAGTATCTGAAGAAAAGCATGATGCTAAGGCTGCATCTTCACCAAAGAAACCATCCTCCAAAGGCAAGAAACCCATATCTGAGATGGTTGCCGCCTTTAGAAACCTTGATGAAGAAGTGCAAGAGGATGAAGATCACTGGGCTGATGACTCAGATGATGAAGAAGACAAGACTTTGGCAGAACACCACAATGAACACTTAGCGGTTTCTCATCTGAAAAGGAAGCTAATTGCTCCTGAAATATTCAACAAACTGCCAAATGTCCACTCCCAAGAATACATGAATAGATACCAAGTTTTGGCACATCTTAAAAAGGAATTGTCTTCACAGAACAAAGCCGTAATTGCCTCCGCCCCCTCAGAAATGAAGAAATTCACTGAGCTCATCACTCAGAGAACAACCAGTATGGTCCTTGCTCAGAAGGATCTGGGAATGGTAAGGGACGATGATGTGTCATTTGCTGAAAAAGCTTTTCATGAGGCAAGTTACACTGCTGGACAAGCATATGCCATACTAGGCCCATTGGCAGAGCTCACTGATAAGGAAAATGGACTTATCAAACAAAATCAGGAGCTCAAGGCTGAACTTTAGAAGTTGGTTACTGCCTACAATTACTTGCAAAGGAATTTTGAGTCTCTCTCAGAATCCTTTGTGGTACTTAGTCAATCAACAATGACTAAGGGGGAAGGATTTGGACCTCAAGGTCAGGGGGAAGGTAAGAAGAAATCTAGAGTTGGTGCTGCTCAGAAAGGAAGAGGAAACAAGAAAACTTCCCAGCCACCACTCAGAATAAATGAGCCCTCATCAAGTCAAGCTGCTTTGCAAATAGTAGCTACTTCCCAGCAGCCAATTGAAGAAACAACAATGGTAACAAGGGCCATGGCAAAAAGACCTCCAAGGAGCACCAAGGCTCCAAGGAGAAGACAAGTAAGAGGGATTGATGAGTCTTCTGAAGAAGAAGAAGAAGAAGAAGAAGAAGAAGAAGAAGAAGAAGAAGAAGAAGAAGGCCGAATCAAATCCCAGGGCAATGAAGAAGGCTGCAAAACTTTCACAAGAATTAATCTTGATGATGATGATGAAGAGACTAATGAAGATGAAGCTCCTCTTCACAGAAAAAGAAAAAGGGTTGATAGCCTAACTAAGCCCATAGCTAAAACACCCTCTGGAAATACCAAGTCAATCCAGGGTGGTTCTTCAAGCAATCCCCCAAGGGAGAATTCAAGACAAAGGAGGAACAGGCTGAGAGCTGAACAAAGAAAACTTCAACTACCACTTAGGCCTGAAGAAGCCAAGATTGAGTATGTGAAGACCAACAATAACTCCTCTGTCTACAGGTGCATTAATCAGAAGAATGGCTACTGGATTCTGGAACTCAAGCACTTATTGGTAAATGAAAGATTTCCAGAACCAATCCATAAACAGCTCATGGCATGGAGAAAAGACAAGCCAATCTTGATTAACACCGACCACATCAAAGCCTGGTTGGATTTTGAAGTAATCAAGAGAATAGAAGCCATGAAGAAGGACCTCTCTGATGAATGTCCTTATGGAAAGCCAGATGATGTGCACAGAATTCCCAACATCACTGGAACAGGCACAAGAGCAAGACTTGTTGTGGAACCCTATGAGTCCTTCTACTTGACTGCAGATCAATACAAGGGTGACATCAGATATCTGAAGATCATATATGAATACTTCAAGCTATCAGATATCAGAATCGAGCATGCCTGGAAGTGGGGAAAGTATATGTGGGTCAAACACTTTGCCAAGAAGAATCCTACCAAAACCTACAAGGAAGTCTGTGGATTTGCCAGAGACACAGAGATGATTGTCAGAACTCTTCTCTATGACTACTCTGATGATATCAAAAGGTTTGGTGATAGGAGATTTGCAGATTGATCCATGGAATTGCTTTGAAGTGTTGAAGACATGAAGACTAGTTTATTAGGATGTCTACTTGGAGCTTGGTTACTCCTGTTGTCCTAATTTACTATGTATTTTGTATCTTGCTGACTGAGCTGAAGTGTATTTTATGTATTAAAGTTATCTGTGAATTTTGTTTGTAACATATCTGATGAACCTACTCTCAGATATCAATTTATAAAAAGATAACTTGTCAGCAAAGATCACACCTTGTGATTTGGTTGATGTTTATTTTCTGCACTTAATTGAAAGAATTGAAAGATCTTATGAATTGATTAAGTGGTGGATTGTTTCCTCATCTAGATTTATAATAGGTCATATAGTCATCGTTGACTGATCAAAATGGGGGAAATTTGTTAGGAATCTCTGTTTAGATTTTGATCAGCAACCTAATGACTTATCTTAGCTCAGAAAGGTGGTAAGTAATCTTGGTTCACTTGAACACTATAAAAGAGGAAAATCACTAAGTATGATAGTCTAGTAAATCTTGTATAGGATGTTAGGTCGCTGAATGTAATTTTTATTTTCTTGAAGAAGACCAAGAAGAAGGCAACCAGCAGGAGAAGCTCAACTTTAAAATGAAGTTTTGAAGACTGCACAAGATTGCTGAAGACAAAGGTTATCAGATACCTATGTCTAGATATCTTGAAGAAACAAGTGTTGTTCAATAAACAAGTGTTGCAAAAGATATCTGAGGATACAAGGTTTCTGAACGAGGAAAAGTGCCCACAGATATCTACACTCAGATACCTTGGATAAAGATTATGTTTCCGGAAAACAATATATTTTTAACAAGTGATATATGGAGTTGTTATAGTCTCTGGAAAAGGACGTGGAAAGCTTCAGAAAGCATGCATAGTTCCGTTGGCACTACATGACAAAGTATAGTACAGTGCATTAAATGCGCGGATAGAAATGTCTGAACAAAAACGGTAGTCTCTGAAGAAGAAGACAAACGTGCAACAGTACTATATTCAGATATCAATAGTTTGAAATTGAGTTAAGCCTAACGGATACTATTCAAACGGCACTCAAATTCATCTATAAATATCAACACTTAGAATGCTTGAGAACACACACACACACAGAACTTACACCAAGAACACTGAATACTCACACAAGCTCTCTCAAGCATACTACTTACCTTCAAAGCTTTCTGTTGCGACCAAAGCTCTTGATTCTAAGTAGCACAAAAGTTCTAAGTGTTCTGATCCTTAACAAGCATTGTTATTTGTGAAGGAGTTGAATTAAGATTTCATATATGAGATTCATTCTCTTGAACACTTATCATAGACTTGGGTCAGTAAAGAACAAGATACCATACATTGAAAAGTGTATTAAGTATACTTGATTCATAGAGCTATTTGCATAACTGAACAAGTTATTAAAGAAGCTCACCTGAAAAACTACCTTAACCAACACCTTAATTGGCGTGGAGTACATGAAGTACTTAGTTTGGGAAACTAAGGAATAACTCCAAGGTTACTGAGCTTAGGAAGTACTTATTTTGGGAAACTAAGGAATAGCTCAAAAGGTTACAGGAAGTACTTGGCAGAGAAAGCCGGGGAATAACTCAGGGGGAACACTTGGTTGGGAACCTAGTGTATTTAGGAATCGAGAGAAGATACTTGTAAGGTTACCTCAATTATCTGTCTTAGTGGATTCTAGGTCTGAGAAAGGCCGAAGTGGATTAGTTGAAGGATTATGCCACCTTTAGATACCACTATAAAGACTTGTGTTATTTACTTTCTGCAATTTATTACTTGCTTTATTTACCTGGCTAAGTATTTACACATATCTTGCTGAGCACGTGCACTTATCACAAAAATTCTTTCGCTCTCTGAAAATAAGTATCAAATATCTGAGAAATTGTGTTTATCGACAAAAGTTTGAAAAAGACTATTCACCCCCCCCCCCCCTCCCCTCTAGTCTTTTACTTAGCCGTTATCTGGACCAACATACGTGGACATGAATTTTCAATTTCTTCATTAATGATGATTCATCTTGAAGTTTATTAATTAGCCAGCAGGCAAAAATCTTACAAAATAGTATATCTTCTGGAGGTTATATTCATTGATGCTGACCAGATTGTGAGGGCAGACATGGACTTGAGAGGAAGATCCCTTGCCTATACTCCATTTTGTGATAACAACAAAGATATGTGAAAGTTCACTGTTTTATATATTGTTACATCAACAGTTGACTTAATAGCTCTATTAATATGTTGTAGGGTATTTCAGTAATATTGCCTTCTTCACTAATCTTTAACCTAGTTCGACAGTTGTAGTTTCTTGTGTTAACAGATCAAAGATTTAAAGGAGTCCTGCATAGCTTGGAGTATTTAGAGAAAAGATCAAAGATTGGATTCTCTAGATAAAATATCTCAAACTGGACTCTTGAAGATTTGGTTAAGTTTTGAAAGAAAATCTGGAAGATCTGTACTTGATCGGAGACCTTGCTATATATACAAGATCAAGGACGGATTCAAAGTAACGAGACTAGAGTGATCACTTACACTTTATTGATATCAAGTTGTCGAGTTACTTTGTGTTTTGCTAATCTGTGTTGCTGTCGTTGGATAGAGAGTGTTTCTCGATCATCTAGGTTAGACTAGATCAATAGCAATAGAATAGGTGATACTGTTCTAATAAGTTTAGCTTTGACATTCAAGGTTTCAACTTGTGAAATCTTAAATATTGTTTTGATAAATTAACTTATGGATATTTGCCTTTGGCTCGGCTGGTATATTATACCAGCTAAGAAAAACATCTTTGTGTTTTTAAGTTTATTTCCGATTTGTTTGTTTTTCTGTTTGAGTCACTGTTACATCAATAGTTATATCAACATTGATATAAACTATTGTGTAGATACAGTTTAGTACAAGTGCAGGTCCTTATATTCTTTCAATATGGATGGCTATCGATTTTGGAAACAAGTAATTTCTCCGCCGCCCTATCAACAATATTTTCCTCGTGAATTACAATAAACTGTTAGTAGTTGAATAAATTTTAAATCTGTCCGGCAGGGATTCTGGAAAGATCATTTGCGAGGAAGACCTTATCATATTAGGTACTTTTTTGCTCAGAACGTATACTTTTATTTGCTTGTTTTTGAAAGTTGTCTTACGATATGACTTGTACCTTTGTAGTGCTTTGTATGTTGTTGATCTGGTCAAATTATGAGAGACAGCAGCAAGAGATCAATTAAGAGTAGTCTATGAAACACTAAGTAAAGATCCAAATAGCCTGTCGAATCTTGATCAGGTAAATGATTTAAGTTTGACACTACATGTTGTCCTATGAACAAGCCACAGCTCTGTCCAAACAAAATAGTTATTTTACTCATATAGCAAAATGACAAACATATGCATGTCTTGATGTTCTTTAGTAGACGTACATTTTGTTTTCCTTGTCCTTCTGGAAGTGCATTACTCATTATTTCTTGAAACTGAAATCATAATTCCTTACTGGAAATGTAAAATTATGCACGTGTTGGCGTTTGCCTAATAGTCTAGTCCTTTATGTAGAATATTTTTACTAATAAGAATTGGATGAATGTTTTAGGATCTTCCCAGCTATGCTCAACATATGGTCCCCATCTTTTCACTCCCACAAGAATGGCTATGGTGTGAGTCATGGTGCGGTAACACAACAAAATCCAGGGCAAAAACTATAGATTTGTGTAACAACCCCAAGACAAAGGAGCCAAAGCTTCAGGTAAAATTTCAACTCAAGTTAAATTCTCTAATTTGTACATGAAACCGTGAATTCAAAACTGTGTATTTCCTGTAGGGAGCTAAACGAATAGTTACAGAATGGCCAGATCTTGATCAGGAGGCTAGACATTTCACAGACAAAATATTAGGTGAAACTATTGACTCCCAACTAGTAGCAGTACAACTTCCTCCCATTCAACCGAGTGCAAGTGACAAGTCTATCTTAGAAGACGAGGAGCCGAAAGCATAACTGTAGTTCTAGCTGATACATCTTCCCCAATAATTGCCTCGGTGAGGAGAACCAAGATTTTGCATGGCGTATTATGAAGCGAAGGCTACTGTTATGCCATTGACCAAACCATAGTACCAAGAGTGCAAACTGAGTATGTACTTGTTAGACGAACACAATTGCACCTAGAGTCTGGTGTGGTAATTTAGGAGAAACAGTTTTGAACTGTATATCATACAGAAAGAATCGTGTATTAGCATTCAGGTTGTACAATAAATCAACGCTTTTATCTGTATTACTTGGCCAGATCCATAATGCACATAATTTCTTAAAATGCCAGAGGATAGTTGAATACGTTCAAATGAGTTATTGGAACTTCGTTCACATGTTGTGTCTGAACATATGACTCTGATAAGAACTGTAATGTAATGTTTCATAGTACACATTATTATCTTACATGGACCTCTGACAATTTATTCTTACATATACACACTATCAGCAAATACTGAAATAGTTCTGCGCTTTCAGTACATGACTTCTAGTACCGTCTGCAGTCGGCCTTTTCACCCCCGAGTCTCAGGCCTTGTAGTAATCAAGGCCACTGTAGTTGTCAAGGCTTGTAGCGAGGAAGTTTGCTCTATATTCGCTCACTGAAACCTGTCTGTAAATGGGGAAATTCTCCTATAATATCAGTTCCTCGATGGGGCCATAAATCTTATCCCCATTTATCGGACCCGAGAAGAAGCAGGCCACATAAATTCTTGGACCAACGAGGTTTGAATCTTCCATTTGAAATCACTGCATGGGAACCAACATTAAAAATCAGCGTTAAAGAAATAAATGAGTTGAATTTTAGCTGAAGAACACAGTACATACTTGGAAAAGAGCCCCTATATTTACGACTAATGCTCTTGGAATGGGAGGAACATCGATCCGTTGGCCTTGATACAGAACCTGGAGACCGCACATGTTTTTGTTTAGTTGAAAAATCGTGAGAAATCCAGCATCGGCATGCCTTGTGGTTCCGGTAGCCAATTCCGGCCGAGGACATGCCGGATAATAGTGGCAATAGAGTCGATGCCCCATGGAGCATTCCATATTCTTTATATGATCGGTTTGGAGCCCAAGTGCCTCTGATAGTAGTCCTAACAGAGAATTTCCCAGACCTTCAACATGCTTTGAGTATGCCACAGTTGAGTCCCTAATTAATTTAGGAAACTACATTATTGGAAAGAAAAAGGATTTACAGGGAGCATTTCTGTAAAAAGGAAAGGACTTGATTGCAAAGATGAGGAAAACTTAGGGACTCAATGTATGAAGAAACAAAAGCTACGGGTAAAGAAGAAATAAGCGAAAAGAGAAGAGCCAATGGAATTAAGACACAACATGACGAATTGAGCGGACGAATTAAGGCGGAAGACGTTGGAGCATAAGAAACCGTTGGGAACACGCAAAATCAGCCACACCAGATCACCAACCATCGTCATCTTCGTACCATGCTCTGTACGAGCTCATCTCTCACCATTCATTCAAAATTCAAGCTCAAGATCAAGGCTCTCTCTACAATAGTTTAGGGTTATGATAGACATGAGAATTTTGACCAATAAGGTTGTCTCAATTTTCCTTTCTCTCCAAGAAATAGTACAAATTTGTATCTATAAGAACAAACCCTAATCTGGGTTCTATGTACACAATTTGCTTTCTTCATATCAATACAACAATCTTTCTTTCCTTATGCAACTTTTCTGAAGTTTTTAACATGGCACCAGAGCTAAGATCTTGATCTATGCTTTTAGTCTGTTATCTTCACAGAGAAAAGGTCTTTTTTCTTCCGTTGCAAACTCTTTAGTCTCTCTTTCACTAGCTTACTCACTCACAAATGGCTTCCCCTACTGAGACCACTATCACTCCACCTACTGGTGTTGTTCCTCATGAACATGAAGATCCCTACAGCCCCTTCTATCTCCATCACTTTGAAAACTCCATGTCAGGAGCCATCACTCCCATACTTGACAAAAACAACTTTCACACCTGGCCGAGAGCTTTTCTCATGTCATTGCCGATAAGAAACAAAGTTGGTTTCGTTGATGGTACTATTTTGGTGCCTGAAAAAGATGATGTCATAATGAAAGCTTGGCAAAGATGTAACACTATTATCTTGTCATGGCTGATTCACTCGGTTTCTCCTGAAATAAGGAGTACCATACTTTACATGCAAACAACACAAGAATGTTAGGAAAAGCTAAAGGTGCGCTATGCACAACCTAACGATGTGAGAATTTATCAGTTGCAACAAGAGCTAAGTTGCATTACTCAAGGGAATGGGTATGTTTCTGACTTCTTTACCAAGCTCACTAGCTTGTGGGAAGAATTGAGTGATTATAGACCCATACCTGCTTGTATTTGAAAACAATGCAAGTGCAATGTTTCTGATATCCAAGAGAAAGCTCAGGATACTAACAAACTATTCAAGTTTTTAATGGGGCTTAGTGACTCGTATGACATGATAAGGGGTCAGATAATAATCATGGAGCCTAAGCCATCTCTGGAGAAGGCATACTCGCTGGTACTCCAAGAAGAAAGGCAAAAGGAAGCAAGATATCCAGCTCCCATAGTGGAATCTTATGCAATGAATGTTGGTTTTAAGAGACAGAAGGAAAAGCTTTACTGTCCTAACTGTCCAATATGACAAATCACACTGTTGAGACATGCTTTAAGGTTCATGGTTATCCTACTAACCTGCCTAAGAAGCCCTTCTATGGGCGTGGTGGCTACAGAGGTCGTGGTGGAAGAGGAAATCAAGGCACTAGAATCAATCAAGCAACACAGACAGCACACCTTCATTCTCAAATGATCAGCTGCAACAGCTACTCTCTATGGCTATGAAAAATGGTGCAAATAACAACACTTCTCAGCCTAGTAGCTCAAGCAACCCATCTGCAACAAATACTGGCAAAGAACCTGAAGTGAATCGTGTAGAGAAGCTCTACCTTGAGGGCTGCATGGATTAAGATTGGACAGAGAGAAGCAACAAGAGGACTGTATAGTATCAATGAGTTTTTACAATTACCTAAGGCACTAGCCATCACTAGCCTGAAAGAACAAGATCTTGAAGCAGATGTTAAAGATCATGTGTGGCACTTTAGGCTAGGACATCCTAGTATGGATAGGATTTCTGTTATTTCATCAATGTTTCCTGAGATTAGTTGTAACAAGTTTTCTTTCTGTGAAGTTTTTCAAAGAGCTAAATAGAAGAAACTGTATTTTCCTATTTCTATTAATAAAATGATAGCTACTAATTGTGTTCTTAAATGTCTGCACTGTGATCTATGAGGTCCATATGCAACTGCACCATTCCATAAACAAAACTTCTTTCTCACTATAGTAGATGACTATAGTAGAATGACTTGGATTTATTTGCTCAAAAATAAATCAGATACAAAACAAGCTTTGAATAATTTTATTACTATAATTCAGAATCAAATGGATAGAAGAGTTAAAAGAATTAGAACAGGTAATGGATTAGAGTTTCAGATGGATGTTTTCTTGAATGACAAAGGCATAATACACCAAAAAACTTGTTCTTATACACCTGAGCAAAATGGAATTGTTGAAAGAAAACATCAACACCTGTTAAATGTGACCAGATCACTATTATTTCAAGCAAATTTGCCTAAACATTTCTGGGGATAAGCAGTGTTAACTGCAGCTTTTCGAATCAATAGAATACCTACTCCCATTCTTAAAAATATGTCACATTTCAGAGATTTTATGAAAAGAAACCTAACTATAATAATTTAAAGAATTTTGGATGTTTGTGTTTTGTGTCTACTGAAAAGGTAGGTAGAACAAAATTAGATCCAAGAGCACATAGATGCATGTTTTTAGGATATCCTACAAATGTTAAAGGATATAAACGTTTTGATTTGACAAAAAGAATCACTTTCATATCCAGAATTATCATTTTCATAGAAAATGTATTTCCTTATAAACAAACAGATGAGAAGAAAAATAAAATTTCTATCACCTAACATTTTTGAAAAAGAATGGGATACCTCTCACTATTCAGAAGAACAGACAAATGAGAATCAAGACAATGAAAACAACATTGACATGATTCCTGAGATAACAGATGATCTGTATGATGCAGTGAAAATACTGGCAACAGTACAGCTGATACCGACACTGAGACTAGTGAGCAAACTGTGACTAGTCCTGAGAGACAAATTATGATGCAAGATGTTGATAATAGTCCAAGAAGGACATTAAGACAAAGAAAATTGCCTTCAAAATTGGATATTTATCATCACAATGCAAAAAGTTATGCAATTAACTCAGAAAAATCAAAACTGAAATACCCTATACATAAATTTCTAGGATATCATAAAGTATCAGGATCACAGAAGGTCTACTCAGCTAACTTGTCCATGATACATGAACCAGAAACTTATGAGGAAGTCATAAGACATAAACACTGGAAAATAGCTATTTCTGAGGAATTAAAAGCTCTTGTAGATAACAATACATGGACTATAGTGCCAAGAACCAGAGCAATGAAACCTATAGGGTGTAGGTATGTTTTTAAAACAAAGTTAAACTCTGATGGTCAAATAGATAAGCATAAATCTAGACTAGTTGCAAAAGGGTATACACAGAAATATGGACTAGACTACACTGAGCCTTTTAGCCCAGTTGCAAAATTGACATCAGTAAAAGTGTTTTTAGCTCTAGCATCAAAGCAGAACAGGTTCTTAGCACAGTTAGATGTGCATAATGCTTTTCTCAATGGAGACCTGGAAGAAGAAATTTACATGAATATACCACAAGGTCTTTTAATTCAGGGGGAAAACTCAGAAAATTATGTCTGTAGACTTAACAAATCTCTCTATGGCCTAAAACAGGCTTCAAGACATTGGAATTATAAATTAACAAACTTTCTGATTGCTAAAGGATTCAAACTGTTGGTCCATATAACGACAAAGTAAAAGACTAGAGGGGGGGGGTGAATAGTCTTTTCAAACTTTTGACGATAAAATAGTTTCTCAGATATCTGTGAAGGTATCTTATACTTATATTCAGAGAGCTGAAGTCTTTTGTGATAAGTGCACATGCTCAGCAAGCTATAAAGTGTGTAAGTACTCAACAAGCAATAAATAAAGTGCAGTAAGTAAATAACAAGGCTTTATAGTGTTATCTGAAGGTGGCGTAATCCCTCAACTAATCCACTCGCCCTTTCTCAGGACTTGAATCCACTAAGATAAGATGATGAGTTCCCCTTACAAAATCCTATCTCTTGATCCCTTTAACACTAGGTTCCCAACCAAGTGTTCCCCCTGAGTTGTTCCCTGGTTTTCTCAACTAAGTACTTCCTCTACTCAGTAACCTTTGAGCTATTCCTCAGCTTCCAAAGCCAAGTACTTCATGTGCTCAACGCCGGTGCGGTGTTGGTTATGGTAGTTTGTTAGGTGAGCAGGCTCTTAATAACTTATATAGTTATCTAGGAGTGCTCTATAGAAACAAGCTCACATAATACACTTTTCAATGTATGGTAAGTTGTTCTTTACTGACCCAAGTCTTGATGTTGTTCAAGAGAATGAATCACAGATGTGAGTCGCAACTATATCTTCTGGATTCAACTCCTTCACAATATGCAATTCTTGTTTAAGAATCAGGGCACTTAGAACTTTTGTGCTACTTAGAATTCAAGAGCTTTAGTCGCAACAGAAAGCTAGAGAGTAAGTAGGTAGAAGGCTTGTATGCTTGAATGAATAAGTTCGTAGAAGTGTAAGTTCTGTGTGTGTTTCAAGCATTCTAAGTGGTGATATTTATAGTTGAAAATCATGCCATTTGAATAGTATCCGTTAGGCACAATAAAATTCAAACTACTGATATCTGAAGTTAGTACGGCAGTGAGCTTTGTCTCTTTACAGAGATTTCCTCTTTTGCTCAGACATCTCTGTCTGCGTAATTAATGTACTGTACTAACTTTTGTCCTGTAGTGTCAACGGAATAATGCAAGCTTTCTGAGGCTTTGCAAGTCCTTTCTCAGTGACCTATTGTGCATCAGAGACCTATTGAAATACTTGTCTTCCAAAGACACTTAATTTCTTCAAGGTATCTGATCCAAGGTTTCTAAGGAGACACTTCTCCTTAGTCTTCAGCAATCTTGTGCAGTCTTCTAATCTTCAATAATTGAGTTCTTCTGCTGGATGATTCCTTCTTGCTCTTCTTCACAGATATAAAAATTACATTCAGAGACCTAACCTCCTATACAAGATTTTCTAGACTAACATACTCAGTAAGCTTCCTCTTTTACAATGTTCAAGTGAACTAAGAGTACTAGTTACCTTTCTGAGCTAAGATAAGTCATTAGGGTTTACTAATCAAAATCTAAATAGATATTCCTAACAAATTTTTCCCTTTTTGATCAGTCACCTATGACTATCTAAAAACCTATCATGAACTGGATGAGGAAACAAGCCAACACTTAAACATTTCTTATGATCTTTCATTTAATTTATTTAAGTGCAGAAAGTAAACATCAACCAAATCACAAGGTGTGATCTTTGCTGACAAGTTATCTTTTCATTAGATAGGTATCTGAGAATAAGTTCATCAAATAGAATTACAAGTGAGAATACAGATAACTTTTACAAGATAAGCAATAGATTACAATCAGCAAAAATAAAAAAATTACACAACTAAATAGGACACCAGGAAGTTCCAAGTAAACATCCTATAAGTTGGTCTTTAAGTCTTCAGTCTTCAGTTTGAAAAACCTTATCACCATATCTCTTGAGATCTTCTGAGTATTCAAGGATGTATGTTCTGACTTTCATTTCTGTATTCCTTGCTGCCAGAGCATTCTCCTTGTAAGATTTGGTGGGTAGGTTTTTTATCACGCTTTTAATCCAAAGGTACTTGCCCCATTTCCAGAAATGCACCAGCTGCTCTTCAGTGGGCTTGTAATGACCATATATCTCTCTCTCAGATATTTCAGGTCTCCCAAGTATTGTTCCTTAGTAATATAGAATGACTCATAAGGTTCAACCTGCAACTTTGTTCTTGACCCAAATTCATCTTCAATAGTGTGCACATTCTTTGGTCTGTGATAAGGGCATTCTTCAGATAGGTCTTTCTTTCTGGCTGTCTGTCTGACTTCTATTTCAAAGTCTAGCCATTTCTTGACTCTATCTTTAGGCAATGAATCTTGTCTGCCTTTTCTCCATGCCATCATCTGTCTGTAGATGGGTACTGGTATTCCTCCTTCATTGACTAGTAAATTCTTCAATTTAAGTATCCAGTAGCAATTCTTCTGATGAATGCACTACCAAACAGTGGGATCAAGGTCATCAACCTTTACATACTCAATTAGAGCATCTTCAGGCTTTGGTGGTAACACTCTACCAAATTTGATATCCCTTTCTCTCTTCCTCTTATGTTTGGAGTTCAAGCCTTTCATTAAGGGGTCTTCAGATGGGGTACCTTGCTGAATAGATTTGGTGTTTCTAGAAGGTGTCCTTGCTACTAAAGGAATTGCAGCTATAGGTTCAGACATGCTGCTTGTTCCTCTTTTCCTGTTAAGAGGATTTATGTCTTTCTCTTCATCTTCATCATGATCCTCATCATCAGAATGATGTATGACCATCAATTCTTTGCAGCTGTCTTGGCCTATTTTCCTTATCTTTTCAGAGATCTCTCCTTCTTCTTCTTCTTCTTCTTCTTCTTCTTCTTCTTCTTCTTCTTCTTCTTCTTCTTCTTCTTCTTCTTCAGAGTCTCTGTCCTTTCTTCTCCTTGAGCTCTTGGCAGCTGTTGGAGGTTTCTGAGATCTTGCCCTAGATCTTGTAGTCACCATCTGTAGCTCTTGACTTGGGATTTTGGTTTGGGCTTCTTCAAGATACATCTTTCCTTTGCCCTTACCTTGTACTCTCGTAGTACTTCCTTACCCCTTAGTCATAGGAGACTGATCAAAACCACTAAGGATTCTGGCATAAGAATCTGACAGGGAGTCAAAATTCTTTTGTAGACTAATAATGTAAGCTTCAGTGAGTTGCTGCATCTCTTTCCTGAGATCTTCATTCTGCTTTTCAAACCCGGTTTCCTTATTTGTCAACTTGGAAACTTCTGCAACCACTGTTTGTATCTTTGAAGATGCATAGCTAGCATTGTCATATGCAACCTGCATAGTTGTGCTGTCCAGATCCTTTACCATACCAAGGTCTTTATGCTTGAAACCAGAGAAGAGGTTCTTTTTTAGAGAAGTTCAGCAAACTTGGTGAATTCTGGTGGTACTGATTCAGTGACCTCCTTATCTTGAGTCTCGAGTTCCTTCATAAGCTTGAGGATAGTCTTTGATCTATTCTCATAGTCAAGTGTATTCAGATTAGGAACTGTGTTGTAGATGGTGGGAGCTAGAATGTTTCTCTTGAGATGTGACACTAGTGTTTGTGGATCTTTAGCATGAAATCCAGGGTGGTCAGCTTCTTCTTCTTCTTCTTCTTCTTCTTCTTCTTCTTCTTCTTCTTCTTCTTCTTCTTCTTCTTCCTCCTACTCCTCCTCCTCCTCCTCCTCCTCCACCACCACCCATGTGTCTTCATTCCCAAGTTCAGCAACCATTTCTGACACAGGTTTCTTTCCTTTTCCAGAAGAAGAAGGGGCAGATGCTATTTCAGCTTTCTTCTTCTTGATGCCAGCAACTTCCTCAACCTCAACTTCTTCCATAAGTTTCTGTGCATCAAGGAGTAGTTGTTTCTGCTCAGCAATGGCTGCTTCCTCCTTACGAGACAACTCTTCAATCCTTTTCAGATTGGCTTCCTTCTCAGCAACCTTGGTTAACAAGTCAAGGCGCAAGAGTTCTTCTTCTTCCAACATTTGTTTAAGTTGGGCCACCCTTTGTTCAGCTTCCTGAAGTTTCTGAGCGGTCTCATCAGCAACTTGCCCAACTTCTTCATCTTGTTGCTTTGTTGGAGAAGGGTTAGATGATCTCTGAGGAGATGGAGGGGGGGGAATTTTTCTTCTCAGTTGGCTTTTCAGCGACTGAGGCATTATTTCTTCCAGTAACTCCTCCTGCACCAGGTGGGGGTGCATTGTCATCATCATCCTTCTTTGGATCATCTTTCTTTTCAGAAGAATGAGGAGGAGACTTAGGTTTCTCTACATTGTTCTCATCAGTCTCCTCGTCATTTCTTTGAGTATCACCGGCTTGCTTCCCACTCCCTCTTGTTCAGTAGGTGCTGAAGGTATTCTCAGCGGCACAGTGGGGTTAGAAGCTAGCCGGACTCTTGTACTTCTATCTGCTTTCTAAAATTCTTCTATGAGGATTTCTACAACTACATCCTTGAACTTCAAGTTCATTAAAGTTGCAAAGTCATACTTTTCAGTAGGAAGCAATGCATGGATGTAGCTCTCAAGTTGTTCAGCTTTTTCTCTTTTTGATGGATCATCAAGTATATATCTATGCAAAAGCCATCAGATCAAGTCTCCTCATCTTTTGCCATCTTTTAAAGGAAGAGATATGATCTGGAAGTGCACGATCTTTGAACAACTGTAGCAGATCTTCATCAGATGTAACTACACTTGTAGTTTGCTGTGAAGTACCCTCATTTTGAGCCTGAAAGAGAATGGAGTTTTGATTAAGTATCAAAACTTGGTCAGATACCTGAGTTTCAAATGTGTCAGGTTTCTGAGTTAACTGTGCCGCAACAACAGGCTTAGATGGCTTGACCAGTGAGGTGGAAGGATCCTCAGATATCTTGGGAGGAGACTTGGGCGTCTTATCCTCTTCAACTTCCATTTCTTTCTGAACCTGATAATAAAAAGTGTTAGTACACTTAGAAAGATTTAGTAGGATTTCACACACATTGGTATCTGAGATGTCTACCTCTTTGACAGGAGGCTCAGATATATGTGTTTCTCAGAAACCTTTGAGGTTTCTGGTATATCCTCTTATGTCTTTGCTTCTCAGCCACATCATCTTTCTTCTCAGTTTGAGCCTTTAAGAAACATAAGAATGGGTTAAAAAGTTCATTGGAGGTAGATTTATGAGAGTACAAACTAGAATCTTCAGCTACCTGTGTGACAGGCTCAGATTCCTTGTTGATGGAGGGTACAAAATCCTCCTTCTCAGATTGTGAAGGAAACTTTCCAGTTTCCTCTCCTTCCTTTTGTGAAGGAAGCTTTTTCAGCTTCCTCTCCTTCCTTTGTTTCTTTTTCAGCCTGTAACAAAGAATAAACAATAAGATACAAGACATAAAACATAGAATTTTTACAAGAGTTAAACCACTCAGTAACCTATTAATGTCAGGCTGATTGGTCTCTGGAACTTGTGTTGGTTCCATGTGTTGTTCTTGTTGTACCTTGACAACATCTTTGTTTGAAGTTTCTGGCACTTCATGCCTTTCCTGAGTCTTTGGCTCAGTTGCCTCCCCTGGGTTATCTCCCTTAGTCTCAACATCATGTTGATCCCTCTCAGATGAGAGTTGGGGAACCTATTGAATTACAGGATTTATTTCAACAACACCATCAATACCCTGACGCATCTCAAATGCTTCTACTAGGTAATCATCCCTTAGATCAGCAGAAGTCTAGGATACTTGTGGTTGTTGTGGTTGTGGTGATCTGGATCTTGATGGAGAAGGAACAGCAGTGATAGTTCTCTCGAGATCAGCATCAATGTTTTGTACTGATGCAGTGGCAGTTGTCTTCTTCTTGCCTCCAGTTCTACGTTTCTTCTTTGGCACAACATTTGCCTTAGAAACGTCTTCTACTGGCCTCTTCTGGTTCTGCTTGAGCTAACTATTGTATTTGCAAACAAGATCAGTGTTTGCAATCTCTCCATTTCCCCTGAGCTTTATGCCAAGCTTCTCCAGAATGTAGCATATCTTCAGACCAAAGTTGATAGTATGCTTGGGCTCAGCAAGATCACCTTTCACAACAGGCACAAAGCCTTGAAGTTTGTCAACAAACCTCAGAAAGATGTACTTCCCCCAGTTGAAGGGCTCAGCTCTCTCCTCTGAGTGTTAAGAAATGACATCATTCCCCATCTTTCCATGCTGATCTGATCAGCTCCACCTTGATTTGAATCAAAGCACCTAGGCAATACAAGGGCTATCAAATCCCAAGGTTCAACAAGATGTCTTCTCCTAACAATGGAGTTGTCGAACTTTGCTGGAGTATCATCCTTTTTCAGGATTCATATAGAGACAGTAGAAGATTTATGCACTCTTGATTGAGGTATCTGGTGCATAAGTAGTACCTTGGGTGGGTAACCCAAATAGGTCGCTGAAGGTATTCACATCAAGGTTTATATCAACACCTTGGACCTTCGTTGTGATGCGCACTTCTTTAGTGCCATCATCCTCAATGATGGTGGAATTATTGCAAAATTCCAACACATCCTCAGTAGAAGTGCATGTGGGTTTTGCATAGTAAAACTGCTTGATTTTACCTTTCCAAGTAAGTCAAGCCCATGCTTCACATCTGCTTGGTTCTTTACAGCACCGAGCAAGTATTCATCGACAAGTACTCCTCCCCATAGTATCTTGGAGTCAGGATTCGACATGGAGAAGTTGAAATCACCAACAACTCTTCGATTTGTCACAACAATGTATGATTTTGCTTCTCAGCAGTTCCAGATGTGGACAATTGGGATTTCTGAGATTTAGCTCTCTTGGGTGCCATCTCTTTAAATAGGAATAGTAGATAAGAGAAATTGAAAGAGATTAAGGTCGAATTCGATTAAGTGATTCTTTACAGAAAAACTTAGCAGAATTTTAGACGATTTCAGAGAAGATTAGCAGACAAAAGATGAAGGATTTTCCTGTTTTTGTGGTAGTTAAAATGTGAGTTTAGGAGAAAGTGTTTTCTTTTGCCATAAACTATTTTATATAGCAATACAAGTACACATATACAAATGAATTTTGTATCTATGTATCTCGCAATCTGCACAAGGCGTGGTGAAAAAGTGGTTTTTCATTAAATGCGAATGGGGCCAGTTACTGGGTTACTGCGCTCGTGGGCTAAATGGACGCATCTGAACCATTGAATTATAATCGCCATTTCTTTCAATGGTTGAGATTGTTTTCTCAGCAATGATCACAATCAACACATGTAATTGTGCCCAATTAATGCTATTTGGCTAATAGCTATCTAAGTCATTTTCAATACTCAGTAACCTGTAACTAGGAGACAGACTAGTTTCTGAGCTTATTAATTAAGCGTCCTGTGTTGTTTGAAAATTATCACAAGAATGGAAATTTTTCAAAACACAAGAGATAGTTGACTTCTGACAGATAGTACTGTTTGTCTACTTCTCTTCTTTTGTGTTCCCCTTTAATCAATGGCCTCTCATATCTGAATACCCATTTTAGATACCTCTTTTACCAACTTTATACTTATCCATGATATCTGAGTACCTGTGTCAAATATCTCCTTCTCTCTTTAAGTGCCTTTCTTTTTAGAAAGCCTTATTCTTCTCTATTGGCTTATTGAGTTCCCGTCTCAGTGACCAATTTAGCACCTTGGGAGTTCCATTAACCCAAGACTATGTCTCAAGGTTAGGAATCTACTTTCTTGTTGAGGCTTTGTGAAGATATCTGCAAGTTGGTCTTCTGTACCAATCTTGAGTATCTCAATATTGCCTTTTTCAACATGATCTCTAATGAAGTGGTGTCTAACATCAATGTGCTTTGTTCTTGCATGGAACTTAGGATTCTGAGTTATGGCAATTGCACTTGTGTTGTCACAGAAAATTGGAGTTTTCACTTCATTGATCTCATAGTCTCTGAGTTGTTGTTGTATCCACAAGATTTGTGAAGCACAACACCCAGCAGCAATATACTCTGCTTCTGTGGTTGATGTGGCAATTGAATTTTGCTTCTTGCTGAACCATGATATCAATCTAGTACCAAGGAATTGACAAGTTCCTGAAGTACTTTTTCTATCAAGCATTGATCCAACATAGTTAGCATCTGAATAGCAACTAAACTCAAGCCACTCTCTTTTGGATACCACAATCCAACTTCTACAGTACCTTTAACGTACCTTAGAATCTTCATAGCAGTGTTATAGTGTGATTGCATTGGATTTGTCTGAAATCTTGCACATACACCAACTGCATATTTTATATCTGGTCTGCTTACTATGAGGTAAAGTAGAGACCCAATTAATTTCATATACTTGTGTTCATCAACACTTTTGTGAGATTCAGTATAGGTCATCTTGGTTCCAATGCTCATAGGTATCTTAGCATTCTTCTCAGAAGGCTTTAGATTAAACTTATTGAGCATGTCTTTTGCATACTTTGTTTGACTAATGAATATTCCATCATCAAGTTGCTTGACTTGCAGCCTAGAAAGTAATTCAATTCTCCCATCATGCTCATCTCAAATTTACTTTTCATGAGCTCAACAAAGTCTTCACAAAGTTGCTTGTCCTTAGATCCAAAGATTATGTCATCAACATAAACTTGTACTAAGAGTAGTTTCCCATCATGGTTCAATGTAAAGAGAGTTTTATCAACTTCTCCTTTTTTGAATCCACTTCCCAGCAAGTACTTGGCCAAAGTGTCATACCATGCTCTTGGAGATATAGAGCTTTATGAAGCTTATAGACCATCTTGCTTTCTGAGGAAACTTCAAAACCAGGTGGTTGCTCAACATAGACTTCCTCAGCAAGCTCACCATTTAGAAATGCACTCTTGACATCCATTTGGTAAACTTTAAAGTCATTATGAGCTGCAAAGGCTAGAAATAGTCTGATTGCATCCAATCTTGCAACTGGAGCATATGACAAATCAAAATCTAGTCCTTTAGTCTGGGTGAATCCCTTGGCAACCAACCTTGCTTTATTTCTGGTTATTTCACCAGATTCATTCATCTTGTTTCTGAAAACCCACTTAGTTCCTATGACAGATATTCCATCAATGTATGGAACTAGTTTTCAGACTTTGTTTCTCTCAAATTGATCCAATTCCTCTTGCATTGCTAAGATCCAATATTGGTCTTTTAATGCTTCTTCAATGGTCTTTTGGTTCAATGTCAGAGATGAAACATCCATAGAGAGAATTTGCATTTTCAGCAATTGCTCTCCTAGTTCTTACCCCTTGGTCCAAAGGACCTATCACATCCTTTACAGGATGATCTCTTATCCATTTCATAATGGGCTTAGAACTAGTAGGATCATTATCATTTTGATTCATTTCTGTAACATTATGATTATGATAAGATACTTATTATGTATCTGAGATATCTGGCACTTGTAAAGTGCTTGGGATATCTGACACTTATTCAGTGTCCTGGGTATCTGAGATAGGATTCACAGCAACCTCTTGCTCAAAGACTTCTTGATGATGAATATTATCAGTGTCTTGATCCATTTATGGATTTCTCATATGAAACTCTTCATCATGTCTTAGAGTCATCTGGTTGTTACTTGGCAATAGTTGTCTTTCTTCGTAAGACTCATCCTCTAAGTGAATGACAGAATCATTTCCTTTTTGAGATTCTTGTTCAGAATTCTTGATCATAAGTTCTTTGAACCTATCTAAGAGTTCTTCATTCAAGGGTACTTTCTTGTTTCCTTAATAGAATACTACATGGACAGATTCTTCAATCTTTTGTGTCCTTTTGTTGTAGATTATGTAAGCTTTGCTATTCATTGAATAACCAAGAAATACTCCTTCATCTGCCTTTAGTTGAAATGTTCTTAGATATTCTTTACCATTGTTAAGAACAAAACATCTGCAACCAAACAACCTTAAATGTTTGATACTTGGGGGTCTACCAATCAATAACTCATAAGGAGTCTTATCATGGTGTTTGTTGATCAAACATCTATTTTGAGTGTAGCATGCTATGTTTACAGCTTCAATTCAATAGATTTCACTTATTTCAGTGTCAACAAGCATTGTTCTTGCTGCTTCCTTTAGGGTCCTATTCTTCCTTTCAGCAACACCATTTTGTTGTAGTGTCCTTACTGAAGATAGTTGATGTTGTATACCTTTGCAAGTACAAACTCTTTTATGTACTGGTTCACAAACTCAGTACCATGGTCTGTTCTGATCACAGACACCTTGTCATTTTCCATGACTTCAAGTTTGTTCAGCAGGCTTGGTATCTCGACCCTTGCGTCAGATTTCTGTTTGAGAAAAACAACCTGAAAGAATTAAAGGACCTGGATTTGTACTGATCTGCAATCACACAACAGTATATACCAATGTTAGTATAACTGTTAATGTAACAGTGACTCAAACAGAAAAACAAAACACAGCGGAAATAAAATAAAGAACACAGAGTTATTTTTCTTAGCTGGTATAGTATACCAGCCGAGCAAATATTCACTATATTGATAAGTGAATTTATCAAAACAATATTCAAGTTTTCGCAAGTTGAAACTTTGAACTTCAAAGCGAAAACAATCAGAACAGTTTCACCTATTCTATTGCTGTTAATCTAGTCTTAACCTAGATGATCGAGAAATCAATCCTTATCCATAACAGCAGCACAGTTTTACAAAGAAAGTAACTCGGCAGTTTGATTAGAATAAAGTGCAAGTGTTCACTCTAGTCTCGTTACTTGAATCCGTCCTTGAACTTGTATATATAACATCATTCTTCAGCCAGTCCAAGATCTTCCATACTTATCAAATCTTCAAGCTTCCAGACCAAGATATGTCTTTAAAGAATCCAATCTTTGATCTTTTTCCTTAAATACACCAAGCTAAGTAGGACTCGTCTATTTCTTCCAAATCTCCAAAATCTACAGCCTGTTAACACAAGAAACTACAACTAGTCGAACAAGGTTAAGAATTAGTGAATAAGGCAATATTACAAGAATACCCTGCAACAAACCAAAAGAGTTATTAAGTTAACTGTTGATGTAACCCTGAACAAAAATAGTGAACTTTCAATCTCCCCCTTATTGCCTTTCTTCACAACACCTCCCCCGCAAAATCTCCCCCTTGTTGTGATGAAACACCCAAACAACTGATTACGTCTGCGATTAAACATAAACTCATACTATGTATCCGGTAAACTGTAAACCAAAGGAGTTTCATTTTCTTGAACTGCATAAAAGACAGAGACAACAAAGAAGTCCAAGAGTGGTAATAGTCTGCACCTTTTAGAGACTCCTAGTATCATGGTCAGAGAAACAAGCCTATGTTTCCAGAGTTACTACTAAGTGAACAGTGACTCCAACTAGGATGCAACCTAACAAACAACCAGTCAAAGCAAATCCCCCCCCCCCCCCTTCAAGTAAACCCCACCAAGCAAGAGACTATCTTATCAGAGGAGAAATAATGTAAAATGCCGTATCTCACTGGAGGAGAAAAATACAAGGTAACATCACACTGGATTTTGAGAACAAGGAGTCAGCACTCAAGTGGAGAAGAAGAGATTTAAACATAGACTGCAGATTTAGTAAAAACAAGAAGCAAGTGTTGGGCTCTGTTTAAGTTTCCAAAAGGACTCAATGTAGTTTTAGAGAGTCAAAAATCCATAAGATTAAGGAAATGTGGTAAACCCAGAGATTGACAACAAGTATAAAGTAAAATATGCCTCCATTGGGCTCTTTTTTCATTTGGCCAACATTAATTGGGCTGTTTTGCAGTGGCCTCCATTGGGCTCTTTTTTCATTTTTTTTTTTTTTTTTGCTTCCATAACAAGTAAACTGCAGTCTAGTGCCAGGGGTTGAGGAAGAAAGAAAGTGCCTAAACCAAAAAAAAATCCAAAAGACTTCCCAAGTACTCACATCCAGCAAGATGCATAAAACAATTTTCCTAAGAACAAGGAAGAAAACAGATAAGCAGGTACGTACATCACAAACAAAAAGTGTTGTTGGATTGTGATGTTAAGTCAACAGTGTAAGCAACACTTTAGGTTACATAGAGCACAGACCAAGAGATCTTCTAAGACTGGAGAATCTCTCAGTATCTAAAGGTTTAGTGAAAATATCTGCTAGCTGATTATTGGTTTCTATATGCTGGATATCAACCACTTGCAGGTTAACTAAGTCCCTAAGGAAATGATGCCTTATATCTATATGCTTGGTGCGAGAATGCTGCACAGGATTCTTAGAAATGTTGATGGCACTAAGGTTGTCACAGATCATGAGTAGTGTGTCACTCTTGAGACCATAGTCACATGACATATTTTGCAACCAAATTAGTTGAGTGACACAACTACTTGCAGCCACATATTCAGACTTAGTAGTAGATAAAGAAACACAATTTTGCTTTCTACTGTACCATGATACTAAGTTTCTCCCTAGATAAAAACAATCATCACTGGTGGAATTTCGATCACCAACATGTAAGGCTTCCCTGCACTCACAAGGGAAGATATGCTGATGATTGTCTTGTTAGTAGACTCACACAGGTATATAACAACTGCGTGTTTTTTTTTTTCCCTAATTAATTAATGGTACTTGCAAGTTGCAAGTATTCCGTACCTGTTAATTCATGAACTTTATGATTTCAACTTACAATTGTGATGTCATGTGATTACAAACTGATATGCTCTATCTGTTAAAATAGCACACATGCTATATTGTTGCAACCTGTGATCGTGACTTGAAGCGAAGAATACGGAAGGTATGCTTGATTTTGAGGCTATAAGATCATCTGAGCAGCGTGTGCAGGAGCATATGCAGAAGCAACTACAAGATGAGCAGGAGCGTATGCAGAAGCAGCTACAAGATGAGATGGCTACCTTTACTGCTAAGTTTCAGGGGTATATTGATCGCCACCCTCCATCACCATCGCATTGACATTCATGTTGTGTTTTAGATACTTTTCTATGGTGTACTATTTAGTATTGATGAATGATGAGTTTTATGAAACTCAAGGATCTTGTTGTTGTTTTTTATGGATTGATGATATTTGGAGCATAAATATTGGATTTATGCGGTGTTTTTCGATTTTGGCAAATTTATTTATTTATTAGGTGAATATTGAACAGTACAGGAGAAAAATAAAAAATTTAAAAAAAAAAGATTTTTTTAAAAAGATTAATGACGGATTTAGTGACGGAAACGTAGTTGAAATTACATATTTTCCATCACTATTTTAGTGATGGAAACAACTTCCGTCACCATTAATGTAGAACTTATTCCGTCACTAAATTGGATTCCGGTTCGACCTGAATTTGGTCGTATTAGCCGTCACTATTTCCGTCACTCAAAAGAGTGACGCCTGTTTTGTGCCGTCACTAGTTCTGTCACTAATTTTTTGTGACGGGGTCATACGTGACGACAACATTCCGTCATGATGCCGGAAGTTTCTTGTAGTGTTTTATACCATTTTAGTTTAGTTCTTGTTATAGTTCATGCATGAAAACATTCTCATTTACTTAACATGGTTATCTCATGGCTATTGAAATTGCATTGTGGGCTAGACATGCTTATGATCCTACTTATAAATAGATCATTGCAAAAATAACTGTAGAGATGGAATGCTCAAGGATGAGTCGTGTATGCAGAGTAAGATAATTCATTCAGAAGTGTATTGTAAATCACTTTTTTATTTAAAAGCGAACTACGATACCTTGCAATAAAACTCAATCGCGCTTTATTGCCTCTAATAATTTCATTACTTCAAAATATCAAAGTACAGTAGAGTTCATAATTATAGACAAATTCAATGATGTTTCACCAAATGGGCTCTTCAACTATAGATTCGAGATAAATGATTTAGAAATTGGATGAAATCTCATGCTCACTCATGCTTCCTCTGGACAGATATCTCAGTCTTTCCCAGAATTTCCTCTTTCTTTCCATTTTCAGAGGAGCAGAGTTGAATTGCCTTCTAAAAGACTCCGATTCTTGCCCTCCGAAGCCTACAGATGCACTTTTTAAATCAACTGCAGACAATGCCACTTTCGCATCAAAACTGGAATCGCGTTTCTCAAATGCATCCACAAGTTCATTGGACAGCCTGCCATACTTATTATTATCCATATCAATAGAAATGTCCTCCTGGCTGCAATTTCTTGACATGTACTCTCTTGTTTCTTCAAACTCATCGCACACGAGTTTTAGAGCTTGAACAACCTCTCCCATGAATGGACGGTGAGAAACTTCTGGCTGAACACACATTGAAGCGATAGCTGCAACTTTTGCAATGCTCTCCAATGGAAAGTCTAATTTCAAAGCAGGATCAATGATTATTTCCAGACCCTCCTTCACTGCAAGGAGAGGACGAGCCCAAGCAACCAGATTTTCTTGACCTGGTGGCTGTGACAGGTCCACCGGTTTGCGTCCTGTTAGCAGCTCGAGTAGAACCACACCATAGCTATAAACATCACTTTTAACTAGAAGGTGGCCCGTCATTGCATACTCCGGAGCTAAATAACTACAATGTGAAAATTTCCCATAAGAATAATGATAATGCAACAGGGTTTTACTTGGCAAAAGGAACTGAGACTATGAATCGTAATCAAATGGTCATGCTTTAACCATATTTGTGTTGCTCCAAGATAATTTGACTTATACTATGTAGTTTATATATCATCCAGAGAAATCTGTATACTTGTATAGTCTGATGAGACTACTATGATATATCGATTCAATGGTGGGGTCATGCTGTTGTGACTGCCTCTACGCAATACATAGACACTGGCTGAAACTGATCCACATGCCTTAACAATTTTCGAAAGTGATGATAAATTTCTGGAAATCTCATCTCTGTAATAACTCTATTGGAGTCTTGTTCTTTATCATTCACAGCTTTAAAAAACAATTTCACGAAAATGTTATAATACTATCACAACGTTAAATGTAAAAATGCTTACCCAAAAGTTCCCATAACATGTGTTGAAATATGTTTATTTCCTTCATCCATAGCCGTCCTAGCCAACCCAAAATCCGAAACCTTAGGGGTAAAGTCCTTTTCCAACAAGATGTTGCTCGACTTGAAGTCTCTATGTATTACCCGAGGACTTGAATCTTCATGCAGGTAGGCCAAACCCCTAGCGGAACCCAGGGCAATCTTCATCCGGGAACACCAATCAAGAGGAGCAATCTCCTTGTCAACTCCTGTATAAATGAAAGAAAACGATTCATACCATTTACCATTCATTATACATTTGGTTTTCAAAGTTTTTTAAGTAGCTTATTAGAGTTTTGAGAGCTCTGAGTCATTATACATTGTACATAAATTTTTCTAAACGCATGACTCACAGATCAAAAACAGAAAAGCACAAATCCTAGGTGCTTATAGAGCCGCCAAAAAGGCTTGTAAACTATAAGGACATACCACGGATGATTAGGTTGAGCAAATTACCATGTAAATGAGATTCAACACTTCCATTTGGGACTAGGTCATAGACAAGACATCTGCAGTGATCCTCCGGGCAAATACCTATTAGTTTGACCAAGTTTCGGTGGTGAAGCCGACCAAGCATCTCAACCTCAGCTAAAAACTCACGGCTACCTTGTTGATCCTCTCTCTTGAGAATTTTCACAGCCACTTCTCTTCCATCATCCAGAATGCCACCATATACAAGTCCAAAACCTCCTTCCCCGAGTATTCTTGAAGCTTTGAAGTTATCTGTGGCTCTCTCAATTTCATCAATGCTAAAAACCTTAGCAGTTCCGGTATAGGCAAGAAGGCTAGAACTAAAAGACATTGAAGCTGAGCTGGCCTTGCTTCTAAATGTCAGCAGCCTATCACCACCTGTCAATTAGTTCCAACTATTAGGCAGTCCATAATAAACTAAAAAGGTCAATTGAATCGTGACTATGCTACAATAATGGATTTGGCTTAAATAGGTTGATATAAGATCCAGCAGAATGAAATGTTCAGAATGTAGAGAAAGATCTTCGCTTGTAGTTCTATGATTTGATATACATAATTATATATACCTGATGGTTTTCCCTCTGAATCAACTAAACCTAGTGGAGTTTGTCTGTAAAAACAACTGCAACATCCCATTTTCGAAAAAAGTATCATAGTGCATCCCATGAACACTACAAAAGCTGTCACGGATGATAGAACAATCACAATGGCCATATTTTTTTGGGACTCATTCCTTCTACGGGTTGGTAAATCTACTCCCAGAGGTTTGATTGGTTTATCGCCATTCATGCCACCAGGATAAGGTTGGACATCAATTGTGGTAGATCCAGATAACTGTGAAGGAGGAGATGGAGGTAATCCTGCAAAATGCCACTGATATTAGTGCAAAAGCCTGTAACTATGAAGATTAATACTTTAGTAACATATATCTGAAAAGCAGTAGTTTGAATTGCTTGAAACCTGGATAGCGGACATATAGCACGTGATAAGCACCAAACGTAGAACTCTTTATGGAGACCTCTCTATTCCAGAATCTACTATAGATTGAATAGGCAGTTGTAGCATTGAAATTTGCATCTAATGGAACCAAATTAAGGAGTATATTTGTTTTTTCTTGGTCAGCAGCATCGGCTCCCATAATGCGAACTTGACTTCTATTCAGAGGAAGACTAGCAGATATCTCCTTGGATAGCTCGGAAACCAAGGGTAGGAATGTATACAGTGAGACACTAAAGCGAAGTCTAACTTCAATTGGCCAAACACAACCACATGGCACCCCAGGAATTGTATAAGTTAGTGGATCACTGCATGTTAAAGACGGACATCCTGCAAAGATTGAACGGCGAATTTAACTGACAGAATAGCTGGAACTAGATTAACAAAATGAGTAAAGTGAAATAGCTTGAGCTAATTATGAACATACCTTGATTTGGGGGCGGAGGTGGAAGAATCAGACTTGGTAAGGGTGGGAGAGTGTTCTCATTATTCCGCATGGATGAAGTTAACGGTGAAGTGGCAGGCGAAGAGCTGGGAACTTGCAAAAAAAACAAAATATTTAATTATTGTCGACCTTAATACTAGAGGAAATAGGAAGCTTCTTACTTAGACCAGCTCTAGTAAACCCTGTGGATGAAATTTAACCTCAAGTTCTACACATTATACATAAAGAGGGATAGGTAAGAGTCTCCAGTTAAAATTTAATTTAGAAGTTAAAATTACCATTCAAATGATTGGGTGGAATAGCAGGCAACGGAAAATGTCCTCTTGAAATCGTGCCCCCTGACGAAGGTAAGGGAGATGGAGAAGGGCTAATAACATGTCCTGTACACACGACAAAGGAATAAAAAATTATCCAGGCCAATTATTTTAGAAGAACAAGAGAAAATCATGGTTGCAGATACTGACGTTTCCTGATGTTTGAAGATGGAGGTATGTGATGGTATGGTTCAGGAGAAACATGGTGAAATGTTTTCCCATCGTGGCGGTTCTTATGGGGTGAGACTGGCGAGGAGGGTGCAGATCCATGCATCCTTGTCTTTGTTGGGGCTACAGATATAAGGATTGACCTTTTTAGAAGAGCACCATGGTTTTTAAATTTTAAGCCCCAAGTCTGAAGTTTTGAAACTAACGAATGATGAGCTTCTGTAACAAACCTCTAAAATGAAATGTTTTAACATGGGGTGCTGGTGCTGGTGAAAGCGATTCGTATGCCTTTCTGACGAAGCTGGTGTGAGTTGATGCAGGCGAGAGAGAAATATCTGTATAGTATCAGATGAGACATTATCATGAGAAACTTTACGGAGCGCAAACACTTGCAGATTAGAAACAATGTGAATTGTGGATAATGCCAATAGATTTTCAAAAAATAAAATTGTCTTCTACACAGTGATAGATTACACGAACATGTCCTCCAAAGCATATTATGTTTAAACATTGTGCAGGTAAAAGTTCTTGTATCATTTAACAGACACCTTCCAAGAGGAGATACACATAGATACTGCAGTTTTCTTTATAAACTACTACTCGCGCTGAAAAACAATGTACTGAAGACACGAAAACAGAATTTACCCCTCTGCAGTAACATAGTGCGGTGGTCTCTGCCATAAAGGTTAAGGTCAGGGGTTTTCACCTCGTTCGGAAGAAATAAAGAAGCTAGTGACAAAGATGGCAAACTGACACCTGCATATTTAAAAAGAAGGGAAGCTTTATCAGAGACAAAAAAAAATTGTCTTAGACGACCCAGCTGTAATACAATCTTAGATATTAGCAAGAACAGCACCACTACGGACTACCCACCCAAGTGTTGTTATTCATCTTCCCCTAATTTGCGCACTTATATATAAAAGAACAACTATCATCCAGTGCATTTTCCTAATATGCACCCCCTAACTGTTAGGCTGTCTATGCTTCTTTATCAAATGTTATCGTGGAGGGCTATACTAAAGTTCAGGTGTCCATAGCTCGACCAGAGGCAAACTTACCTACTCCCTCAATTTCAGATCAAATGTCACAGTATTCTTCATATATGTACCAATAAAAATGTCATATTTCCACTTCCGGCAAAGCATTGACAAATTTGGGGCCATATAACACTACTTTTAATGTACTCCAACTTAATCTCCCAGCCAAAACCAAATGTGCAATTTGATCTAGGAGAGAGAGAGAGAGTACTTACCTTCGCACGATACATCATCAAAACAAAGAAACATATTGCAAAATCAGATACAGCCGACAGTAAATTGTGAATGGATAATTCTATGAATTCTGAGTAACTAAATAAAAACTCATATAAGCATACTCCCTCCGTCCACGCCAGTTGTCCAGTTTTGACTTTTTCGCAGTCAACAAAATTGAACTTTGATTACAAATTATAATGGCAATGTTGTATGAGAGTGAATAACAAACATATTGCAAACAGGATTTTACATAATAATGAAATAAGTACTAGTTATATTAAGGAGTAAGCAGAGCCCAATTACCAGCAGATTGTTGATGAAATAAGAACACACATAGTAGAATGAATGAGAAACATTTCCTTGGAAGGAAACTGAATCTCAGCTCCATATGATCTTCTTCCTCCAAGCAGAAACATACAAAGACCATTAAAATCAACAGATCTTCAAAACTTGAGAAAATACATATGAGTATATAATTGAGTGTTGTTTGTTTGAAGAAATTGCAGAGGTTGAGTGTATGTAGGGGAGTAGTATCCTATCCCCAAATGATCACACTACTAATCAAGAACTCATCATCAGAGCAAAAGGGAGAAAAGTAGTAGCTAGTAACAATCAATCAATTTCACCAGTTTAGCTTTGCTAAAGAACTAAAGTGTCGGGTGAAAGAGAAAGGACATATGATCAAGAAAAACAACTATATTTCCTCATTCTTTTTTAAATGTTGTATAGTAGAGTATATATTTCTTGGTCAACATTTCCATCATTCTTCCACAATAGTCCACTGGTACTGCTGGTGGGTGACTTATTTGTCAATCCCAACTTAATCAGTGGTACTTGCAATACTACTAAATCTTAAAGAAATGATTTATTAAAATTATACTCCTCCGTACAAATTCAACTTTCCGCATTCCATTTTGGTACATTCCAATTTCAACTTATCATTCATTTAATAAAAATCTTTCTCCTACTTTATCCACTCTCTATCATACTGTATTCACTATTTCACATATTTTATTCAATACATTTTCTATTTTATTACCATATCTCGTACTTTATTCATTTTTTTCTTAAACTTGTGCCGGGCCCGTGGGTAATTAAAACCGGGATGGAGGGAGTATTATGCACTAATTGTAGAAATAATATACTTCTTCCGTCCATAAATAACTTATAATTTTGCCATCTTTGATGTCCGAGGCAAAACTTTTCATTTTTTTTAGCAATCATTCATACAACTTAAACATTAATATACTCAAAAGTAAACTTAATAATATTATTTTATCCAACTTTAACTTTAAAAAATCTATTTGAAGGACCCAATAGTACTGGTTTATCCAAAAGTAATATATATATTATTTTTGCCACGTAAACGGAAATATATTTTCGGGACGGAGGATGTAGTTCTTTAACTTCTATCAAATGAGTAATGAGAATTTATATAGTTATTAACTTCTGGTTCGATATTTTCAATTTTAATATAAATAGCTTTTAAACTCTGAAACTTCAACAGTAAATGATTTATTCAAATTATGGTATAATAAAATGAAGGAATAACATTTCTTAATATATACTCCTTGTGTTCCGAATTCAAATTCATGTATTCCATTTCGAAACATTTCAATTTCGACTTTTCATCCCTTAAATGGAAAATATTTCTCATACTTTATCCACTCTCTTTCAATTTTATTCACTATCTCTCTTACTTTATTCAATATATTTACTATTTATTACCATCTCTCCTACTTTATTCACTTTTTTCTAAAAACTATATCTCGGACCCGCATGTAATTGAATTCGGGGCCGAGGGAGTTTTTTTTTAATTTGTTTGAGAGTAATTTTGAGTCAGAATTAAAAATGATTGATAAAAAGAATCCATCCATATATTATGTAAATCACAATGGTCTAAACCTTACCAGATTCGTTCAGTTCTAGGTGGAATTTTGTGGAATTAGTTACATTTTAGTCAGTATATATTTCAATGCCATTTTTTGTAGGGGTTATTACATATACCCCCTGTTAGATAGGGGCATTTCATCTAAGGGCCACTTAGTTCAACAATAACATCCAAGTCCAAAAAGCTAATAATCATTGACGACTTATAAAATTTGAAATCAATTATGGTACAAACAAACATGGCCTTAGTTGTAGTCTTTACCTTTTTACCTTTCTAGGTTAAATTTCATTTGCCAAAAAACGGTTCACACCCGCTAAAACCAAACCTATCCGTCTTCTCTTCGTCTTCTTCACTCAACCACCAAAATCATCCCTTAATCATCGAAAATCAAACTGTAATCGGCCATTATAGCACGTATAACATCGAATTCCGGCGTATTCTCACCTGTTTGCAGAGATACTTCGGCACTGTGAGGTAGGGTTTTTTGTTCATACATGTAAAGGTTCAATTTTGTTGTTAGTTTTTGTGTTATTCATGTACGTATTCATCTAAGTATCCACAATTTCGTGTCTGATTTGAGTGGATTGTATCGTAGTTCAATACGCAGTTTATAGCTAGGGTTGTACTGCTTAATATTAATCTGTTTATATGTGTGTTTTGATGCTTGTTACAGTTTCAATGGGGGCAAAATTTAACATCAGACTTCACCTGGGTAGGGAGGAATTCATGTTGGTCGACGTTGATTCTTCAAGGTACACACATGCTAAACTTATGAAGGATGTTGATGCTATATTAGAACGTGTGGAAAGTAGGGGTTCTCTGTTTTTTACAAAGGTGGCTTATGTTGAGAATTCTTTTGAAACAATAGATGTTATAGATGATGCAACTGTGAGGTTGATGTTTGAGAGAAATATGCAAGGACTAGAAGTAGAGTTGCATTTAACTACTTTTGATGTTGAACCTTTAGCTATTGATATGTCTTGCTCCAAAAAATTCAAAAGCTTTGTTAAAAGT
This sequence comes from Plantago major, assembly GCA_026545765.1. Classification (NCBI taxonomy): domain Eukaryota; kingdom Viridiplantae; phylum Streptophyta; class Magnoliopsida; order Lamiales; family Plantaginaceae; genus Plantago; species Plantago major. The sequence continues at coordinate 46,937,377 of CM048844.1, forward strand.
AATGTTGATGTAGAGTATGTACCCTCCACCAAGGTCCATACTGAAACAACTGCTAGAAGAAATCTGTTTAGAACTTGTAAGCCAAGACCACATCCCACACATTCCCCTGAATATGTTGATTTGACTGATGTCCCTAGTGATGATGAAACACCCCCACCCCCTGTCACTCAACCAACACAGTCTACTCCTCCACAATCTCCACCTTGTGCTCAAACTCCACCTGCCAAAACTGCTACACCTGCACAAACTCCACCTGCCAAAACTGCTACACCTGCACAAACTCCACAACCATCTGAAAAGGCCAACAAAGAAACCCCTAGTCCTTACATTCCAAGACATGTTGAGCCTACTCCTGTTAAGTCTGTAGGGAGTGAATTTCAGGCTGCAAATGAAGAGTTTGAGACTCTTTTGTCATATATCTTTTCTCAACATATGGGGGGGGGGGGGGGGATACTGAACAATCAAAAACAGGGGAACAAAGCAAAGATAAGTCTGTGGTGGATGATGTGGTAGTTGAGGATTGGGTTGATGATGATAAATTGGAAAAAGGGAAGGGAAAAATGTATGAGAGTGAGGATGAGGAGAACAAAACTGGCAGTGATGATAGTGATGATGAGGATTATCATGACCAAGGTGTGGAGACTGAATCACATGAAAGTGGGAATGCAAATTCCTATGAGAAAGAGAGTGCAGAGAAGCTTGGTAATGAAGAAGTTCAAAATGAGGGAGCTGAGGAAGGTGAACAAAGTGATGGTGACAGGGAAGTGTTTGACTGGGAATATGAGGCTCCAAAAAGTCAGTATTTGCATGATAGTGAGGATGAGGAGATAGGTTTTCATAGGGTGATACCTGCAGATGATGAGAATGAGGAAACTGGGGGTGATTTGCATGAAAATCAAGGTGATGTTGCAGTGAATGATGAGGCTGATGCAAATGCTACTGCAAATGCCACTATGTCTGCTGAGCTAAATGAACACAATGAGAAGAAAGAGACTGCCCAACCAGAAGATTCATCTGAAGATTACTATCCAAGTGGAGATGATGAACTGAGTGAACAAGATTGGATAGGTGATGAATTCCAGGTGAACTGTCAGGATTGGGATAAGGAATTTCAGGAGGGTGATGTATTTGGTAGTATTCATGAACTGAGGAGAAGGGTGAAGGAGTATGTACTGAAGGTAGGGTTCCATTTGGTAAGGAAGAAGAATGACACCCACAGATACACAGTACATTGTGGTGGGAAAGGCTGTTAATGGAGATTACATGCAGGTATGGTTTGGTTATGAAACTGTCTTTTTTGTTCTCATTGTGTGTATTTGGTTTTCAAACTGTCATTTCATTATTCTTACATTTTATGAATTGCAGGAGTGATGGATGATGAAATGTCATTCATGATTAGGACCTATCATGGAGGACATAGATGTGTGAGAAAGGTAGATCCAAAACAAGTAGATTCAAATTGGTTAGCTACCAAGATACATGACCAATTGAGGGACAACCCAAGTATGAGTGCCAAGAAACTAGAAGCATGGGTTTCTAAGAAGCTAGGGGTAGTTGTCCCTTATATGAGGGTTTTCAGGGCAAGGCAGAAAGCCTTAGAAATAATTGGAGGGAACCCTGAGGAAGCCTTTAGGATCAGCCCTCAGTATATGGAGATGATAATAAGAGGTTTTTCTGTGGGTTGGAGGGACTTAGAAGAGGATTCCTCAATGGATGCAGCCCTTTCCTATTCTTTGATGGGTGTCATCTTAGAGGGAGATATGGTGGGATGTTATTGAGTGCAGTTGGCACTGATGCCAACTGTGGTATCTTTCCTGTAGCTTGGGCAATAGTTGAGTCAGAATGCAAAGAATCCTGGGGATTCTTTCTCCAATGTCTTGAAAGATTCTTAGGACCATGGGATGCTGAGACACATTGGCACTTCATGGCAGATAGACAAAAGGTAATGTTAACAATCTCTTTGATTACTTGATTTCTTATTTCATAACTCAATCTTGATTGTCATTGATGCATTATTTGATTTGAATGTAGGGTTTGGTGCCTGCCATTGAAGAACTTGCACCAACTGTTGTGAATAGAAAATGTGCAAAGCATATTTATGACAATTTCAAGCAAAAATGGAGGAGTGTTGATCTGAGGAAGTTTTTCTGGCAAGCTGCAACTGCCTACACTCACTATGGATTCAACAAGGCAATGGTGAAGATCAGAACTGCAAGTGAACAAGTCTATGACTACTTGATGAGGATTCCACTTGGATTTTGGGCAAGACATGCCTTTGATCCAACACCCAAGATAGATCACTGCACCTATAATGTCAGTGAGAGCTTCAATGATTGGGTGGAGCCTGTTAGAGGATTTTCCATTCTCAATATTATGGAGGTAACTGTAATACATATCTAATTTGTTAACAAGTTTTAAGTTTTGTTCTTCACAACAAGATCTCTAGTAACAATTTGTATTCTTTGATGTCATGTAGGGTTTGAGAACTCAAGTCATGCAGAGAATTGTTGTGAGGAGAAAGAAAGGTAATGCATGGACATCAGTGGTCATGCCAAGGATTCTGAAAAAGCTGAATGATGCACATGATGAATCAAGAAGATGTAGATTGGTTTCTGAGGCAGGCAACATGTATGAGATTGGGGACTACACATACAGGTTCATTGTTAATCTTGAGGCCAGAACTTGTGATTGTAAGAGATGGGATATGAGTGGCATCCCATGCAGTCATGCTTGGACTGCTATCAATCACAATAGGGATGATGGAGAGAACTACTTGAGTAACAACCATACTAAGGCAGCTTATTTGAGGGCATATGACATGATGATTAAGCCTGTTCCCCAATATAGGTTTTTGCCTAATGATTTAACTCAAGATGAATGTTCACCACCTGATGTTCTCAGACCGCCTGGAAGGCCTACTGTATCTAGGATCAAACATCCTAGTGAAGGTCCTAGTAAAAAGGCTAAGGTTCCAATGCAGAAAACAAGGAGGCCACCTAAGTGCAGTTTGTGGAGTGAGGGAATAACTGCAGGAAATGTCCAACTTTGGTAAGTATATTTGAGTGTTTGTTTGTTTGTTTTAAGATACAAATTACATGGTTCCTTATATGCATGTTTTGTTTGAATTAATTGCAGAATAAGGAAGATGATGAAGAGCCCAATCCAGCTGCAACTCAAAATCAACCTCATTCTTCTACTCAGCCTCAGCAACAAACATCTTCTTCTCAGCCTCAGCAACAAGCATCTTCTACTCAACCTCAACAAAATGAACAAGCTGATGTAAGTGAAATGGCTTAACTCATTCTTTGTCATAATTGGGAACTTGTTAGTTGTAGTTAATGATTGAAATAGGCTTGTGATTGAAATTTGTTGAGTTTGGATTGAAATAGGCTGCAAATGCAAACAGAGGAAGAAAAAGAGCTAGGGAACAACCTGTGGAGGAAGGGACTGCTTTGGCGTAAGCAATGGCAATGGCACCGCAATCGGCACCGGGTAAGGCAGGGGCAATGGCACTGGGACTGGCACTGGCACCAAGAGGGGAAGGGGATTAGGACATTGGTTTGGGCTATAGAGTTGATCAAGTAGTTGGGTGGATGTCTTGGTGGTATATTTTGATTATAACCTTATGATTTGGTGGTATATTTTGATTATAACCTTATGATTTTGGTTAGGCTATTTTGATGATGGCACTTTTGATGCTACTCAATTTGCAACTTGTATTGAAACATACATTGGAAAAATGTTCAATACATGTTACTTCTTCTACTACATGCAACTTCTACTACTTTGCCTACTTAATCTACTTGAATGCATTACTTATTTGCACAAGCAGGTACACAGCAAACAAGAATAGGTTTAGGCAAATGAGTTGCCTAACTCTCATGTATTTGTCTTCTTGAGTATCCATGGCAGTTGTACATCTCTTCTTTTGTTTTTGTTTTACCATTGCATCATCTTCACTTGTAGTTTGCACACTTGTAGCTTGGTGTTCCATATTTTGGCGCCTTGAAGTATGTTGATGTGGTGGAACAAATTCAGATAGCAATTTGGCTTGCATGATATCTCCTCGTCCATTTTGAACGTTTTCTTCAACAAGACACCATTCAGACCACCCATGTGTTGGACATCTCCAATAGAATCTTCCTTCATGCGGTTCACACCTTTTAACGGAGAGAATAGTTCGCTTGCGACACTTCGAATTACTGCAAATTGGACGAATTTCATCGGTCTTCTCCATTGTTAGTTTGAGTGAAGAAGGATCAGTAAAAATGGATGAATATGGACTGTTTTGGGGCTTAAATTGGCTCAAAATAACTACCCCAACGGCTAGTTTTTTTGAAAATAACGGCCATATATCAATTACATTCTAGTACCTGATACTAAATTATCAATTACATATAGGTCCACACGTGCCTCGCACGTGCCATGATAAGCTAAGGCTGTTTGGCCAGAAATAAAATCTGATATTTGAACAGGGGTATAAATGCCTTTTCCAGGTTTTAATTCGCCAAAAGTCAAATTCGAGGACTTATATGTAATTGATTTTTATCTAACAGGACTTATATGTTATTGTTGTCTAACTGGTGCCCAAGTGTAATTAGAACATCTAAGAGGGGTACTGGATGAAATTCACCCTTTTTTGTATGTTGACTGCATATATAATTTTTATTAAATTCCATATCACTTTATCTACAAAAATCCGAAAAATATATTGAACATATATTTAAATTCGCTATGACAAGACAAATCCATATACACCAATCTTGAATACTATTATTAATTAAATAAATTATTTTATTTATTAAAATAAAATATAAATTTATTAAATAAGATAAAATGAAATAATGAAATTTTAAAAATAGAGCATTTATTAAATTAATTCAAACCTACATGGAATTTTGTGGAATTAGTTGCATTTTCAACCAGTATACTGCACGACTGGGATAAGGAAGAATAACCTTGAGCACGTATTTGTTCTCCACCATCACGTAAATTAGCTGAGTTACTGTTATCATTGACGAAATGTAGCTAAAGTACCTTGCGAATTAGTAGTAAATAAAATACAGGTGATGTATATAAGCTTTAATTATAATTTAACTCTTTATAAAGATCTCTCCTATTAAAAAGAAAATATGGCAGCACTATACCACTTCCTCCGTCCTGAAAATAGCTTCTCACTTTGACTTTTTTAAGTTAAACTTTTTCAACTTTAACTGTGAATTAATATTAAACCGCAAATGTAAAATGTTCTATTAAATTATATAATGAAACTTTACTCCTCAAACTTTCATTATATAATTTGATTGAACATTTTACATTTATGAGTTAAGATTAATTCGTAGTCCAAAAGTTGAAAAAGTTTGACTGAGCAACTGTAACATTTGAAATTATGTTTGTAGAATAATAATTTATGTTTGTGTGGTTGGGGGAGCACACACCACCACATCGCAGGGGTTGTTTGGGAACCAACCCAGTAACTGAGTTATACACTTTTGTATTTTATTTTGGTTCGAATTGGAGTATAAGTTATTAATTAACGTGTTAGGTACGGGTAGGGACCCGATAAGATACTACTATGTTATTCACCCGTCGGGTCCTGAATGGGTTCGGGTTACGTCCTACCCCTTTCAAAAGCATACACGTCATGATGAGTCGCATTTTACATTTTCTATAGTTACCATAACAAAGACACAGTGATATAGTATTGGACAAAGGAGTTCACGCAGACTTCACGGCCAACGTTGTTTACAAGGAATTTGAACTATCTTATTTTCTCGATTAATTTATTCCATCTTCACATATCTATTTATTATTAAAAGTAAACTATACCGTGGCATCTACGTAGTAAAATTGTAAATAAGATTAGTAAACGGTGCACTTGCTCATAGTGGGATCTATCATGTCATACCTAAATTTATGGCAGCACACATAAACCAAAATAGTTGGCAGCACACATAAACCAAAATAGTACTGCGAGCAGATGAATTGACTGGTTCTCATATTTAGGACAGATTAGTTGGGATCATACATAAACTTTATTAATGAATTGTACTAGATGGTGGATGAGTATTTATATATAGTTCTTAACTTCTACCACTAGTGCATTATACTCCTACAAAATTTAGGTAAGTTTTCAAATGTGATCAGTCAGAGCTAGAAATTCAAGAAAGAAGATAGCCAAAATATATTGTCAGCTGGATTACTTCAAAATTAATTAAATTACAGAGCATATTATGGAACGAGTCGCTTTATAATAAGAAAATCACATCTACGCCCCTTAAATAGACCCCATTTTAGATGTGTCTCCGAATTGACTTAAATTACAGATCAACTCAAATTTTATAACGATGAAATTTGAGAATTACATCCAACCTCAAAAGTCAGCGGAGATGCTGATGTGAACTGACAGATTGCTGATGTGGAGGGTGAAGTTTAAATTAATTACGAAGATATCATCCCTTTTTTTATTTTTACTTTTCTTTAATTTCTTATTTTCGTTTTCTTTTATTTTTCCTTTTCTTTATTCCTCCTTTATTCATTTTACTAGTACTAACCTGTGGCGATGCCACGACATAATTTTCTTTAAATAATTGTTAAAAACATGCAAGACAATGATTTGATTTAAAAAAAAAAAACAACACCACCTCAAAGATTTTTAAGCACTTCATTGTAAATCACATTAGATATAGTGTTGGTCGGTTTAACCTTCGAATTGAGTTCTAATGTTGCAATTATATCATCAATAAAGTTGAGTTCATTCATTTAACTGAGTTCCTTGTTCTAATTATCACATTCTTAGAGTATTTTTCCTATAAATTAAGTGTGGCTTATTGATATGTACTGAGAGATTTTGATTTCGTTGTAGAAAACTGTAATATTTAAAAACAATCAAAAGATTAAATTTATAATTGCCAGAAGCTCACTAACACACAGTTTATAGCGGTAAGTTAACTCGAGATGTCGTTCTCTCGGGAATAACGCTCGATTGAAATAGAATATTAAATGGTTAATTTTCAATATATAATAAATAACAGATTTTTGGTATTTTTGAATAAGTAAAATAAACACGTAAGCAGGAAAATAATTATAAAGAGAATTGACGAACTAAGAACTTATAGAGAAAAGCATGTAAGCTTTAACCTTCACTTTGATAAACGGTTTATATCAGAAATAACATATAACAATAGTTACGGCTGAAGAGTCACACAAGTCACCTATCTTATACCATGGCGCAGTCAGCAAAGATACCCCATGTAGACTATCGTATAGCTCAAAGTCGTCACCAGTGGCTAGCTCAACAACAAACCTCAGGCAGAATATCAACTTATAGACACAGCTGATACCTCCTAATCTAGTGCAATGAATATTCATGTCTCGCGAAAACATAAACAAACAAAGCAACTTTCCTCAAACAACACAGATATGAACAACAATCGAATAACCAACATTGATGCTAAAATTACTCCAACATATATAAACCAAATAATCAAAGATCCCGGCTAACCCTCACACAGGTAAATTAGCCTGACATAACTGAAAGTAAATAAACTGTAAACTGAATTGAAATCATGTTTGAAACAACTAATCCGTAAGAAGATGGCGAGTATCAACCCTCAGCTTCTCCTCTTCGATTTATCCTCCTTGATCAATCTTGATGGCTTCTTCGAGTGTCTTGAAGTCTTCTTGATTGCTTGCTGACGGCTAGGGTTTTGGGACTTCACTTCCCCGAGTACTGGTTCTCTCTAAGGAGAGCTGCTTTGGTGCTACGGAACCCTAATGTTCCGTTCTACTATTCGGAACCCTTCTGTTCCGTTCTCTCCTCATTATGAGACCTCAATGGTCTTATTTATAGTTGAAATTCCTAGTTCCAACCGCCATTGGTGTATAAGGAAGGTTTAGGAAGACGGGCCCTAGCCTGACAGGCCAGAAAACAGACTGAAAGACAAACAGAGATGCTTGACTGCGGTCCCCATAGCACCCTTCTGCGGTCCACAGGCGACCGCAGAGTGCGATTTCCACATATTCGAACCTGTTTGCTTTGTTCTTCAATTTTGGGCTTCGTAACTTCGTTTCCTCGAAAAGTTGTCTTCTACAAAGTTGTAGCATTTTCAATTATCTTCGCATTGGCTGGTCACATGACATGTTTTGACACCTCAAAATCTGTGCATCGGCCAATTCTGCGTATTTGCTTAACTTTCTCGATTTGGCACAATTATGTCGTTTTAGTGCCTGAAATCGTGCAATTCCTCAATAACGTGATCATGACCTACAGAAAACACGCAAAGTTGGTAATTGACCATAAAACGATATAAATATTGAATCTAAGGCCAAAATCAAGGGTCTAAAAACATGTTATATCGCACATTTCATTGTCACATCACTTATTCGTCGAATAGAGTTTCAAATTGTAATTATTCCAGTATTAAAGTGGGTTTATGCCTGGAATTGAGTTGTCAAGTAGGCATTATGTACCCCATTCTAAGAGTAGTTTTTCCATATGGTGTGGTTTACCCTTTATATTGAGGTCTAATTATCTCATCGTTAAAGCTAGCTAGTTTGCACTCGAGATGAGTCCCAAAGATTGCACTATCTCATTCTTATAATATAGATTACCCATCGGATTGACTTTGCAAGTTGGAACAATATATCATTCATAGAGTTGAGTTTACTCTCCGGGTTGAATTTTGAGGTTGAAATTATTTATTTCTTAGAATTCATTTACACTTCGACTTTAGTTCATGAGTTGGAGGCATCCCTACTCTTGGCGTATTTTTCAGTACAATGTGGTTTACTGTTCAAATAGAGTTAGAGTTCTCAAGTTGTAATTATTTCATCTTTACAGTTGGTTTGCCCTTTGAGTTGAGTTCCCAAGTTGGAATCATCTAAGAGTTGAGTTTACCCATCGAATTGAGTTCCAATGTCCGGATTAACTCATTCTTAGAGTTGGTTTATGCTCTGAATTTAGTTCTCAAGTTGCAATTATAGCGTTCTTAGAGTTGCTTACCATTTAAATTGAATTTCCAAGTTGGAAAGGTCACATTCTTATATATAATTGGTATATTTTTCGAATAGAACATTGGAGTTTTACACTTCAATAGAGTTTCCAAGTCATGAGTATCACATTCTTAGAATTGTTTGCTCTTCAATTGAGTTTTCAAGTAAAAATTATCGCATTCTTGGAGTTGAGTCCACCCTTCGAATTGAGTTCCCAAATTGTAATTCCCTAATTATTATCGTTGGTTTACCAATCGAATTGAGTCCCTAAGTTGAAGTATCTCATTTTTACATTATTTTTATCATATAGTGTGATTCACTGATGTGCTCAAATTAGTACTTCTTAAAAAGTAAAAAGTAACTAAAGCAGTGTTGTGTAACAAGCTTTAACTACGAGATCGTTCTCAAGGAGTTAACAAGGCAACCTAGCGTTTTGAAGTGTAAAACGTAAGAGTTTGCAGAAGTTTGAAAGAGTAGTTGGTGATTTTTGCTGGAAAAAGTAAATTAAACTAAGTGCACAAAGATTCTTTTGTACTTGACGATGGAAAACAATGAATACGGTAGTAATTCAGATAAATCGTGCACGGATTCAACCCAATGTTCATACGCTTGTCACAGTTATTTGTCCAGAAAACTTGAATTCAACTTTAACCAAGGCGTTTTCGAATGTTTTGTATGAGAGAAATTATTCGATTGTCAGACGAATTATCCTAAACCAAACGCTTTGAAGAATATTAAACTAGAAGATCGAATTCAAAGGTTTTTACGAAGAGTTTGAATTAGCGTAACACGTATGAACAATTCTAGGGTTAGAACCCTAGCACGAAGAATCCTACATCACTACCGTATCCACTACGCAATTTAGCTACTCATGTTTGGCATAATTTTTTTTTTTGAAGAGAAAAATAAATTTATTGATATCACAAAGAATCAAGCACAAGATATGCCACAATCCAGTACAAGCATAGTCCACAATAAACAACTACATAGGCCTGATAAAACTGACTTTGTCAAATAAACATAAACCGCCCAAAGTCAGCTAACAGTAGCAACAAGACTAAGTTCTGTTTAGTGATTAAAAATCTGCCTTTCCTCAATTCCATAATCACTTTTGGGAACCTTTCCCAATCTGTATATGAATAAGTTGTCTTCAGTAAAAGTCGATTTTTGACCCAAAGCCATGAGTTGAATTTCAATGTTTCAAACACTTCTTCAGCAGTCGACTTTTCTCCTTTGAAAAACAGTTTGTTCCTGGCCAGCCAAATAAACCAAACAGCCCCATGCCAGAATATCCTCCAGATTTCTTTTGCTTTTCCTTTCAGAGAACTAGTGAATTCCAACATCAAATCCTTTAAGTTATCCACATTTGGCATCCTAAAATCAAGCCAAAACATCACCAACTTCCAGAAATCTTTGGCGAAATTGCATCTGAAAAAAAGATGAGTGACATTTTCCTCTTTATGATCCTCACATAGCCTGCAGCAAACTGATTCTTCGCTGTTTAAAATGTTCCGTCTCTGTAGATTGGGAAGAGTCGGGATCCTATCTTGAATAAGCCGCCACACGAACACGTTTATTTTGGTAGGAACCCAACAATTCCACACGCAAGCTGTCCACTCTTCAGGTTGTGAAATGGCACCAAATTTTTCTTTTAAGCACTGTTGGTAGCCTTCTTTTACATTGTATCTTGCTTGGTTTGAGAAAGTCCAGGTCCAAACATCTGCATTTTGTTCCACAAAGCTGTACCTGTTCAATAAAGTTAGCAGCTCCTCAATTTGATTTTCTTCCCACACAAAGAGCCTACGACGCCAAAACCAATTTCCTATAACTTCGTTTCCTCCCACCTTAACTCTATTCACCACCAGACACTGCTTTTCTATATCCAAACTGAAAAGACGGGGGAAAATATCTTTCAATCTTAAGTTCCCATCAATCCATCTATCTTCCCAAAAAGAAGTGCTTTTCCCATCACCCACCGACTTCCTAAGACCTAACCAAAACCAATCACGACACCCCAAAAATTTCACTAAGTCTCTCCACCAAGACGACCAAGATTTATCCCACAATTTGCCCTCTCTACATCGTTCAACCACAGCCACCAAGTCTCCATATTTTGAAGACAAAACACTAGACCACAACACTACTTTTCCATTAAGAATTCTCCACACCCATTTCCCCAAGAGAGCAATATTGAAACATTCAAGTTTTTTAATACCTAAACACCCCCCCCCCCCCCGACTCTTTTGACTTACAAACAATATCCCAACTCACCCAAGCAATCTTCTTCTTCCCACCCGAAGAACCCCCCACAAAAAATGACATTGAAGTCTTTTAAGCCGGTTTAGGATCAAGGTAGGGAGTTTATAGAATGAAAAATAATACAAGGGTAGTGAAGTGAGCACCGCATTTGTTAGAACCAATCTTCCACCAAAAGAGAGAAAGTTGTTCTCCCATTTCATCAACCTATTCTCCAACCGTTCAACCACCTTGTTCCAAATGTTTCTATCACTTGGCTTTACACCAATTGGAAGTCCCAAATATACAAATGGTATCTTACCCAAAGAACAATTGAGATAAGAGGCCCACCTAGCAAGAAGCGCATCCTCCACTCCAATTCCAATTAGGCAGCTCTTATGGTAATTGATTTTCAATCCCGAAAACCACTCAAAACTCCTCAAAATACTTTTCACAATCCTTAAATTATCCATGTTTGCTTCACCAAAAAGTATGGAATCATCGGCATATTGAAGATGGGAAATACATACTTCATCTTTGCCCACCTTCACCGGCTTATAAGCACCACGAGTACACGCCAAGCTCATCAATCTACTTAGTCCCTCCGCCACCACTAAGTAGAGGAAAGGAGACAATGGGTCTCCTTGTCTAAGTCCACGACCCAACTTGAAAGAAGAAGAGGGGCTACCATTTATGAGAACCGAGGATTCCACCGTAGCTACACATACCCAAATCCATTTGCACCATTTATCACCGAAACCCAAAATTTTCAGCATCTCTTCAAGAAATCTCCAATTAACCGAGTCGTATGCCTTTTCAAAGTCTAATTTAAGCATAAAAAGACTCTTCTTTTTCTTCCTTGCTTCATCGACGACTTCATTTGCCACCACCACACCATCAAGTATATTTCTTTCTCCAATGAAAGCGGATTGATTTGGAGATATCACTTCATCGAGCACCTTTGCCATTCTAATAGAGAGCACCTTAGCCACAATTTTATACACCCCACTAATTAATGAGATTGATCTAAATTCCTTAATCGCCAATGGATTTTTGCATTTGGGTATGAGAGTGATGAAAGCCGCATTTAACCCACGCACCAACTTTGCATTTGAATGAAAGTCTCTAAAGAAATCCATCAACTCGTTCTTCATTAACTCCCAAAAACACTGAAAGAAACCAAAGCTAAAACCATCGGGACCGGGGCTTTTATTCAAACCACACTCCCAAATTGTTGCCTTTACTTCTTCCTCCGTAAAAACTGCTTCTAAAAACCTGACTGAATCTGGCTGTAATATGCTCCCTTCCAGCGCAACTGGCAGTCTGCTGAATTGGCATGGAGTTTCCGCAAAAAGCGAGCTGAAATGCTCTCTTGCCTTTTCTTTCACCAAATGAACATCTTCTACCCATTTACCCTTAAATCTCAAGCTCTTTAAACCATGTGAACGACCTTTTCTTTCCACACATTTGTGGAAGAAATTCGAATTCGTGTCGCCCTTTGTGATCCACTTGCTTCTTGCTTGTTGGAATCGTAAATGATCTTTAAATTCCTGCAAATGATTCAATTTTTCCCACTTCGATTTTCTATTCGCAGCATCCTCTTCACTCAAGCCTTGCTCTTCCATTTTGTCATCCAATTTTTTCACCAAATCTGCCTGGTCTTCTATTCTTTTATCAAGAGACCCAAAACTCTCTCTATTCCATTCTCTAATTTTATTCCTAACATGTTTGAGCTTTTCTTTAATGATGTAACCACTCCACCCTTCCACTTTGCAATTTCTCCATTCGTCTTCAACCAATTTTTTAAATCCTTCCTCTTTCAACCAAGAATTTATGAATTTAAAAGGTTTTGGCCCCCAATCCTTAACCTCCTCCTTAAGAATTAGTGTCGCATGATCCGACACCTTTCTTTTTAACCCCACTTGGGTTAAATTTTTCCATTTTGCCACCCATTCACTCGACAACAAGAATCTATCAATTCTACTACAAGATTGCCCATTATCTCTACCATGTGTATCTTCTCCGTTCCAAAGGGAGATCAATTAAACCACATTTTGTGATAAAATCGTTGAACACTTCCATCTCCTTTCTCCGAACTCTCCTAGCCACACCTTTCCTTTCTTCATTCAATCTAATGGAATTGAAGTCCCCACAAAAACACCATTTTTCATTCTTTCTTCCTCTCATTTTTTCCTAAATCAAACTCCATAATTCAGCCTTTTCATCAGCCTTACAAGGCGCATAAACGTTAACAATGTTAACAAGAATCCCTTCCCATAAACCCGAAACCCCAAGCAAACCTTTCTCTCCCCACAAATCTTTTCTTTCAAACACCTTCGGATCCCAAACGCAGCATAATCCCCCCGATGCCCCATCTGAACCACTATAAACCCAATCACACTCTTGATTTCCCCAGAGAATACAAGCCACCTTTTTATCCACAAAAGCAGCATTCGTTTCCTGTAAGCAAAGAAACTCAATCTTCTCCTTGATCACCATCTCTCTCACCGCTCTCTTCTTAATTCCCCCCCCCCCCCCCAGACCTCTACAATTGAAGCTTGCGATCGTCATTGAGAAACTATATTCTTCTCCCTTACCCCTTCCAACAGCAAACTCCCTCCTGCAACATTATCCCTTTCCTCCCAGGTTTCAAATTGTGAAAGTATTCTTTCTCTATTTCCTTCCTCAAACAAACCTAATTCATTTCCAATATTTCACAGCTTACCTGCTTCAGACTCTTTTGAACCAATAACCAATCGATTGCAAGCCTCAATATCTAAATCATCCGGAATTGTGCCTCCAACCAGACATACCTTTCCAATACCACTCTCTTCCGCTGAGCTTTTCAATTTCCGACCTCTTTTTACTCTCTGATCTACTCCTTCCGCTTTATCCACCACTGTTGTGTCCATCACTTTCAATCTGGAACTAGTTGAATTCGATTTTCTTTTGGGCAATTTTTTGCACACTGTCTCCAGACTTACCAACTTTTGCCGTCTCTGATTCTTGTTTTTCACTTCAATGACACTGTTGATCAACGGGAATAGGTTAAATGGGTCTTCTGAAACTTAATTTTCATCCTCTGCGACTTCTGTGTGAGTCCCAACTTCTTTTTTCTCCTCATCAAGAAATTGATTTTCCTCAGACAAACTTTCGTTATCTGGAATATTTCCTATTTCACTCGGTCCCAACAAAGTTTCATTCCTCTGGTCCAAAATCCTAATCTCCGGCCCAACATTGTCCAGGCCCAAATCCACCAAATCCTTTTCACTCTGATATTCGTTAAAGCCCATAATATGATCCATCAGCTCTTTTTCCTTTTGAATTGGATTCTGTTGACCAAGACCCAATAGAGCAACATTGCCAAAATCTCCAGTCAACAAATTGTCATCTTCCCCAAAGCAATCAGTTAATCTTTCTGACACTAAATCCTTCTCTTTCTCTGTTCCAACCACCGAAGTCTCCTTAATTCCTAATAACTCTTCATCTAATCCCGATGTTTTGGTCTCTCCATCCCCAATGAACATGTCTCCCTCATTAACTGCCAATGTGTCTTCGTCTTCTTCGATGTCGATTCGAGACGCCTCTTCGTCTTCTTCGTCTGAAACGAACTCGTCCGCCTCCGACTCTTCAGATTCCGACGAAAATCCGGCCATGGATGCCCAATCAGACAGTTGCTCACTGTCTCTACCATCTATCTCCTTGATGTAAATTGTGAAGACTTTATTCCAGATTTTAAAATCCATTTTCCTGTCCAACCTATGAAACATAGGTGTTTCGATAAGAAATTTACCTTTTCTCAAATCGATCCTCTCCAGCGTGTTCTTGTGAATCTCCAAAGTCTTGCCCAGTCTGTTACCCAATCTTCTGAAGAATTGCGGACACCATGCATGCAACGGAATTCCAAATGCTTCAATCCACACATGTCTCTTGTTGTTAACATCTGATTCTTTCCAAGGTTGGATGAAAACAAACGCCAAACTTAACCAATCTTTGTCCTCCTTGATCAACTGATCCCGTTCCTCTTTGGATTTGGAATCCAATACCCATAAGTCAGTAGATAATTGACAAATTCTAGTTCCACAATATTTTTTAGATTGCAAAAGTTCGATCGCATCCGCAGCTTTAACTCCAACCTTTAAACTACACAGCAGTAAATTCTTGGCCCAGGCAACCGACTCTTTCTCTGGCAGAAACGTTGCCGCTTTCTCAGCTCTATCCTCTTTTTTGATCAACTCTTTGTTCTTAGAGTAATTTGTTCGGACTTCGGACTTCTTTTCATTCAACTTTGTGGCTCCTCTCCTAACTGAATCAGCATAACTTACCTCTGGATCTTTTTGCGCCGATGGGATTCTCCAAACTTTTTTACTCACTGGTTCACGATCATTGATTCCATTATCTCTTTCAAACCATGCAAAGTTTGCCACCATCTTAAAATCTCCTATCCAATAATCATTCAGATCTGCTAATATTCTATCCACATTCTCTGCCTTATCATATCTCACAAAGACAAATCTTTTTCCACTTCTGTTCTTTTTCTCTGGCATGAAAACGTCTAACACAGTTCTGAATTTCCGTAAAATATCCTTTGCATCATGTTTGGCATAACAACATACGATAATATCATCACAATTGAATTAAGCAGACGATAAGAACAATTCATACAATATACGAATCAATCACAAGAGATAAGAATGTGAGAGAAAAGATGTATTGAATTAATGATTCTAACCTCAATATGAGAATTCGATGTTATCGTACGAGATTACAAACCAAATTGATGCTAATCCAAACCAAAGACAAAGTATTAGGGTTCTTGTGTCTTTCGGAAGGGAACAAATGAGATAGGACTCAAAAAGATATGTCTAAAATCGACTAAAAATGCCAAAATACTGACTTTTCGCGCCGGGATGCATCTGGGGATTATCTGGGACGCGTCCCAGATTGCGCCGAACTGGGACGCGTCCCAGATTCCTGTGTCCTTAAAAATGCTCTGGACGCTTATAGAGGCCGAATTTGGCCATGCTTCCTCCATGAAAGTTGTATCCCTTTGAATTATCTACACGTGATCGCTGAAATTAGGTCAATCGGACATCGTATGAGAGGGTTATGGGCAAAATGGCTAGGCTGCTCCGTATGTTTCACTTTTCGCACATCTCGCTTAAGTGACTCTAAAATCTTTGTCTGAACTCCGAATCCATTTCCGTTTTCGCCATTTTCCTCAACTTTCAAAGTTCTAGATTTTTCTCAAAATTTCCAAAATATCATTTTTACTCCGATTTTCACCTAAAAACACGACAATCTGCAAAACACAACTAAAACACGAAAAACATGAAAAAGCATAAGAAACACTATAAAATACTAACAAAACGTACAAAAATATGGTAAAAAATACATAATGAGACTCTAAATTATCGTCTCATCATTTACTCTTCGAATATAATTCCCAATTTGTAACTATCATATCCTTAATTACCATTCGAACTGAGTTTTCAAATGAAATTAATCATCACATGTTTAGAGTATTTTTCATATAGCTTAACTATTAAGAACTTTTAAATTCATAGTAGAGATCTTCCACGGACAAACCATATAGTCAAGAAAAGCAAGCGATCCAAAAGTGTCATCAGCGAACAACAAATGCAAGATCCTTGGTGTTGTGGAGGAAACAACTACCCCCTTAAGCACTTCACTTGTATCAGCATCACACAAAAGAGCAGAAAAAGCCTCAGCAACAAACAAGAACAAATACGGAGAGAGGGGATCCCCTTGCCAAATCCCCCTCCATGTCTGGATTGGATCAAGGATATGGCCATTCAGAGACACATGATAAGTCACATAACGGACACACACACCATAATCAAGCGAATAAAAGAAGGTTCAAAACCTAATTTCATTAACACACTCTCAAGGAAAGGCCATTAAACTCTGTCATACGCTTTACTCATATGTAGTTTAAAAGCCATAAAACACTCTCTGCCCTTGGTTTTTCATTTCGGAAAATGATTTATCTAATAGGCAACCAACACATTATCAGTAATTAAACGATTTGGCACAAAAGTATACTGAGTTTCAGAAATTAGGATATGCATATGGGGCTTGAGTCTATTAGTAATAGCCTTAGAGGCTATTTTAAACATCACATTACTCAAGCTAATGGTTCGAAACTGGGATATTATCTCATGTGCTTGGCATTTAGGGATCAACACTCTATGGTGAAATTAAGCTGAATATCAAGGTTGTGTTCATTCAATAACATCAAAGCACAATCAATCACCTTAGAGCTAAAAACATGCCAAAAACGCTGGAAAAAAAGAGCAGGGAGGCCATTAGGGTCACGAGACTTTAGAGGAATACATATCAAAGAGAGTGGTTTTTATCTTGCCTGGAGTAAATACTCGACGAAGATATTTGTTAATAGACTCATCAACTCGAGCACCCATAGTCTGCAGCACCGCATCAGTCACAGCCGGCTGGGGAGATCGTGAGGTAAAATTCCACTAAAATATTGATTAATGATCTGTCGCATTCCCTCAATATTATCCCTCCAGTTTCCATCATTATCACGCAATCTTAAAAATCTCATTCGTCTTTGCTCGGCGTGAAGCTTGCGTGTGAAAGAATCAAGTATTGTGATATCCTTCTGAAAGCCACTGAATCTGCGATCTTTGATGCCACATAGCGTCCTCCTTATCTATCTCCCTCTCAAGTTCAATCTTGATTCTATGTTGGTCCAAATAACGGCAAAGTAAAAGACTAGAGGGGGGGGGGGTGAATAGTCTTTTAAAACTTTTGTCGATAAAAACTATTTCTCGGATATCTGTGTAGATATCTGATACTTAGATTCAGAGCACGGAAGACTTAAGATAGATAAGTGCAGAAACAGTTAAAGTGTGTGTGTGTGTGTGTGTTGCTGAAATGTAAGTACAGAAAAGTAAATAACACAGCAAGTATAGTGGTATCTGGAGGTGGCGTAATCCTCCAACTAATCCACTTCGGTCTTCCAAAGACCTAGAATTCACTAGAATAGATAATTGAGGTCACCTTACAAAAATCCTATTCTAAGATTCCTTAAACAAATGGTTCCCAACCAAATGTTCCCCCTGAGTTGTTCCCCGGCTTTCACAGCCAAGTACTTCCTGTACTTAGAAACCTTTTTGAGCTATTCCCTAGCTTCCCAAGCTAAGTACTTCCTGTGCTCAATAACCTTGGAGTTATTCCTTAGTTTCTCAAACTAAGTACTTCCTGTACTCCACGCCAGTGATGGTGTTGGTTTTGGTTTGAGTTGTCAGATGAGCTTCTTTAATAACATTTCGCTTAATCGATAGCTCGTGAATCAAGTATACTTAATACACTTTGCAATGTATGGTATCTTGTTCTTTTCTTGACCCAAGTCTATGATAATTGTTCAAGAGAATGAATCTCGATACTTGATCTTTCGATTCAACTCTTTCACAAATAGCGTGCTTGTTTAGGATCGTGACACTTAGAACTTTAGTACTACTTAAGATCGGGAGCTTTGGTCGCATGTAAAGCTTTGAGGATAAGTAGTTTGCTTGAGAGAATATGTTCGTGTAAATGTTGTTCAGTAAGTTCTGTGTCTCTAAGGTTCAGCGTGTCTTCTCAAGCAGTCTAAGTGTTGATATTTATAGATGAATTTGAATGCCGTTGAATAGTATCCGTTAGGCTTAAATCAAATTCAAACTATTGATATCTGTGTATAATCTTTAGCAGGTTTGTCTTCTTCTTCAGAAGCTACCGTTGCTTTTGTTCAGACATCTATGTCCGTGCATTTAAT
This sequence comes from Plantago major, assembly GCA_026545765.1. Taxonomy (NCBI): domain Eukaryota; kingdom Viridiplantae; phylum Streptophyta; class Magnoliopsida; order Lamiales; family Plantaginaceae; genus Plantago; species Plantago major. Next base: position 46,956,404 of record CM048844.1, read on the forward strand.
GCATTGTACTATACTTTTGTCCTGTAGTGCCAACGGAACTATGCTTTGTATCAGAGACTTAACTTTATCAGTTTTCTCTGAGTTTTAGCACGTCCTTACCTTTAACTTTAGATACCACTTTTATTGAAACAACTTTGTTTGCAATATATATTTCTTTATCAGAAATGTGGTTTAAAGCTCAAGGTATCTCGAGTGTAGATATCTGGACACTTTCCTTGTTTTCCAGATGGACCTCTTGACTTCTCAGATATCTCTTGTGACATGATTTGTTTAGCAATCATTCGCGTCTTCAAGAAATCTGGCCAAGGTATCTGCAAAACTATTTCAGTAATCTTGTGCAGTTTCTTCAAATCTTCAATGTCGTTGAACTTGTTCTGCTTGGATGTCTTCTTCTTGGTCTTCTCTTCATAAAATAAAAATTACATTTTGAGACCTAACATCCTATACAAGATTAGCTAGACTATCATACTTAGTGGGTTTCCTCTTTTACAATGTTCAAGTGAACCAAGAGTACTAATCACCTTTCTGAGACTAAGATAAGTCATCATGTTGCTGATCAAAATCTAAACAGATATTTCAAAATATCTAACAAATTTCCTAACAAATTTCCCCCTTTTTGATCAGTCAACGATGACTATCTGACCTATTACAAATCTGGATGAGTAAACAATCCATCACTTAATCATTTCTTAAGATTTTTCAATTCATTTAATTAAGTGCAGAAAGTAAACATCAACCAAATCACAAGGTGTGATCTTTGCTGACAAGTTACCTTTTATAGAATACTATCTGAGATTAAGTTCTTCAGATAAGTTACAAAGAAAGATTACAGATAACTTCAATACATAAAACAAGTTTAGCTCAGTCAGCAAAAATACAACAAAAATAAATAGTAAATTAGGACAACAGGACTAACCAAGCTCCAAGTAAACACCCTAATAGACTAGTCTTCAAGTCTTCAACTCTTCAAGTCTTCAACAGTAGTTCTATGGATCAGTCTGCAAATTTTCTATCTCCAAACCTTTTGATGTCATCAGAATAATCATAGAGAAGTGTTCTGACGAGCATCTCAGTGTCTCTGGAAAATCCACAGACCTCTTTGTAGGTTTTGGTAGGATTTTTCTTGACAAAATGTTTGACCCACAGATACTTTCCCCACTTCCAGGCATGCTCTATTCTGATATCTGAAAGCTTGAAGTATTCGTAGATAATCCTCAGATATCTGATGTCACCCTTGTATTGATCTTCAGTTAGATAGAACGACTCATAGGGTTCCACAGCGAGTCTTGCTCTTGTGCTTGTTCCTGTGATATTGAATCTGCACATCATCTGGCTTTCCATATGGACATTCATCAGAGAGGTCCTTTCTCATGGCTTCAGTTCTCTTGACGACTTCAAAATCCAACCAGGCTTTAATGTGATTGGTGTTGATCAAGGTTGGCTTATCTTTTCTCCATGCCATAAGTTGTTTATGGATTGGTTTTGGAAATCTTGAATTTACCAGTAGATGCTTAAGTTCCAGAATCCAATAGCCATTTTTCTGATTGATGCACCTGTAGACAGAGGAATCATTGTCATTCTTCACATACTCTATTTTGGCTTCTTCTGGCCTGAGTGGAAGTTGACTTTGTCTTTGCTCAGCTCTCAGTCTGTTCCTTCTCTGTCTTGAATTCTCTTTGGGGTTGTTGCTTGAAGAACCACCCTGGATAGACTTGGTATTTCCAGAGGGTGTTTTAGCTGCTAGGGGCTTTGCAGCTATGGGCTCAGTTAGGCTTTCAATTTTCCTTTTTCTGTGAAGAGGAGCTTCATCTTTATCAGTTTCCTCATCATCATCAAGATTAAATCTTGTGGGAGTTTACAGCCTTCTTCATTGCCCAGGGACTTGATTTGTCCTTCTTCTTTTTCTTCAGAAGATTCATTAATCCCTTTAACTTTGTCTTCTCCTTGGAGCCTTGGTACTCCTTGGAGGTTTCATTCCATGGCCCTTGTTATCATTGTAGTTCCTTGATGGGTTTCGGAAAGGCTACTATTTGCAAAGCAACTTGGCTTGAGGAGGTTCATTGATTACGAGTGGTGGTGGGAAGTTTTCATGTTTCTTCTTCCTCTCGAGCCGCACTGACTCATTTCTTCCGGTTTCTTCTCCTTCTTCCCATTCCCCGACTTTGAGGTCCAGATTTGTACACTCTTTCCCCTTAGTCATTGTTGGTGACTTCGGTCTCATAAAAGAATCGAGAGAGAGTCAAATGCCCTTGTAAATAATTGTGGCGGTGACCAACTTCGAAGTTCGGCTTTGAGCTCTGATTTTGCTTGATAAGTCCATTGTCCTTATCGGTGAGCTCGCCAATGGGCCTAGGATGGCATCCGCTTTTAGCGATGTAACTTGCCTCTTGGAAAGCTTTTTCACTAAAGACGATCATCGTCCCTTATCATTCCCGAACTTTACGAGCAATGACTATGCTAGTTGTTCTCGAGCGATGAGCTCGGTGAACTTTTCATTCGGAGGGACGAGGCAATTACTTCCTTGTTCGTGAAGACAAATCCTTTTTCAAATGAGCCAAGATTTGGTATCCGCTCATGTATTCATGGAGTGGACATTTGGCGGTTCTTTGAAAGTTTCAGGAGCAATCAGTTTCCTTTTCAAGTGTGAAACCGCTAGATGTTCATTGCGGTGCTCTGCCAAAGTCTTGTCTTCTTCATCATCTGAGTAATCAGCCCAGTGATCTTCATCCTCTTGGACATTCTCATCGATTGTGTCGAGTCCAGCAACCATCTCAGAGATTGGTTTCTTCCCTTTTTGGGAGGAGGATGGTACTTCTTTTGAAGATGATGCACTTAGCATCATGCTTAATTTTATACTTCTTGATGTCGAGTTCTTTGGTGATGACATTTACAGCATCCTGTAGCTCTTTAACCTCAGAGTAAGCAATCATCTCTTGCAGATATTGATCTTGTAGTTGGTCAAGCTTGTCTCTGGATTTAGCTATCTGGTCTTCCAGTTGAAGATGGAGCTGTTGTTCTTCTTCCAATAGTTGTCTGAGTTGAGCAGTTCTGGATTGAGTATTCAACAATTTCTGAGCGATTTCCTCAGAATCCTCAACTACTTGTTCAGTAATAACCTTTTGTTGGGAAGATGGATGAGTTGACTTTTGAGGAGATGGAGACGGAGATTTCTGTGCTTTCCTCTCAGTTTGCTTTCCAGCAGTTGAGGCATGATTTCTTTGTGAAATTCCTCCGGTCCCTGGTGCAGGGGCATCATCATCATCCTTTTTGTCTGTGTCATCCTTTTGGTGATGGTCAGTGGGAGGTTCATCGAAGTCGTTTTCGTTTATCTCTTCCTCCTCATCATCTTCAGATACAAGATTGATGACTTCAGGAATAGTGATCTTCTGCCCATTAACCTCTTCTTGTTCAAAAGTTATAAATTGCAGAGTCTGGGGCAGAACTGGCTTGAATGCCATCTGTAATCTTGTCTGACCATCACTGCTCAAAGGCTTGTATCAAATCATGCGCCACTTCTCCGGAGAAATCCTTATGCATAGAGTCGAATCGTAATCGCTCGGTAGGGAACATTGCATGGATATACGTCTCAAGTCAAGAGCTCGTGCTCGGTTCTGGTTGATCTGTGATTCTCAATATTTCAGAGAGATCAGAGAACCTTAACCTTTGACATTTCTTGAAGCATTGAATATGCTTTGGCAGGGTTTGAGCTTTGAAGAAGGGAAGTAGGTCCCTTTTCTCATCATTGGGAGCCTGCTTTGCACTTGTTTGAGCCTGAAAGAAAGAGTTTTGAGTGAGCTTCAAAACTTTTGTAGATATCTGAGTAGAAGTGTAGTTTAGTTTCTGAGTTACCTGAGTAAGTACTTCAGGCTCAGAGACTTGTGCTACTGAGACAATTGGTGTCTCAGATATCTTGTTGTGAGGTGGAGACTTGTAAGTCTGGTCCTCATCAACCTTTCTTTCTTGAACCTGAGAATTAAGATTAATACAATACTTAGGAAATTATTTGAAAGAATTTGTGCAAAAATGCTTTAATGAGTTCTGAATTTTGGACTTACTTCCTCAATAGGAAGCTCAGAGTCATTTTTCTCGAAACTTTCTCGCTTCGTATTCTTTCATGTGATGTTGCCTTGGGAGCTTCATCAATTTCCATTGATGCAGGGGATGTCGCAACTTTTTCCCTTTGCATTTCTACTTCTGAATGAGCCTGTAAGTAGAAAGTATTAAATATTTTAGAAGAAGTTTAAGATAACCCATGATGAAGAATACTTATCATTGATTTTTCATGTACCTTCATGCTAGAAGGCTCAATGATGTGTTCTTCAGAAACCTTGTCGGTCTCTGGGTTCGTTTCTGGCATTTCTGCCTTATCTTCCTCTTGCTCAGTTGGAGCCTGTTAGAAACATTTACTTTAAATGATTAAGCACATAGACAAATAACTGAAAAGTGTTATCTTAAGAATCAATTATCACCTGTGGTACAGGCTCAGATTTCTTAAGAGGAGGTCAGGGTAACCTCCTTCTCGGTTCGAGGCAAGCTTTCCAGCTTCCTCTTGTTTCTGTGTTTCTAACTCAGCCTGTAACAAAGAATTTTTATATAAGTAACAAGATATACAAGCATAAAAATTTTCACAAGGTAGGAGTTAAACCATTCAGCTACCTGAGCATTGTCAGGCTGATTGGTCTCTGGAACTTGTGACCCTTTTATACTTTGGTCTTCTTGTTCCAGTATAGCTTCTTTGTTTGAAGTTTTAGGTACTTCACACCTTTCCTGAGTGTGCAACTCGCTTGTTTCCTCAGTTGATCATACTGAGTGGATGTCTCAGTTTGATCCCTCTTGTCGAGTTGGGGAACCTGCTCTTTTGCAGGATTTTCTTTAGCGTGTTGTAATGCTGGTAATTCGAAATGGAGTTCATTTACCATTTCATCAACCACTTGTGGCTGTTGTGGTTGTTGTGTTTGTGGTTGTTGTGGTTGTCTGGAAGCACGGTCAGTAGAGTGTTCTTCCAGATTTTTAGATGTGGCATTTTCATCAAGATTCCGCCAAAGACTAAATTACCACTCATCAGGGCTTCTTGAAGTTGTGCGTAAGAAACATTCCCTGATGATGTGTTTGCACCAACAACCTTTGCTATAGGTGCTTGTTCAGCAACCTGAGGTGTAGGTTCTTCTTCAGAAACCTTATCACCAGTTACTGTTACAGTAACCTTAGCCCTCTTTGTTCTTTCTAGGACTTGAGAGATGACTAGTTCATCATCTTCATCGTCAGAGCTCTCATCAACATTGGGAACTGATTGGTCCATTACTCCTGCAATTTCTGCAGATGGGGCTTGGTGCTTTTCAATTGCTTTGGCAAAGATTAATAAGTTCATCAGCAATGCATTCTGCATTAGTCGCAACATTTCTGAACGCACTTTCTCTTGTTGAGTCTACTTGTTCAGTAGTTGATGACTCTTTTGCAGCATTGATGAGTTGATCTGCCTTTATCAGTTCATCGGCAAGGCCTGCAGATATCTGAGAATCGACAACCTCAATAGGTGTGTCTTCTGATTTGCCAGACTTCTTTCTTGAAGTTCGGCTTCGTCGCAACCTTTTCTTGAGATACCTTTTCGACTTTCGCTTCTTAGAACCTTTACGAGACCCAGAACCTTTTTCATCAAGTTTGTATACTCATATTTGTAGAGTAGGTTCTTGTTGGCTATTTCAAATGCCTCTCTCGAGCTCAATGCCAAGCTTCTCCAAAGAAGTAGCATATCTTCGACCATAGCTCATGGCCTTTGGCTCGGCTAGTCCTTTGGCGATCTTAGGCTCAAGCCTTGAATCTTCTTCACAAACTTCATGAAGGCGTATTTTCCCCAGTTAAAAGGGTTTTCCAAATTTTTTGTTGATTCAGCAAGAACATCATGATCCATCGTTCTTGGCTTATCCGGTCAAGACCTCCTTGTATACCATCAAAGCATTTGTGAAGAATGCAAGCCAATACATCCTGATGAACCATCGATGTCCGGTTCGGATGTCGAAGCTTGAACTTCAAAGGTGTATCTGATTTTTCAAGATCACACACGTCACTGTACAAATTGTTTAACACCTTCAAGGAGATCATCATCCTTGGTGTTTATTTCAAAATCCTTTCCAAGATTTTGAAACTCAAACAACTTACAGAAAGTTGTTAAGTCCGTATGATTTCCTTTCCTTGATCGAGGTTTTGATGCATACACTATTGCGGTGCCTTGAAATACAGAAATTATCTCGAGTTGTTGTAGAATTCCAACACATCGAGTGATGAAATTCCACTGGGCAGCGATAGAAAGCCCTTGATTTGTGCCTTTTCAAGCATGTCAAGAATCAGCTTTCTGTCGGCTTGGTTCTCTATTGCGGCCGTGAGGTATTCCTCAACCATGGCACCACCCCAAATCATTCTGTGATTTGAAGTCCAATGGTCAGGATTAAAATCTCCTACCAGTCGGTTGTTCACAATAACCAACTCTGGTGTTTGCTTTTCAGCAGTACCAGTGGAGGATTGAGATTTCTGTGTGGAAGAATTCTTTGGGGCCATCTCTTTATATAGTGTAGGGAATTCGGATTGGTGTTTGAAAGAGATTTGATTCAATAATTCTTTGCAGAAAAACTTAATCTTGATTTGCAGAGATTGTAGAAGGTTTGCAGAGAATCAAGAGAAGGTTTTGCTATTTTTGTAAGTCGAATTTTGATTAGCGAAAGTGATTTCTTTTGCCAAAATCCTATATATATAGCAATAGAATCTCAATGCATAATACATACAAATTGATTTTGTGTGTACGATTCTGTGATTTGCAAGGTGCGTGAGCAAAAGCTAGTTCGGCATTAAATGCAAAGTGGGCTTTGTCGGAATTTTTACAGTCCACTATTTACTGTGAATTAATTTCCACTGTATAGATCAAACGCTTAATTTCATCAAGGGTCACCATTGCTTCTTCAGCAATGATCATAATCAACAAGTGTAATTGTGCCCATTTAATGAATTTTGGCTATTAGCTATCTGAATCACGTTTTTGTATGACCAAGAACACTGTTTGCATCTGAATCTGTCTTATACTTAGGATTTTTCCAAGTTTTTCATCAAGATAGAAATAATGCGAATTTCAAGAGAGTAGTTGACTACAGATAGTTGTACTATTCTCCTTTGTGTTCCCCGTTTATAGAGTGATTCAGATATCTGAGTTCCCGTCTCAGAGATCTTAAGCTGTCTTTTTGCTCTTTAGCCTTTTTGACTTCTGGATACCCGTTCCAGATTTCTATTTTCTCTTCTTAGGATGCCCGTTCCAGATACCTCTTCTCTGGATGCCCGTTCCAGCTACCTCTTCTCTGGATGCCCGTTCTAGATTCCTGAACTTTTTCAGTTCATTGGTAGTTTCATTAATCCAAGACTATGTCTTAAGGCTAAGAATCTACTTTCTTGTAGTGGCTTAGTGAAGATATCTGCAAGTTGGTCTTCAGTGCCAATCTTGAGTATCTCTATATTGCCTTTTTCAACATGGTCTCTGATGAAGTGATGTCTAACATCAATATGCTTTGTTCTGGCATGAAATTTAGGATTCTGTGTAATCTCAATAGCACTTGTGTTGTCACAGTAAATGGGAGTTTTCTCTTCATCGAGTCCATAGTCTTTAAGTTGTTGTTGTATCCACAGAATTTGTGTTGCACAACAACCAGCAGCAATATATTCAAATTCCGTGGTAGAAGTTGCAATTGAGTTTTGCTTCTTGCTAAACCACGAGATAAGTCTAGTACCGTAAACCCAAGTTCCCGAGGTGCTTTTCCTATCAAGCGGTGATCCAAAGATAATCGGCCCCGAGTACCCAGCTAAACTCAATCCGCTTTCTTTAGGATACCACAATCCTACATCTATTGTACCTTTTACATACCTTAATATTTTCATAGCAATGTTGTAGTGTGTTTGCATCGGATTTGTCTGAAATCTAGCACACACTCCAACGGCGTATTGAATATCAGGTCTACTTGCAGTGAGGTAAAGTGGTGAACCTATCAATTTCCTATACTTATGTTCTTCAACACTCTTATCTGATTCAGTATAGGTCATTTTGGTTCCAATGCTCATAGGTATTTTAGCATTCTTTTCAGAAGGCTTAAGATTGAATTTTGTGAGCATATCTTTTGCATACTTTGTTTGACTAATGAATATTCCATCATTGAGTTGCTTGACTTGCAATCCTAGAAAATAATTCATTTCTCCCATCATGCTCATCTCAAACTTACTTTTCATGAGATTTGCAAAGTCATTACAAAGTTGCTTGTCCTTTGATCCAAATATGATGTCATCAACATATACTTGAACTAAGAGTAGTTTCCCATCATGATTTAAGGTAAATAAAGTTTTATCAACTTCACCTTTCTTGAAACCACTTTCCAGAAGGTATTTGGCCAAAGTGTCATACCATGCTCTTGGAGCCTGTTTCAGTCCATACAGAGCTTTCTGTAGTTTATAGACCATTCTACTTTCTGAGGAAACTTCAAAGCCAGGTGGTTGCTCAACATAAACTTCTTCTGCAAGTTCACCGTTCAAGAATGCACTTTTGACATCCATCTGATAAACTTTAAAATCTTTATGAGCTGCAAAGGCTAGAAAGAGTCTTATTGCATCCAATCTGGCAACTGGTGCATATGACTCATCAAAATCTAAGCCTTTAGTCTGGGTAAATCCCTTGGCAACCAATCTTGCTTTGTTTCTGGTTATTTCACCAGATTCATTCATTTTGTTTTTGAAAACCCATTTAGTTCCAATCACATATATTCCTTCCACAAATGGAACTAGTTTACAGACTTTGTTTCTCTCAAATTGATCCAACTCTTCTTGCATTGCAGAGATCCAGTCTTGGTCTCCTAATGCTTCTTCTATATTTTTAGGTTCAATATTTGAGATGAAACATCCAAAGAGAGAATTAGCATTTTCAGCTATTGCTCTCCTAGTCCTAACACCTTGATTAATTGGTCCAATCACATCTTTTGCAGGATGATCCTTGATCCATCTTATCATAGGTTTAGTGCTAGTAGGATCAATATCCAAATGATTTGAATGTGAATCACTGGGATTTTGATTTGATACTTTTTCAGTATCTAAGACATTTTGCTCCTCAGAAGGGCAATTAATGTCTGACACTTGTTCAGTGTTTGAGCTATCTGGAACATGTCTTTTAAAGAGATTATTTCCAGAGATAGCTTCATGATGAATATCTTCAGTTTCCATTTCTGGAAGTTTCATAGGAAATTCTTCATCATGTTTGTGAGTCATCTGGTTGTTACTAGGCATATCAAGCTTTTCTACGTCAGAGTCATCCTCACTTTCCATAATGATGTTTCTCCTTTCTGAGGATTCTTCTTCAGAATCCCTCAACATTAGTTCTTTGAACCTTTCTGAGAGTTCATCATTAAGAGGTGTTTTCTTACTTCCTTCATAGAATACAACATGAACTTATTCTTCAATTTTCTTTGTTCTTTTGTTGTAAATTCTGTAGGCTTTGCTATTCGTGGAATAACCAAGAAATACACCTTCATCTGCCTTTGGTTGAAATGTTCTCAGATAATATTTTTCATTGTTTAGAACAAAACATCTACAACCAAATACTCTCAGATGTTTGATATTAGGGGGTCTACCAACCAAGATTTCATAAGGGGTCTTGTCATGGTGTTTGTTTATCAAACATCTGTTCTGAGTGTAGCAGGCTGTGTTTACAGCTTCAACCCAATAACTTCACTTATTTCAGTGTCAGCTAGCATCGTCCTTGCAGCTTCTTTAAGGGTTCTGTTTTTCCTTTCTGCAACACCATTTTGTTGAGGTGTTCTTACAGAGGAAAGTTGGTGTTGTATACCTTTGCAGGTACAAAACTCATTTATGTACTGGTTGACAAACTCAGTACCATGGTCTGTTCTGATTGCAGATACCTTGTCATTTTTCATGACTTCAAGCTTTTTCAGCAAGTTTGGTATCTCCACCCTGGCATCAGATTTGTGTTTCAGAAAGACAACCCAAGTGAATCTTGAGAAGTCATCTACAACAACTGCACCATACTTCTTTCTGCATATAACTAGTTCAGATGATTCAAAAGATCCATGTGTAATAGTTGCGTGGTCTAACACTAGAGTGTACGATTTTGGACTTGAAAGAGATCTTAGATTGTTTCCCCATCGTGAGCAATGATACCATCCTTTACGAAAGATGTTTTGGGAAGGCCAACCACTAACTCTTTCTTGGCAAGTTTGTTGAGTTTTGAAGTTCAAGTGACTCATTCTTTTGTGCCATAACCGGTTTTCCGGTGACTAGATTGACTCACCATGAGACATTCTTGATCAGGCGTGATGCCCAATCGGCAACATAAAGATCGCTTTCCGCCGAAAGCAACCAAGACTCGCTTGACTCATCATTGTCTATTAGTTTGCGATTTTGCTTTGAATTTCATCAGAAACCTTTTCGCAAACCTGCTCATGCTAAATAGACTATATTTCAAATCCTTAACATGTAATACGTCAGTGATTGTTAATGCTCCCAATTTGACGTTGCCAAATCCCAGAGAGGGATTTAATTCTCCTCCAGCAAATCTGATATCTGGTCCTGTGTTGTAAGCTTTGTAATCGACCAGATTTGCTTTGTCTCCTGTCATGTGCTTTCCGCATCCACTATCAAATAGCCATTGTGCTTTAGTCCAGGAAGCATTCTGCACACAATAGGAAACAGGAGATTAGGTTCTCAATTTACAGTTGGAACCATCAGGACTAAACAATCTTCCAGTAGGAATCCATTTTTGAATGAATTTCCTTGGAACATTCTTTTGTCTGATAGGAACATAAGGAGGAATTCTAATTGAATGATTATCATTATTAAGAATTATTTTCTTCCTTGGTGTGTTCCTAGGTGCTCCATTTGGTGCTTTCAGATACCTGTCAGGTTTCTGAGTTTGCTTTTCAGCAAACTTAGCTTTCCTTGCTGATTTCTTCTAGCTCGGCATTGATTTTCGGGCTTGATTCAACTTCAACTTCTGATAATTGCTTTGAGCAATTCTAGCCTTTAGCCATCGTTCATGCTCCTGTTTGTATTCATGAGCAAGTTGTTTCCCGATGCCTTTATAGCCAATACCGTTTCGAGCACTTGAAGCTATCTGAGATCTTTTCTCCAGCTTTTGCTAGTCTCCGTTGGTCCAATTTCTTTCCAAAAAAGTGACATGGGAGAATTTGCCACCTCGAATTCTACCTTTTGAGAGACATAGCATCGCTGGTGTTTACACTTTTCGGTTGTGTTTCTTCGAGACGTGCCCAACAGCTTTGTTTTGACTTGTTTTTCCCACAAAGCTTTAGTCGAATCGCTTTCCTTTGTCAACAATCTTCGTCTTCTTACCGATACTATAGATTGCATGGGAACCATCTTGCTGAGTACTTAAAAATGTTCTTCTTTCCTTACTCTTATTCAGAGTGATAGAACAATCTGTCTGTGTATTCAGTCCAAGTCCTTTCTTTTTTCTGAAGGATCTCTTAGGTAAGATTGTACTTCAGTAAGAGTGTCACTAGCTTTGGCATAAGATTGAAAAGATAATTCTTTCTTTTCGAGTTCCTTGTTCTCGTAAAGAAGATCTTCATATTTCTTTCGTAATTCACCATCGCTTCTTTATGTGACTTTTTACTCAGATATCCGAGCTTTGAGAAATGCATTTTCAAAGATCCTTTTCTCGATATCTTAACTAATTGAGAATTTTCCTTTGCAAGAGAATTCTTTTCTTCTTCAAGATTTTCGCTCTAGCTCGGATCATTAGAAATTCTCTTCATAGATGTCAAGTTCTTTCCGAGATTTTCTAGATCTTTTATTTCTTCTTCATCACTTTCATAAGTATAACAAGAAGTATGTGTTACCTCATCAGCCATAAGATGATTTCTATGTTAGAGATGTCCGATCACAATTTCAAAGAACTCCACACATTTCATTCTTCTTGAGGCCGAAGTTGATTATATCATGAGTAACTCCACATAATTCTAGTGATGGTAAGGTTGAGTCATCTGAATTGTCATCTTCAGAATCTGTCTCAACGTCTAGAGAATCCAGTTGAGTTTGGATTTTCTTTCTTTCTTCAGTTAATAAAGCTTTCTGGCTTCTTCTGAAGATTCTTCTATCTTTCTTGTCACCTGTCCTTAGTTTGTTGAAGGCAGGACAATCCTTCTTGAAGTGACTAGGTTTCTGACAATAGAAACAGATATCGTTTCCAATTTCTACTTCCTCTGTACATGATGCTTTCTGAGCTGGCTTGTTCAGCGAGCTTTGCATATTTTTGTACTGGTGATAGTTTGAACCTAAATGCTTTTTCAGCTTCTCTTTGGCTTTTCTTCTCTCAATTTCTCGACTGACATATTTGCTCATTTGCTTTGCAGCAAGAGCATCCTCAGTCTCTTCCTTGCTTTTCTTCTTTTCAGAAGTTCCTTGAGCAACTAGGGCAATATTCTGCAACTTTTCAGTTGTTTGTTCTCTTTGTGTTGTCTCATAATCAACCGTAGCAAGATGTGAGAAGAGTTCCACTGGAGTGATATTTGGCATTCCTTGGTTAAAATAAAAGAATTTAGTATGCTCCCAGTTGTGGTTAAGACTTCTGACAATAGTCTTAATCTTTTCTGACTGAGAGTATCTGTTGCTTTCCCCAAGTGCTGCCATATCACTCATGAGAGTGGTAAATCTGAAATCAAGTTCTTCCAGAGTTTCAGTGGGTCCTTGTTTGAAATTTTGAAATTTTAACTTGAGAACTTTGAACTTGTTTTCTTTGGTTTTCTCAGTTCCGGCACAGATTTCTTCAATCAGTTGCCAGACAACTTTCGCCGTTTTAGCACCCCACATTTTACACTGTATGTGCTCAGGTGTCGATCTGATGATGATATTACGGGCTTGACCATCCAGACGATTTCTCTTGGCATCTTCCGATGTCCAGAGTTCTCTGGGCTTTGGTTCGTAAATAACTTGACTAGTAGATCTCCCACTTGTTGACGCATCAGTTTGTGAAGATCCTTCGCTTTGATCTCTATCTCTACCATTAGAAACCTCCATGACTTGTTGAAGTTGTTGAATGACTATTGGGCCATTCTTTATCACTTCGATCATTTCGTCACTTATGGCTTCAAGGTGGAGCATCATGTTATTTTTCCATTTCTCGTAGTTCTCTGGTTTGAGAACGGGTGCATCACTCAGAGACATTCCTGCACACACAAATTAAATAGTCCTCGAAAATGGACAAAGTTCCTCCACCTATCTGGGTATCTCGGTTCAGTACAGACGGCTTGTGAACCTCCTGCTCTGATACCACTTGTTGGGCCCGATAATGGCAACGTAAAAGACTAGCGGGGGGCGGGGGGTGAATAGTCTTTTAAAACTTTTGTCGATAAAAACTATTTCTCAGATATCTGTGTAGATATCTGATACTTAGATTCAGAGCGTGGAAGACTTAAGATAGATAAGTGCAGAAACAGTTAAAGTGTGTGTGTGTGTGTGTTGCTGAAATGTAAGTACAGAAAAGTAAATAACACAACAAATATAGTGGTATCTGGAGGTGGCGTAATCCTCCAACTAATCCACTTCGGTCTTCCAAAGACCTAGAATTCACTAGAATAGATAATTGAGGTCACCTTACAAAAATCCTATTCTAAGATTCCTTAAACAAATGGTTCCCAACCAAATGTTCCCCTGAGTTGTTCCCGGCTTTCACCAAGTACTTCTGTACTCGAAACCTTTTGAGCTATTCCTAGCTTCCCAAGCTAAGTACTTCGTGCTCAATAACCTTGGAGTTATTCCTTAGTTTCTCAAACTAAGTACTTCATGTACTCCACGCTTGATGGTGTTAGTTTTGGTTTGAGTTGTCGATGAGCTTCTTTAATAACTTTTCGCTTAATCGATAGCTCGTGAATCAAGTATACTTAATACACTTTGCAATGTATGGTATCTTGTTCTTTTCTCGACCAAGTCTATGATAATTGTTCAAGAGAATGAATCTCGGATACTTGATCTTCGATTCAACTCTTTCACAAATAGCGTTGCTTGTTTAGGATCGTGACACTTAGAACTTTAGTACTACTTAAGATCGGGAGCTTTGGTCGCATGTAAAGCTTTGAGGATAAGTAGTTTGCTTGAGAGAATATGTTCGTGTAAATGTTGTTCAGTTCAGCGTGTCTTCTCTAGCAGTCTAAGTGTTGATATTTATAGATGAATTTGAATGCCGTTGAATAGTATCCGTTAGGCTTAAATCAAATTCAAACTATTGATATCTGTATAATCTTTATGTGAGTTTGTCTTCTTCTTGAAGGTACCGTTGCTTTTGTTCGAGACATCTATGTCCGTGCATTAAATGCATTGTACTATACTTTTGTCTCAGTAGTGCCAACGGAACTATGCTTTGTATCGTAGACTTAACTTTATCGCTTTTCTCGAGTTTTAGCACGTCCTTACCTTTAACTTCAGATACCACTTTTATTGAAACAACTTTGTTTGCAATATATATTTCTTTATCAGAAATGTGGTTTAAAGCTCAAGGTATCTGAGTGTAGATATCTGTGGACACTTTCCTTGTTTTCCAGATGGACCTCTTGACTTCTCAGATATCTCTTGTGACATGATTTGTTTAGCAATCATTCGCGTCTTCAAGAAATCTGGCCAAGGTATCTGGAAAACTATTTCAGTAATCTTGTGCAGTTTCTTCAAATCTTCAATGTCGTTGAACTTGTTCTGCTTGGATGTCTTCTTCTTGGTCTTCTCTTCATAAAATAAAAATTACATTTTGAGACCTAACATCCTATACAAGATTAGCTAGACTATCATACTTAGTGGGTTTCCTCTTTTACAATGTTCAAGTGAACCAAGAGTACTAATCACCTTTCTGAGGCTAAGATAAGTCATCATGTTGCTGATCAAAATCTAAACAGATATTTCAAAATATCTAACAAATTTCCTAACATTCTACGTTTCTGTTCTTTCACTACCGATGTGTTATTTTGACCAAGAAGCCGCTCTAATTCTTTTTGTAGATCACGGATTTTGGTTTTTACATTTCCAAACTGGGTTTTATTCCAATGGGCTAGCCCAATTCTACAGTTAGCCACATTATCCAAGAAGCCCAAATCATTGCTCCAATTATCCCTAACAATTTGAGCACAACTCTCTGTTTTCAGCCACCTTAACTCGAATCGGAATGGACGTTTCGATTTATGATCGACTCGTTTTGGACCAACCAAATGTAAAAGCAAATTCATGTGATCTGGATCTGAAGTGAATAAATGTGACACTTGAGCCAATGGGAACAAGTTTCGCCACCCCGCATTTGCTACCGTACGATCCAGCCGACACTTAATTGTACCCCGAGCATCATGATTATTTGACCACGCAAACGGGCATCCCCTAAAACCAATATCCACTAGCCCCGTATAACTAAGTGTTTCTCGAAAATAGTACATCCTCCATTCTGGTACTAAATTACCACCCGACTTCTCATCATTGACCAACACCTCATTAAAATCTCCCATACAAATCCAATCTCTACAAGAAACATCACCTAAACGACGAAGAAGGTTCCAAGTAGTCTTTCGTTTACTATGATCCGGTTCTCCATAGAAGTCCGTCATGCGCCAAGTAAAAGGTTGACCACTCAACACCACACTAGCATCAATATGGTGTTTGGAAAAACTATGAATCGTGACACGAGACTATTTATCCCAAAGTAACGCTAGACCACCAGAAAAGCCAATTAAATCATAGGCCATAGGCCATGTTTATGCGACTAAAGCCACTGGGCGGCGTGATCTTAATGTTAAGCAACCTGTAAAACAGCCACAGAAGGTTTAGATGTCCAGAAATCAGGAGAAAAAGGCGGTGGTGCCGCTGTGACGCAGGTTTTGAAGCCTACAGTAAATAATATTTTGGATAAAGGCAAACAAGTTGTCATGCAGGCTGAATCATCAGATCCACATCTATGGACTGAGGTGAGGAATAAAAAGAGAGATGTGGAAAAGCATACTAGAGTATCAAGTGACATTGTAGCTGGAAGAGATATAGATGGTATAATAGATGTGAATCGGAATACGTTCAGAACTTTACAGGTTGGGGAATGCCTTGTGGAGTTACATGGGCATGTTCCATGATGATAGTATGGAATACCAGGGGCATAAATAAAGCAGCAAAACACTTTGAGGTTACTCCTAACTTAGAAACTTGAAGATGTTTATGGTTGTGTTACTGGAGACTAGAATAAAAGAGAAGAATGCAAAAGCTATAAGAGTTAAATTTGGAAGAAACTGTTCATGGTTGGACAATTATGATAAGCATGCCAATGGACGGATTTGGCTAATGTGGGATGCTACGAAGGTGAAAATATCTTTGTTAGATAAGACAGTGCATTTTTTGCATTGTTTGGTTAATACGGTGGATGGTTGTCTGTCCATGACACTTACTGTGATTTATGCACAGAGAGACGGGGACTATGGAATGATATCAAGAATCTGGCAGGAGGTGTAAATGGTCCTTGGTTTCTTATTGGTGATTACAATAATGTTCTTTCTATCCAAGATAGGATAGGTGGAAGTCCAGTCCAGTTGAGTGAATTTTGTGATTTGGAAAAGATGATGGAGGATGTGAGATTGAATGAGATTTCAATAGGTGGGAACTATTTTACATGGTGGAATAAGCACACTCATGGAACTATTTATTCTAGAATAGATCGAGCTATTGCTAATGTTGATTGGTTCCAAAGATATCACGATTTGAAATTTCAGGTGTTGGCTCCAGGAGTTTCGGATCACTCACCTATTTGGATTACTATGCCAATGACTACACAGGTGCACAGACCACGGGTGTTTAAAATTTTAAATTGTGTTCTGGAAAATGAAAATTTTATGGAAACAATGAGGCGGAGCTGGGGTGAACCTGTGTGTGGAAGGCCTGTGTATCGTTTCCGGCAGAAGAAGATTACAGCCTGTGATTAGTCAATTGCAAAAGAGATATGGCAGGTTGGATGTGCAGATTGAGAGGGCCAGATAGGAACTTGAGAGACTGCAAATGGCAATCCAAAATGACAGATTTAATGCAGATCTGATTCTTGAGGAAAAAATTGCAACCGCTAACTTATTGCATTTACGAACTTGTGAGGAGCAAATTTTGCAGCAAAAGTCGAAGATGACATGGCCTAAGCTAGGGGACGGCAATAATGCGTTCTTTCATGCCTCGGTTCATGAAAAGAATTCTACTACAGGAATTGTGTGTCTGAAGGATGCTATTGGACAGTTAGTGTCTTCCCTACCTGAACTTGAAGAGGAAGTACTCCGTTTTTATTCCGGTTTGGTGGGAACTGCTCAGGGTAGTAGAACGGCAGTTGATTTAGTGGTGTTAAGGGCTGGAAAGCAGCTGAATGATAGATCTGCTCAACAGCTAATTGTGCCTATCAACACCCAGGAAATTTAGCATGCTCTTAATGGAATTGGAGATACTAAAGCATCGAGAATTGACAGATTTAATGCGAAATTTTTCAAGGCCACTTGGCATGTGATGAAAGATGAGCTAAGTGCAGCTGTTCTAGATTTCTTTGCAAATGGGCGTATGTATAAAGCTATGAATTGCACTTTGGTGACGTTGATTCCGAAGGTGAAGGATGCAAATTAAATGAAGGCTATGCGACCCATATCTTGTTGCACTACTTTGTTTAAGATTATCTCTAAAATCTTAACGAGTAGGTTGAGCAAAGTGATAAATGATGTTGTTGATGATAGCCAATCGGCTTTCCTCCCCGGTAAGGTTATACATGACAATATTATAATTGCACATGAGTTGATAAAGGGATATGGTCGTAGGGGTATTTCGCCAAGTTGTATTCTCCAAATGGATTTGCAAAAAGCCTATGATACGGTGAAGTGGGATTCTTTCGAGGAAATAATGAGGGAATTAAATTTTCCTGTGCAGATTATAAATTGGGTGATGATCTGTGTTCGTACAGTTTCCTATCGATATTCTATAAATGGGTTTGCCAGCAAACTTTTACAGGCCAAGAGGGGTTTACGACAAGGTGATCCGATTTCACCTCTACTTTTTGTGTTGGTAATGGAATACTTACACAGGAAGCTTCGAAGCTTAAAAGGAGACCCAAATTTTAATTTCCACCCGAGATGTGAGAGGTCAAATATTGTGAACATTTGTTTTGCGGATGATTTACTTATGTTTTGTCGAGGGAATGTGGGATCAATACAGCTATTGATGGCGCAATTCAAGCAGTTTTCTGACTCAACTAGGTTACAGGCTAATCTGGCTAAGTGTAAGTTGTACAGCGGTGGGGTGACTTCGGCTGAGAAGCAGCTGTTTCTACAGGTGACTGGTTTTACAGAAGGTGAAATTCCTTTCCGTTATTTAGGTGTTCCAATGCCGTCGAAGAAGATGAGTGTACAACAGTGTTATCCATTGGTTGAAAAAAAAATTATGGGGAGAATTAAACATTGGACTGCTCGGCTTTTGAGTTATGCGGGGAGAGTTCAACTTATTCAAAGTGTGCTCTTTTCAATTACGAACTATTGGCTTCAGATTTTCCCGTTACCCAAAAAAGTCTTGCGGCATATTGAGAGTTTGTGTAGATCTTTTCCTTGGAGCGGGAAAGAAGAAGTAACAAAGAAAGCACCGATTGCTTGGGAACGTGTCTGTGATACTAAGTCTGCAGGTGGACTGAACATCATTTCTCTCATTGATTAGAATAGAGCTACTATGGCTAAGCTATTGTGGAGTCCTTGTATCAAGGCGGATAAGCCTTGGATAAGGTGGATACATGTGTATTACATAAAAAAGAAGGATATCACGGGATTTTCTCCTAAAGTTGGATGCTCTTGGATTTTTAAAGCTATATTGAAACAAAGAGCGGAAACTGTGCATAGTGTTCTTTGGAGGAATATTCCGGTTGATGGGAAGTTTCCTACACAGCGATACTATCATGAATTTCAGGGGGGGGGGGGGGGAGGGGTCAACAAAGTGTCCAATAGAGGAGAGTTTTCTTTAGTAATCGTGCAAGGCCAAGGGCTTTGTTCACACTTTGGATGTGTTTCCATGAGAGGCTATTTACACGAGATAGGCTACGACGGTTTGGGTTGCACATTGATGGTATTTGTAGTTTATGTTCGATGCAGGATACTTGTCACCATCTTTTCTTTGATTGTGTCTATACTCGTAGTATTTGGGATATGGTGTTGAAGTGGCTACATGTGACGAGAACTATTGGTGGATGGAATATAGAATCAGTATGGATTGTCTAAGCCACTAAAGGGAAGGGGAACTTAGCACAGTTTATCAAAATTGCAGTGGCGGAAACAGTCTATACTATTTGGCAGTATAGGAATGAAGTGACTTTTCAGAATAGACAGAAAGGTTTCAATCTTGGGCCTCAAATTATTAGGAATATACAGCATAGAGGTTTGATGTATAGGAAGCTCATTGGGCCTTGTCAGAATTTGATGTTAGGACAGCACATTAGATAGAGAGTAGTTACTCTTTAGATTTGTTTAGCACTGTTATACCTGGATCTTTGGATCGGTTTTGTACATTCGAGGTTTGGATATGAGAAAAGTAGAGTTCTTAGTTCCAAAAAAAAAAAAAAAAAAAAAGCCAATTGAATCTACTCCTAAACCAAAATATTTAAACTCCTGCTTTACCAAATCAATCCCACGAGCTCCAAAAGGAGTGTATATAAGAAAGATAAGGTTGGGGCGAAATTGGCGAATAAAATCACCAAGAGCTTGAACTGTCCAAGGGTTCCCCAATCCCTGACAGTTCCAAGATAAGCAACTCATTGGGATATGCGGGGTTGCGTAGAAACTCCCGCCTCTGGTAGTGGTGTGGCGATATCCTTAATGAACTTAGCTTTCTTAAATTCCCCCAATAAGTGTATTGTATTACTTTACTTTATGTACATTAACCTGATTATTGGGACCATACTCCTTGATATTGGATTTAGATTTAGCGGAGCGACCTCTTTTTCTGGTTTTTATCTCAGAATCAGTAACAAGGATGTTGGGTGTTATGGGCTGCAAAGGGATTGTTGGGCTAGAGTTATGTCCAACAGAGGTTGAACCGAGAGGGGAAGGGAATGGGCCTAGGACAAAGCTAAGTTGTGTTCCAAACACAAACTGGGTTGTAGGAGGAGGTTATTGGGCTGGATAGGAGTTGGGCTGGTTAAGTTTTTGGTCCAAGTAGGATTATTGACTGAGGAATGGAATATGGCTAAAGGTAATGGCTCTACCACTTCAAAATCAGTGGAATCAGTAGAGGGAATATTTGAATTTTGGTTAAAGATAACAAGATCCTTGATTTTGGGATTAGATCGGGTGGGCAAATCATTGGTAGTAATTGTTTGATGAGTTAAATCAGGAGGAGGATTTGAAACTGTTGAGGGAGGGTTGGGTTGTACTGCTGGATTATAGGGATTACCAAGAATAGGAGCCACATTTCTTGTAAGGTGGTGGAGGATGGATTCCTTACGTTTGCCATAAACAATAATAGGGGAAGTACCAAGAATACCCTTTCCAATGACTGGAGATTCCGACGCAGCTTGTTGATTGCCATGTTGCTATAGTTTCCCCACAAAACTCTGAGGAGGTTCGAAGTCGATCCTCCAATGTACTTAAAGTCTTGTTGAACCAGACGTGCTCGTAACCAATCCCCATACGATAGTTTGGACTCATCCACCCTACCATTCTCTCCAATAACCTCCAAACACGCGGGACAATCATTAACTAGGTGACCTACGAGACCACAATAGTAAGAAGTCCGACAACTTCTCATACGCCAAAGTGACTTGAATAGTTCGTTGATTCAGACCCTCAATATTTAGAACACGTAACAAAGGCTTGGTAATATCAACAATAACACGAATCCTCATAATCGATCCCTAGTTACCTTTATTAGCTTCCCCATCATACTCTAAGAATGTCCCAATTGCATTCCCAATGAATTCTGCTATTTTTTTATGAATGAACGAAAATGGCAATCCCGATACCTGATTATAGAAATCACTGACATTAAAGTTTACAGACTCAGGGGCATCTCTCTTTTGTCAATCTGCCGGAGCACAACCATATTTCGATCAAATGCCTATGGACATCTCCACATGACCCTGTTCAGATCCATCACATGTTCAAATTGAAATAGTAGTCGATCATCACCAACTCTCTTAAGTGTAACACCTTTAGACGCACACCATCTTCCAACCAAAGTACGTTCAAGAGCCTCAAGATTCACCGTCTTATGTGAAAGTACCCTACCAACTAGCTCTAGACTGAAATCAATTTCACTGCTAAGCCAGAGTTCCGCCGGAAGTTTGACCGACTTATCCTCCTCATCAGTCAAACACAATTGTCTACCCATTCCGTTCAGCAAATCTGATTCCATTATTAGACCAGGGCGAGACGGAAGTGATTCAGAGAATATGGGTTTTGTTATTAATGAGCAATCACAGAGAGCCGCAAGTAAATAATGCAGAATAGATAAGGACAGAACCAAGCACACACGAGGGTTTAAAAGATTATGAGAGAGACAACATAATCGAATAACTGATGAGTCGTTATTTTAATTTAGTCTTTTTTTACCGTCATTTGTTAAGTCCTTTAGCCTTTTTATCGTTGTTTTAGTGCTTTTTTAAGTTTTGGGTATTTTGTGTGTTTTTATGTTTTTTTAGGTGTTTTTAGGTAAAAAGGCAAGGAATTGGAGGAGCGTACGCGAATCAAGGCTCGTTCGAAGCTTCTAGAAGAACACAAGGCTAATAGTGGGCCACTACTCCAAAGAGGTGACTAGGAGGTTGGAAAAAGGGAGTCAAATGAGGAGAAAGTGGAAAAAACTAATTCTTTCCCGGAGGAGTAGCTCACCACGGTGAGCCATTATGCAAATGGGCTCACCGCGGTTGACAAAAGACAGAAAGTTTGGGAATACAGGCTGACCGCGGTGAAACCTGTTCAACCCACGTTTTCTGGCAGTTTTTCCCATTGATTTGAATTTGAACTTCCTTAGTTCTATAAATAAGTCATTTGTAACTCGTTTTTATCATATCTTCAGACCTTCCTAGACTATATTTCTTACTTTCAAGCATTGTAAACACTCTAGAGATTCAATATCTCATTCAATTGAAGTATTTATTCCTTTCATACGATCCCTTGTCATTGAAGAGTCGAGATAACAATTGTGCAACTACTAATTTAGCTTGTACGTGACAAATTGTTATATCCGTACGTCCGAATCTGGATGTATCGGTTGTGAACTTGTGAGTATTTATCATCCATTAGAATATATCCGTATGATTGCATGTTGTTTGTGAGCTGCGCATAGTGCATCCTTAATTGGTTCGTATCGTATAAGCAAACTAGTATAGTGATTACGTACTTATATTTCGTATTTGTTTGTACTCATGATAGCAAGAGTGATGAGTTACGCATAGTGCATCCTTAACTGGTTCGTATGGTATAAGCACACTTTTGAAAGGATTAAAGTAGCTTCGTTGTTTGTAGAATTGCATGACCTAGGGTTTTACCTTGTCTTGTGCATGTTAGAATTGCTCTAGGACTGAAGTATCAAACTATCCACACGCATTTTGTTTACAACAACGCAAGCGAGTCTATTCTATAGAACTAGCTTAATCAATTCCTCGAGAGAACGACCCTGTGGTTTAAGCCTTATCTGTCTATAACAATCGCTTTACTACTTGTGTTTTATAAGTATTAATTTTCAGCGAATCAATAATCAAAACTAATAACGAGAAGATTGCCAAAAGATTTTTAATGTTTATTTTAACAAAACAAAAGGGCAAAGTAAACAAAATACAAGATCCACGCAATCAAGAGTATCGTACACCTTTCCTGTCTCACACAGTGTATGACTAGACCTCACAAAATTTATGGGGATGAAGAAAATAAAGCAAGGGGGTAAAGAAAAGCACAAACTCTCAACAAGAGAGAATCCAAAGTCCAGCCAAAGGAAGAACACTCTCATGAATGAGAGAAATCTAGAGAGAGTGTTAGGAATATTTGTTAGATTTTGATCAGCAACCCTAATGACTTATCTTAGCTCAGAAAGGTAACTAGTACTCTTAGTTCACTTGAACATTGCAAAAGTGGAAGTTTACTGAGTATGATAGTCTAGCAAATCTTGTATAGGATGTTAGGTCTCTAAATATAATTTTTTATATCTTTGAAGAAGACCAAGAAGCAAGCATCCAGCAGAAGAACTCAATTTTTGAAGATCAAGAAACTGCACAAGATTGCTGAAGACTAAGGAGAAAAAGTCTCCTCAGAAACCTCATGCCAGATACCTTAAAGAAACAAGTGTTTTTCAAAGCACAAGTTTCTTGATAGATATATGAAGAGTAAATGTTACTGAGAAAGGAGCATGTCAAGACTCAGATACCTTGCACTTATCCGTTGAGACTACAGGACAAAAATAGTACAATGCATTTATTACGCAGACAGAGATGTCTGAACAAAAGAGGAAATCTCTAAAAAGAGACAAAGCTCACTGCAGTACTATTTTCAGATATTAGTAGTTTGAATTTCAAAGAGCCTAACGGACACTACTCAAACGGCTTGAAATTCAACTATAAATATCACCACTTAGAGTGCTTGAAACACATACTTGAACACAACACTGATCATAACTTATCTTCAAGCATACAAGCCTTCATACCTACTTACTCTCATTAGCTTACTGTTGCGACTCAAGCTCTTGAATTCTAAGTAGCACGAAAGTTCTAAGTGTCATGATCCTTAACAAGAATTGTTTACTGTGAAGGAGTTGAATTCAAGGATAAAGTTGTGACTGATATCTGAGATTCATTCTCTTGAACAACAACAAGACTTGGGCCAGTAAAGAACAACTTCTCATACACTGTGAAGAGTATTAAGGAAGATTGATTCTAAGAGCTCTCAAAAGCAATAAGTAAAGTGCAGTAAGTAAATAACACAAGCCTTTTTTATGGTGGTATCTGAAGGTGGCATAATCCCTCAACTAAGAGTCCGTCTCCTGAGAGTCCACAATATAGTCCTTGAGAGTCCTACATAATAGACAAATATATACAATTTATACATAAAACTATACAATATAATTTTTTTCGCGGGTTGACCCGCTTGACCCGGGTCGACCCACATTTTTCCCTTATAATACACAACCCGCTTTCATGTGTCCATCCAATCATATTGATACTTTGAGACAAATTGCTTATATTTGGTTTATAATTGTCTATGTTTAATGTAAAATTATTGATTACAAGCTATTTATCTCAAAAAACTCAATATTTATAAAATAAACATAGAAATCAATTTCATTCATCAATCAATAAAATGTCATTACATAAAAAA
The DNA here is from genome assembly GCA_026545765.1 of Plantago major. Taxonomy (NCBI): domain Eukaryota; kingdom Viridiplantae; phylum Streptophyta; class Magnoliopsida; order Lamiales; family Plantaginaceae; genus Plantago; species Plantago major. The sequence goes on from CM048844.1 coordinate 46,980,772, forward strand.
ACAATACAAAAAATTTAAAATCACTATATCCAAACTACATTCATCCTCGCAAACAAAAAAAAAAAAAAAAACACCCTTGACTTGTTCGTCAACTCCTCCATCCACGCCTCCATCTTTATCATCAATCATTCAACCACCATTTTTATGAAAAACTACTATATGCAACAAAAAAAAAAACAACCAACATCAACAATTTACATATAGACATACACAATTTACATAAAAACCTAAACAATATTTTTTTTTTCAAAAGATGAAATAAAATACCTATATTCAAGCATCACCAATTTACCCTTAACAATCAACAATTACAGTATAAACATAGGCTATTCATACATAATAATCGAATGAAAAAAATGAAGCATAATAACCGAAGCAAAAATGAAGCATAAACATAGACATCGCCAATTTACCCTTAACAATCAACAATTACAGTATAAACATAGGCATCACCAATTTACCCATAACAATCAACAATTACAGTATAAACATATGCTATTTATACATAATAATCGAAGCAAAAAAGAAGCATAATAACCGAAGAAAAAATGAAGCATAAACATAGGCATCACCAATTTACTCTTAACAATCAACAATTACAGTATAAACATAGGCTATTCATACATAATAATCGGAGTAAAAATGAAGCATAATAACCGAAGCAAAACTGAAGCATAAACATATGCATCACCAATTTACCCTTAACAATCAACAATTACAGTACCAACATAGGCTATTCATACATAATAATCGAAGCAAAAATGAAGCATAATAACCGAAGCAAAAATGAAGCATAAACATAGGCATCACCAATTTACCCTTAACAATCAACAATTACAGTATAAACATAGGCTATTCATACATAATAACCGAAGCAAAAATGAAGCATAAACATAGGCATAACCAATTTACCCTTAACAATAAACAATTACAGTATAAATATATGCTATTCATACATAATAATCGAAGCAAAAAATGAAGCATAATAACCGAAGCAAAAATGAAGCATAAACATAGGCATCACCAATTTACCCTTAACAATCAACAATTACAACCAAACAACAGAAAACGAAGCATATCATGCACAACAACAATCACTTCAACATTATCAATAGAGTTCAAACACGCAAACATCAACAATTACAGGTCAAGCATACACAATTAAGGTTAAAACATCAACAATTACACATGAAATATAAAGTTACGCGAAATCAATAAAAATCACCAAAACCAAACAAAAAATGAAAAAAAACTGAAGAATCGAGAGAAGAAACCTGAAAATTGAGGAAACGGCAAGGTTATGACTTATATGTGTTGTGTAGTCGGAGATCCGCCGGAGAAGATAACCGGAAAAGCTTCGAATTCCGACCAACCGTTTCAAAAGTCGACCAAATGAAAAAACGAAACCGGTAGAAAGGTAGATCGGGCGATGGACTACTCAAATATGCGATCGGATTTAAGATTGGTGGCCGGACGGCGGAGATATCGCCGGAAAAGCCTTCGAATTCCGGCCAACCGTTTCAAAAGTCGACCAAATAAAAAAACGAAACCGGTAGAAAGGTAGATCGGGCCATGGGCTACTCAAATATCCGATCGGATTGAACATTAGTGGTCGGACGGCGGAGATATCATCGAAAATGTGATCGGAAAAGAGAGAGAGAGAGAAAGGAAGAGGAGAGGGTAGAGAGAGAGAAGAAAGAAGGAAATGAAAGAAAAAAATAAAAATAGGGTATTTATATTAATCTGACAACCCGTTTTTAGATCCATATTACCGAACCCGCAACCCAGGATCCGTAAATTGACCCGCGAATTTGAATAGAAACCAAGTCATCCCCAAATTGTGTATAATTGTGTATTTGTTCAGGACTCTCATGGACTCTCATAGTGTATAGGACTCTTTTAAGTTTTAGTACTCAACTAATCCACTCGCCCTTTCTCAGGACTTGAATCCACTAAGATAAGATAATGGGTTCTCCTTACAAAATTCTATCGATACCTTTTACACTAGGTTCCCAACCAAATGTTCTCCCTGAGTTATTCCCCGGCTTTCTCAGCCAAGTACTTCCTCTACTCAGTAACTTGTGAGCTATTCATTAGTTTTCCGAACTAAGTACTTCATGTGCTTAGTTAGGTGAGGGCATTAGTTTTCTCAACTAAATCCTTGCCCTAAACACGCCTGTTGGTGTTGGTTATGGTAGTTTGTCAGGTGAGCTTTCTTTATTGCTTGCTGAGTATTTACACACCTACTGCTTACTGACACGTGCACTTATTACAAAAGTCTTCCACTCTCTGGATATAAGTATCAGATACCTGTAAAGATATCTAAGAAAATTGCTTTATCGACAAAAGTTTGAAAAGACTATTCGCCCCCCCCCCCCCTCACAGTCTTTTAATTTGTCATAGACCAACAGAGAAAAGACATCTTTTACATACACACAGTTGAGTTCTACTCTATTGATTTGAATCACTCTCTACTCACAATTCGAGTTGAGTTTTACCAACACAGATTTTGTTCCTAAATTTGAACTTTTTCTTTCTTAGAGTTCATAATTAGTATTTTGTCATTAAGTATGGCTCCTCATTAAATAGATTTTCCAAGTTGTAATTATTTTATTCGGGTAAAATGCACAAATGTACCCAATGTTCTTCGAAATATGCACGGATGTACCTCATGTTCTTGAAATTGGACGAATGTAGCTCATGTTCTATAAAAGTATGCACACTTGCTCCAATAGTGGTGTGTGCATTACACTCTCTTTTAGAGAACATGAGGTACATTCGTGCAATTTCAAGAACATGAGGTATGTCCATGCATTTTGTGAAGAACATAGGGTACATTTATGCATTTTACCCTATTTTATTCTTAGAACTAGTTAATTTACCCTACAATTGTGTTCCTAAATTATCATATTGTCAAAGTTTGTTCACCCTTCGGATTGAGATCGTGGGTTGGAATTGTTCCTTTCTTATAATAATTTTCACGTATAGTGTGGTTTACTATTTAAAAAAAAAAAAAGCATCCAGGTTGGATCTATCTCATTTTAGATTTAGTTTGACCTTCATATTGAGTTTTCAAGTTGTAATTTTCAAATTATTAGAGTTGATTTGACCTTCAAATTAAGTTTCAAGTTGAAACTATTCAATTCTCAGAGTTATGTTTATCGTTCAAATCTGAGTTTTCAACTTTGACTAATCTCACTCTTAGAGTTTTTTACACCCGAACTGAATTTTTAAGTGGGGAAAAAAACCAATAAATTTTAAAGTTAGTTTCTCCTTCGAATTGTGGTACTAAGTTAGAATGGTCCCATTATAATTTTAAAGTTTAGTTTATTTCACGAATTGAGTTCCTGGAATTATTATGTTGTTAGAGTTTTTTTCCCATCTAGTGTGGTTACTCATCGAACAGAGCTCTCAAGATGGAATTTTTTACATTCTTAGTATTGTTTTGACCTTCGAATTAAGTTCCCTCATTAGAATTATCTCATTCTTAGAGTTGAGTTTACCCTCCGAATTGAGTTTTCAAGTTTGAATATTCACATTCTTCAAGTCCTTTAACACATCAAATTGTGATGCTAAGTTAAAATTATCCTAAAGAGTATTTTCCCATTCAGTATGGTTTACTCTTTAAATAGAATTTTCAATATCAAATTATATCATACTTAGAGTTGGTTTGACCTTTAAACTGAGTTCATAATTATAGTTATTGATAGAGTTGGGTTTACCCTTTGAAATTTGAATTAAGTTTCCAACTTGGAATTATTTCAATGTTAAAGTTTGCTTATGCTTCAACTTAAGTTCCTACGTTGGAATTATCCCTTACTTATGATTCTCCCATATTGTGTGGTTTATTCTTCGAATACAGTTCTCGTGCTGTAAATTAACCAATTTATTGTGCATATCTTGAACTTTATGTAAACAATAGAACGCTGCAGAACCATAAGTATGTGCTTTGGATGTTTAAGTGGGCTTGGACCCACCTAATCCCAGGATGCTTACAATGGATTCCTACAATTCACAATGGTTCAAACTTCAAACAGTTAATTCGCCTAAGGTCGAACACGCCATTCGGTTCAGACACAATTTATTTTATAATAAACACTTGTTATTGATGTAGTTTTTTTCTTTAGTCCACTGTTCTAACTTTTTCTTTTCTTGATCCTTTCGTTGTAGTTTTACAAAGATATGTCGTAGCTTGATATCATATCAATTCATATTAAGCCAGATCAACCAAACATTAAATGTTTTCTGCAGCCATGAAAGGTTAGTTTCTTAGGATTCAGGTTTGTTATCAACATACAACAATCTCTTGCTTTTTTCCTTTCACAATCTATGTGTGTTTTTACTGTTGTTAAACATAATCACTAAAATCGAAGCTTCAAGCTTTGACATCACTCTATGTGGACAATCAATCTCCTAAAGGTGGATAAGCACACAACCATGAATTGAGACCTTGTGTGTTGATACTAATCTATTTTCGAAAAGGATCTATACACAAACCGAGCATATTTTGCAAATATGTTCGTTCTACTAATTGAAACTGACGTTTTAATAAAATACATATCAGTTCCAACATTTTCTTTTTAATGTCTTTTCGAAAAACCAATGCATTAGGGTTTCATATAGTGACATTAGGCTAGAAGTCTCATATCTTCTTATCAAGCCAATTATTCACATTATTCTTTTGCTTCTGATTCCTTTTATTTTTATTTGAAATTGATTATTAAAATTGATGATGTTAATTTATAGTGAATGATAAACGATGAAAGATGACTAATGGCTCGTTGATAACTTCCATACATGTATAGATCTTGAATATGGAGTATAATGTGCTAAAATAATGCTCCTCGGAGTAACATTCTACTCGCTTCGAACCATCTATGTAATATTGTGAACAATGAAATTTGATGCGATCTCTCCCTTCTTTGTGAACTAGTGTGTGATATTTATAGGTTGACTATAAAGCCTGACGGTGGTTCCTCAACCTGAGCATGTTCGCTGCGAGGATAACCATGTAGTTGACCTGCTATCCGAGCCGAGGGAACATGAATGGTGTGGCATGCTCGATACCATGGTGAACCATTTACGAAGTATCATAAGTCCCCCCCCCCCCCCAGTTTCTACATCCTTCGAGGATGACTATGGAACTTTTGTCTCGGTTTTCCTCTTATGCTTTTCTTTCTTCATATCATTGCTACTTTTCATTGCTTTCTTTTTACTATAAATACTACCTTGTCCTTATGCGGGAAGCTTTTTTGAGTTGAGAGTCGTCCTTCCATGTCTTTAAGTGGTTCCTTTGGTTTGCTTATGGAAGATTTGGTGGACTAGCTTTGTTTCGGGACCTGCTCCCTCGCTTTGCAAGAGGCGGCTGCCAAAATGCTTGGCCTAACCACTTCCTTCCTTCCTCGAAGTTTGTATGGGTGACTGAGCTCCCGACTCTCTTAGTCCACTCTCCACCCCACACCTCAAAGTCCACATTAGTTAAGAACTTGTGTGGATTTGATGGAGGAAGGGCCAAATGTGTTTTTGAACTTGCTTCATTGGATTCTTCTGAGGATTATTTCTATGATTAATCCGGTGTGGCAGTGTGATGTGTTACCTTGTAGCTGTCGTTCGTTGTGATATGCAACATTCTCTTCGGTGCGACTGGGCTTCTCCTGGGATGCTCTCTTTTTGAATTTATTGGCAGGATAAGGAACGACGTCAGTTACCTGGTAGTGACATTCTTACCCCTTTATAAATATGTCTTAACTCCGTCCCTTCACTCTTTTGTGCCTTTTCACTTTTGGTAACTTATATTCCTCCGAGCCGAGGCCATTTTCACAGAACCTCTATAGTATTTGAAGTTTGTGCTCTCTCTTCCTCCAAGTAATCTTTCAATCCGTGGTTTTCTCTTCGTCTCTTTAGTCGCGTAGCTTTATCGTGCGCAGGTCCGTTCGTTGTTTACTGAGCCGTGGTTGAGTTTTTTGTTGGGATTTTCCCCTATTGTTTTCTTTTGTTTTGCTTTTGCATTGCATGCTTGCTAGTTTCTTTAGTCACCATGGCGAGTTTTGTTGAACTGTAGATCCCTAAATCTGATTTGCCCCTTTTCATTGAAGGAGGCTTTTACAGCCATCGCTATTAATGAAAGTAGAATTAAGTTCAAAAGCCAAGATAGAACAAAAGTTTTAGAACCAAAGTTTCCAACCCACAAGCCTCAATTCTAATCCACTCCAAGGATAGAACAAAAAGCATTCTCTCACCACAGTTTACACTCAAACAAGCTAAAGGTGGATTCATCATCGGAGTGGCATGTGGTTTAGCCATGTAAAAGAGGTCGATCTAGCAAAGTAACTAGATGTTATTTTAGTGAAGAATTGCTCAAAGGAGAAGGGTCTTAGTGTATAAGATTTTGTTTTTGCTATCATAACAAATTGAAGATAATACAATAACGTTCAAACATATTTCGAAATGTAAAAACATGTGCAAGCCAGTGCAGCTACTAAAATGAATTAAAAGAGAACTCATAGGGAGGATAATAGATTACATTGCGGACTTTAGAAGAAAGACAATCTAGGAAACCTAGTGTAATAATTGTTCGGCAAATAATGTATTTTTTCCATTACGTCATACCCGATATTAAAAGCAAGCAAACTAACCCATTACACTTGAGAGTTATCATGTGATATTTATTATAGAAACACATTTAATGTGATCTAGCACATATTTCTCTCAAAGCAACAGCATATCACTGTAGGGTTATAAATATCAATGTGCGCAAAAATGACGTGTGTGTGTGTGTGTGAGTCAAACTGGTGCTATAACATTTTCCATCCCAATTGCTTTCATCAACCTAACTTGACTTGTTGGAAACTTACTGTAAAATAAACGCTACATTGAGATTAATATGGTAACAAATGGAATTATAACAGTACTGAATCATATAAATGACATTGTACAATACCCTTTAAAGAGAACTCTAAAATTAATATAATTAATAATTACTCTAGCAAAAACAAATCTACCTAAGGATATGCAAATTGCGTCAATAACGTTAATGCAATATCATTTGGTTATCACTACATTCCATCCATGCTCCATCTCTAGATCTACCCAACACCGTGCTGCCGTGACTTCAACCACTTCAGCATAACACCTGTATTATAATATGTGGTGTGGCACATGCATCACAGTTTTACCAAATGCCAAAGCATTAATTTGGTTCCAGATGTAACATATAGCTTGAGTAGAAAGTTTTCCAATTTTTGGTACATCTGAAAAACTTTCATTTTCATGGACACATTGTTAAAACAATACTATTCTAATTGATCGTAAAACTGAAGGGGTCTTCTTTGAATTTAATTGAGTTCACTCGAAGATAAAACAAAAAAGACAAACTGGACGGAATAATAAATGAATTAAATTAATCAAGTTTCGTCTTTGAGTTCTCCAGCAACATCCTATCGTGTCTTCTTTTTTTCTTCTCCAACTATTTCTAACTAAACTAATTTATCTTGTTCAACAAAATTCTTTCATCTTCCGACGTAGACTCCGAACAAAAGAGGAGCAAAATCTCCTGGTATCCTCTTTCGTTTTTCATTTTCCAACGCAGAGTATGGCCAAAGGAGGAAGAAACCTTCTTGTTTCTTATTCTGCATCTGCTAGAATAATTTATGAATACCGTATCTAGAATGAATCTTGTGTTGGAAAAAATCAATTTCACAACTTAAGAGAAATAACTTGAAACTGTTATATAGATAAAAACAATACATGCGCATAAATTTCGCAATCAACATAAAAAGATGAATACCGGTATTGACAATAGTTGTCGAGGTGCATGAATTGCACAATCATAACATGATATCGTTCTAATATGACTCTACTGGTAAACGTAACTTAATTGTAAAACCGTCGTCGGATTCATTTTCACAACCAGACGACCGACCGGAAACAGAACTGTTGTTTGAACCAGACCGGTTCGTTTCTGCACTGATATTAGAATCTTCTTCATTAGTAAACCCTAAGTTGCATCGATTGTTTCATCTCTGAATTCTGAAACTCTCTCTTGTGGCTTCTATCATTTCCTCGCACAATCGGAGAATTGACTACAGGTAATTGGATCTTGATTCTTGAATATCTCGAATACCATGGAATAGTATTCCAATTTTTTGCTTCTTCTTCAGTCGAATACTATTCAGTCGAATTTCGATGCAAAGAAACTCGTTATCTGATTCGGTTTTTCACTAATTGTACATTTCAGTTGATGAGGTGATGTAATCAATTTTGAAGCTTAAACCCTAATTAGGGCATCAAAGGTTTATGATAGGTTTCTTGATAGTCAATTGTTTCAATATTCTTTAGCTGACCTAAATCATTTTTAGAACAGAGTTTTGTGCAAATATATGTACTATAGGCTATAGCTGTGCAAAACAATTGCAATTTTTTAGCATGTTTCATCATCGAATTGGTGTTTGCTAGAAAGGGATAAATGTGTTACTGTCATAAACAAACAATGTTGTGATGTTACCGTCTTATTTGCTAATTAGCTGCTTTGCTTTAATCTGCCTGACGCAGGTTGCGGCTTTGTACTGTCCAAGCATTCAACTGTTTGCTTGAGGCATGGGGTTCGACATAGAGTGCATCGTTGATATCCATACTTATCCAGGGGAATATTTCTGCCCCGTATGTCGCACACTTGTTTACCCGAGTGAGGCCGTGCAGTCACAGTGCACTCATCTTTATTGCAAACAGTGTTTGCTTCATGTGGCAAATGGTACCAGGGCGTGTCCATATGATGGATATTTGGTGACAGAAGCCGACTCCAAGGTTACCTTCAATTTAAATCTATATTCATGTTGTGCATATGGACTTCTTTCTGTTTTTTTTTTCTTTTCTTTTTCTGAAATTATTTGTACAGTTTGCTTCCTGAATTGTTGATACTGTTTCTTTTTTCCACTGTTACACTACTGGCAGCCACTTGTGGAGTCGGATAAGGTATTAGCTGAAAACATTGGCAAAGTTAAGGTGCACTGCCTCTTCTTTCGGAGTGGATGCACTTGGGAGGGCGCCCTGTCAGAATGTGACGCCCACTGTTCGGTTTGTTCATTTGGGAATTCACCAGTTATATGCAACAGATGTGGTGTTCAAATTGTCCATCGGCAAGTCCATGAGCATGCTCAGAGTTGTCCGGTGAGTGTTTCAACGCGTAATAGACATACTGATTTTAAGTTTAGGTGAATTCTTATTTCTTTGTCTGTTTGCAGGGTGCATATGAAGCACACCAGGCTGTAGCTGCTGTGGCAGGAACAAACACTGCTCCATCCACGACGAGTGCGGAGACTAACCAGGTAGCAGTGCAGGCCCCGAGCAGTCAAGTCGTTGCTCCCACTCAAGTGAGTGCCAGTTCTCAGCATGCGCCCGTTTCTGGCGCAACTGCAGGCCATTGGTATCAGCAACAGTATCAACAGTATTACCAACAGTACCCAGGATATCAACCCTACCCCACTCAGCCATATTACCAAGTCCAGCAACAGGCATATCAGCAATACCCCCAACAACCAGTGCCTGTGCAAGTTCAGAGCCAACCTGCAGTAAATTCCCAGTCCACAGCCGCACCCCAACCCCAGTTTATCTCCCAAGTTCCCCAACAGCCGCATCTTCAACCCCAACCCCAAGGGCAAGGTCAACCGCTGCCGCAGCAAGTAATGCCCTTTCATGCTCAAAATTATCCAGCCAGCCAGCCTCTTCCCCACCCCCCAATGCGGCCCCAGGCTCAGATCCCTCCTCAATCTGCAGCACCGCCCACTCTTGTTCAGGCAGCCTCACATCCGCAGGCAATGGGCATACGGGCAGCTGGACAAAATACTCAGATGCCTCATTACCAGCAGCATCAGGCCCCTCAAGCTCATATACAACCTTATGGTAATTATCCAGGCTTTGCAAGAACTAATGGGGGGCCAAGACCAGAGTCTTCCATGCCTGACTTGAGGGGTGAAAAACGGAAGAACTTTGCTATGGAGAGCTTGAATCCCTTCCCCTTGGGTCAAACTCAACCTCTCAACCAATGTAAGTGTTGGGTTTCTTAAATTCTGCTCTTAAGACGCTGTGTACCATTACTTTTCTTGCAATCTCATGGTTTTTTTCCCCTTTAAACACAGCTCTCGGGACAGTGCCTGTGCAAGTTCAGAGCCAACCTGCTGTAAATTCCCAGTCCACAGCCGCACCCCAGCCTCAGCCACAAACCCAGCCCCAGCCACAAACCCAACCCCAGCCACAAACCCAGCCCCAGCTAATCTCCCAGGTTCCCCAACAGTCTCATCTTCAACCTCAAACCCAAGGGCAAGGTCAACCTCTGCCTCAGCAAGTACTGCCCTCTCATGGTCAAAATTATCCAGCCAGCCAGCCTCCCCCCCATCCCCCAGTGCGGCCCCAGGCTCAGATTCCTCCTCAATCTGCACAACCACCCACTCTTGTTCAGGCAGGCTCACATCCGCATCCAATGGGCATACGGGCAGCTGGCCAAAATACTCAGGTGCCTCAGTACCAACAGCATCAGGCCCCTCAAGCTCATATTCAACCTTATGGTAATGAACCAGGCTTTGCAAGAGCTAATGGGGGGCCAGGACCAGAGTCTTCCATGTTTGACTCAAGGGGTGAAAAAAGGAAGAACTTTTCTACGGAGAGCTTGGATCCCTTACCCTTGGGTCAAGCTCAACTTCTCAACCAATGTAAGCGCATAAAATCTTGATTTTTAGGGGGGTTGGTTTCTTGCTTTCTGTTCCAGAATGTTAAGACCGTGGGTACCATTACTTTTCTTGGAATATCATGATTTTCTTTTCTTTATTTTTATTTTTATTTTTATTTTTGTAAACACAGCTCTCGAGTATGATGCATCGAAGCTGAATTCTGGTGGTCCTGGCCCACAATCAAGATTTTTGCCTCCTGATGGTCCAAGCCGTGTTGGTAGTTTTGGTCCAGGGCCTGAATTTGGCCAGCATCATATGAAACATTTTGGTCCGAGGAGTCCTGATAGAGTATATTTTGGTATTTTTCCACGTGGACATGGTGGACCTACCATTTTCCCTAGGGGCAATGTTTTTCCCGATATAAATGGCAGGGAGGCAAATAGATTTGGTGGAGGGCCAAGACCTTTCAATCCATCTTCAGATCTTGGGAATCCGTTTCATGATGGAAGATTTCCTCCCTTGGCTGGTGACCTGCGAAGAGGCAACATTGATGATCCAGGAAATTTGAGGTTTGGTGATCATATGGCTCCTCGTCTACTCCACAACCATAACAGGAGACCCGAATTTCACGATGGACCAGGCCATTCTATGAGGGTTGGTGCAGGTCCGGGATATTTTTCTGGTAATTTTAATACTTCTGAAACTGCTGGACCTGGTGGCTTCTCTATTCGATCTCGGATGGCAGAATTTGGCACTGGAAGTTTCCATGGCACGAGGAACAGCTTCCCGGTCCAGGGACCTCCAAATGCTGCACATTTTGCAGTAAGTATTATGATGCCTTACCATATTTATGCATATAGTATGCATTTCTATAAATTTGTGAACATTCTTGAAACTTTACAGGGAGGTATGGATTCTTTTGATATGTCAAGGAAGAGGCGGTCTATTAGTGCAGGGTGGTGTCGAATCTGTAAGATTGATTGTGAAACAGTTGAAGGACTAGATATGCATTCTCAAACGGGAGAACACCAGAAGATGGCTATGGATATGGTCAAAATAATCAAACAGCAGAACAAGAAGCCGCACAGGCAAGTTATTGAACACCTCCATGCAGCCTAAGTGACTTTGAGATGTTTGACTGTATAATTGTCATTGTTGTGCAGGCCTTCTGGGGCTCATATTTCACATGATGGTGGAAGGTCTAGGAAAGTTGGTCCCATGTATCATGCGAACAAGCCATGATTCTTCTCATGTGCTGTTATAGGAACTATGTTTCAGTTGAACCTGAAGATGCCTCTTCTTTTATCATCCTCCCTTCTTTTTTTTCCTTTTCTTCTTTTTTTACTTTTTCTTTGGGAAAATGGTTAGTGAGGAATGTGCCTTCGAGCGACAAGTTTGGCTTATCCAGGTATGTCATTTCAGGTTGCAGCGTAGTATCTGGAGATGCTTTTGTGGGTCATGTTATTGTGGCAATTAAGTTTGTTTTTGTGATGTAACAGCCATTTTGTTAATCCAAACTCTGTTGCTCATGCTTATTATATCTAACATTGGCTTTATATTTAGGACAGTATATGGTTTGCAATTGTTAAACAGTTTTTTCTTCTATCAGTTGCTTAGTTCTTCTGGCATAGTATATGGTGTGAAATATTAGTTTTATACTTCCTTATAATTTGAAGCTTGAAAGATTATTATATTATTGAGGTCAATGAAAGTGGATAACTACATAAACTAGGTCTACTTATGAAGCAGAACACATCACAGAGATGATAGGAATTTCTGAACTCTTGTTCTGGAAGTCTTTGTATGATATTGGATATGGTGCCTCTGTCTTAAAAATTGGATACAACACTAAAAATCCCAGTGGACTGGTTTACTGGGCAATGCTATAACATGTAGATGAGTTTATATTCTCTGTCTTGTCACATGTAGATATTCAACTTAGGTTGTTCTAGATTCTAGGTGAACTATGGAAGCAATACAGGCCACAGTTACTGCTGTTGCATCACTGGCTGGAAAAGAGCCACCACTTCATTTTTGTAGAACTTGAAATCTGAGACTAGAGTATTTGGTTTTAGGGCACCAACCTCTATCCTCTTGCAGTCTCAAGTTTGTGTCTCTGTATTTTTGGATATTGAATAGAATCTGCCGGTGAAGTTTTAATCTTGTCCATGGATTAAGAGTGATTTTTTTGGACTGCTCATCGGTGATATCTTGGGTTATTTTGTCTCTCAAAATATAATAGAGTACACTCGGTGTTTTGTGTATATCTGTTGGTTGAACCATATTTTGACCATGTTAACCCAGCCGAGAAAATTAATCAAGTTTTATTATAGTTCACATCCTTAGTTGATCACCTGTATGTGGTATTAGCATCTGAGAAAATTAGTCAACTTGCATCATACTTCACCATCCTTATTTGATTATGCGCCTGTGGTATTGCCGTAGCCTTCATGATGCCTCCCAAGTAAAATCCTGTCAACCTAGTAGATGAAGACATGATGTATAGTGGGAATGTAACATATCATTTAAATGGCAGACTAAATGAAGAAAAGGATTTGCTTAACTACGAATTAATGCTATTGACAGTGATTGGAATTTGTATATTAGTAGTTATAATGTGATATAAGCATATCATCTTTAGGTACCAAATTTATAACAAAAATATTGATGGAAATTGTCACTGCGGGATATTTTGTTGTAAAATATAAAACTATTGGAAGAATGTCTCAAATAATGAGGCTTATGACGTTCTAACTCTAAGCTATATGCAGTAGGCAACAGTTCATTGCTCAGTTATATGATGGTATAGAGTATTTATTACATGTCTGCCTTTGTATGTCCATATTTCTTCTCTATGCAAAACGATTCGGAAATCTTAACGAGACTTCGGATGGTTAATTTAATTGCAAAATAATGCCCGCCATTTGTTTCGAATTCTGGCACCTCTTTTCCGATAATTCAGTTCAAACAACTTCAAAGATCTGAGCTGTGAGACAACTATACTGGTTGTTTATCACTACCATTAGGATATTCTGTTAGATCTCAAGACACTGTTAATAAAATTAAGAATTCATCGTTAAATGTTCCTGCAATTTTTATAGGACATGATATTAATGGAGATTGTACTTGGATACATCTAATAGGTGATATAGTTTCCAGAAAGGAAATTCTTTGGGCACATAGAACTAATCTGTTTCTTATAGTAACCTGAGTAATAAAACCAATGAATTGTTATAATATTCACTTGAAAATTTGAAGTTGACTTTCTTGCGTTCTTGAGATTTCTCTATGATGGATCATTTCAATTCAACTCAATCCTTGTTCAGGAAAAGGAGAGAAAAAAGGCTGAAAGTTTAGCAGGATGGTTGCTCGCTTTCTAATGAGGTTAAGGGAATGGTTGATGCATAGAGTTTGTCTGGTATCAAAACTCTGAACTCTTTTTGACTCGAATATACTTTTGGCTTCAATTGTAGTTTATATCTATAACTCTTGAGGTTAATTTTTATATTTTGGTCCTTACATAAAATTGACTTTTAGCATTGAATGAAGTGGTTACTACACATTTTATTAGTTGGACAGATGTACTTTTAGCGTTAGATTAGAATTCTCTAGTGAATGGAAATATCGAGAGATTGTTTGTCTTTTATAGTTCTGCTTGATAAACATTTAATGCATGATAATTTATTGTTCTTACCTGTGAGACTTTCATAGAATTGCTGACCGAGATGTATCTCTTCATTCCTAAGCTCACAATTTTAATAGCCCGAAAGTTGAACCATCTCCCCAGCTTGAATCTCAGTATCTCACCCACCTGAAGAGGAGTAACCTGGGGAGCTTAAAAAAATTCAGTCATACCCGCAATGGAACCTGGCCGTGATATTATTTTTGTGCGTATTCTCTTAAATATATGACACTTTAACAAAGTGCCGAAGATAATTATGCAACAGGACACAACACAATTTGCACATCCTATCCTCAGGCTCAATCCTCGTATCTTGCTTTCCCATACCCAGACATCCATGAATTATGATGCCGAGAAATTTGTATGTTGCAGATTATAATTAAAGTATCACTATTCAACATTAGCTGTGTCATTTAAAACATAACTATATATTATCTATTATGTTTTTCTCTGGACTATTGTCCTTCAATGAAATTTATTGTCCTGTTAGAGAATTGAATTGTATGTTGCAGATTATAATTAAAGCATCACTAATCAACATTTGCTGTGTCATTTAAAACATAACTCTATATTATCTGTTATGTTTTTCTCTGGACTATTACCCTTCAATGAAATTTATTGTCCTGTTAGAGAATAGAAAGGTCACATAATCTAGTACATTTGCCTTTTAAATTAGGTATGTATATTAGTTTGTGGAGGAGACATGAATAATGTACTAATACCTCAGTTTTTTTTACGACAATAGAATTTGATTTGGGCACATTTATTAAGGAGACATGATAAAATAATGGTTTATGGAGGTATTATATTGATAACTTGGTAAGTGATAAAAAAAGTATGAAGTGATAAAAAATATTTTAGAGAACAGATAAAAAACCAGAAGTTTCCATTTTAGGAAATGTAGTGTTTTTACAAAAACGTTCGAAGTGGCAAAATATTTAGGTTATAAAAGAACAGGCCGAGTGGGTGTACCTCTATTTAGGAATTCTGAAAATTTTCTATATTCCTTGATCATAGGGAAATGTAGAGCAAGAGCATGCTAGTCGAAGGTTTGGATCCCCATTAAGATGAGTTACCTGCCATCTATGGTAAGTGATTATGTTTATCCTTCTGAACTATTGAGGATGGTATATATTTAAATCTCGTCCTGCATGAGTAGTTTGACAGCTTTGGAAACTAAGTAGGTGCCATATGATCATATTTATGTCTCTTTTTTATGACAGATCAGATTATGGAAGTCCATAACCAGAGTCCAGATAGTTGGTCCGTAATACTATGCTGATGATTCTGTTTCTCCGTGTGAAAAATACTTTAGTGTATTGATACATGTTTATGCGCTATCCATTAGGATCGAGCCAAGTGTAAGAGAGCTGTGAGGATTAAGGAATGTCACTTTAGTCGAAGATCATTAAATCACTAGTTAATCCCTTGAAAGTTGTTAATACATGAGAATAGTGAATGACTGAGCAACTGAGTTTATTAACATGTTGGACATTACAATTAGTAAAGGCGAATGAGTAATTAATTGTACCGGAGCTAAGCATGTGGCTTGCATAATTTAGGATTAAGCTCTTGAAACCTGCAATGTAGCAATAATAACTAAGATAAGGACTATTAATTTGAATGGAAAATAATGTTGCAGATAAATTGATCAGCAAGCCAATGTTAGACTAACAAACCAAAACTGAGTGTATATGATTGCATGATTTTACGAGTTCTACACTAAGGAGATTGGCAACATAAAATGTTCATATTGTTTTATATTTGTTGTTACTCTGTGCCTATTTTCCTCGATGTTTTGAAGCGAGGGTCTGTGAGACTTGAAGCTGGTAGAGAAAAATATTTTGAAGATCTGAAAGAAACAATCATTATATTGTGTTGGCTGCTCCGCGTAGGCTATTTGCTTCAATTGAAGTTGCTGCAGGTTGTTATCCGTCTTCCGGAGTTTTTTTTCCCTTGTATGTTTGGTTAAGTGTAAGACTTGCAAGTGCGGAAACATGAAGACTATTGTAACGATCTCTAAATTGAGTGATATTAGTATTATATATGCTTGGGAATGTAAACAAGTTGACTTTTAGTGACAAAATTTATAGTTGTGCTAAAGTTAAAGATTATTTACAAGTTCAGAAACATATTCCATTTGGTTTTATATGTTTACGATTCTACCTAACTTTTAGAACTTTTAGTTATAAAAAATTTTAATTTTGGTACTTCGATGATTCCAGACAAAATATTTTAAATTGCGGCAAATTCATCCCCAATTTGTTTGATCAAGCTAATTAAAAATAATCATTGCCTAAGGCTCTGTTCTATTAATTTGAAAACTCATTAATTTTAGTTCTGATTCATTCAGTTCAGTTCTGCTTAGTTGATTTTTATACTACAATTAAATTCTGTTCTGTTATGTTCAGACAAAGAGAACAGAGTCTTAGGCTCTCTGTGCTCTTCGTCTGAACAGAAAATAACTGAATTGTAGTATGAAAAACAATTAAGCAGAGCTGAACTAAATTGAATGAATATGAACTTAATTGGAATTAATGAGTTTTCAGATGAAGAGAACAGTTTTATTGCCAAAAAGTAGCCTGCCCTAGCCCCTCTTTGAAACTCTCGTTCTAGCGATTCACGTGTCATTACCGAATGATAAAAGTCTTGGATAAAAATCTACTTCCTCCGTTCTGGAAATAGCTTCCCGTTTTGCCATTTTGAATGTACCAAACAAAACTTCTTTTTTTTTTTTGGTAATCATTCATTCAACTTTAACATTAAATATACTTAAATGTAAACCCACTAACATGATTTTATTCAGCTTCCAACTTAAAAAATCAATTTGAGGGACCCACTATTACTATTTTATCTAAAAGTAACGTATACTTTATTTTCTCCACAAAAAAGTAAATGGGAAGTTATTCCCGAGAC
Source organism: Plantago major (assembly GCA_026545765.1). Classification (NCBI taxonomy): domain Eukaryota; kingdom Viridiplantae; phylum Streptophyta; class Magnoliopsida; order Lamiales; family Plantaginaceae; genus Plantago; species Plantago major. Next base: position 46,998,031 of record CM048844.1, read on the forward strand.
GGAGGAAGTACAACGCTCTCTTGACGATCTTTTACGAATGAAATATAAAAAATAAATGCAGATTAGTTTTTTATGTTTTTAGTTTTCCCTTCTACTTAATTAGGAGGCAAATTCTTAATAATTCAAATTATGAAATAAATTTGAAGCAAATTTTCCATAATTTAAATTTGTTTCGTTGGAGTTGTCGCCAAAGTACCAAAATTGAAATTTTAGATGACTTACAGGACCAAAAGTGACAATAGAAAAACTTATAGGACTAAATGGATAAAGTAGTAAACATATAGGACCAAATGGAGGATTTTTCCTTTCACGTTCCGTTCTAATCTCAACTTTCTATTTTCCTTTTTTGTTTGTTTGAATCGAAACTTCTCATACTTTAAATAGGAAATCTCTCTCTTATTTTATTTACTCTCTCATACTTTTATTGATTAAACGTTATCTTTCTTAAATTATTTTAAAATTTATATATTTACTCTTAAAATTCGTGTCCGACTCAATTGTAACTCAACTGGGACCGATGGAGTATTATTTGTGGGTTGTGAGGTAGTTTTATTTTTTTTAGTAATGTATAAAGTTATAGCATCTCCTCTTTGGCCTCTAGCCTTTCCTCTTCAAGATGTCAATGTTGTGGTTCTATTGAAACTATTGAGCATGTGCTCATGTATAGTGAGATATCTAAAGTCTATATTTTGTTCTCCAATTTATTTGTGGTTCCCTGGTCTGCAAATCACTCTGTTCTTCCCATGTTTACAACATGGTGGAACTCCTCTGATAAAGTTAACAAAGGCCACATAAGATGCATTGCCCCACTCCTTAATTATTGCTTGGTTTGCCTGGAAAGCTAAGAATGATGCAAAATATAGGAACACAAAAAACACTTTTTTTGGTATCATTACTCTTATTCTTAATCAGCTCAGAGTTATCCATAGCTCCTTTCTAGTTCCAGCTTCTTGTTGGAAAGGTGACAATAGTGTTGTTGAACTTTGTAACACTTCTACTAATCTCTCTGCGGATGCAGGTGTAGTGAGTAAGTGAGGTGTTCCAATGGTAGAGTTCTCTTGTGCTACCAATAATATCTGGGTCATTTTTATAGCACAACTCATGGCCATTATATTGGGCTTCTGGGCTTCACAAAAGTCATAGTAGAATTTTATGCAGCCAATGTCATTGACTCTTTGAGAAGTTTGTCTTCTGTGAAAAAACTGGAAAATGTGAAATTCGTATAATGTTGTGCAGGTACATATGAAAGGAATGGAAGTGAGCCTATGTCATAATTTTAGAGAAGGAAATGCATTAGCTGACATGTTGGCTAAAGAAGCTTTACTTTTAAAACTAGACAAAAAAATGCAATTTGTTGAATGCTCTAGTGCACTCAAAAAGCAAGTGTTGAAGGGACAAGGACTGCAACACTTTTTGGATGAAGAAGCCAGCCTCCCTATTATCTTGTGAGACGTGATTTTTCCTCTGTTGCAAAATAAGAGAAGTAAGATACTGCATCTTACCTTCTAGCATAGGAGATACGTACCTTTTCTTTCGTGAGCTTATCCACACCACACGGCTTTCTAATCAAGCGGTGCGGAGTCCAGAATTGTAAGTCAAGACCGGAGAGTGTAAAACCCCGTATTATTATTTATTATTATTGTATTTTTTTTCCTAACCATAGTGTGTTAAATTTATTTAGTTTTGTAGTTACTAAGTATTTTAAACTACCTGTTTCTATGGCTAAATGTTTCTTACGTTAATTAGACTTTTAGTTTGGTTAGAGTTCTTCTTGTGTTGGACTTTTTGATCCTCTTGCATCTTTTTGCCTTCGTTATTTATTCTATCAAAACTAAATTAACAATTAATTAACAATTATTATTACTCGTACTCTTTTTCAGCATGAATTTGACTTTGTTTTCTAATTGTAGAGTTCACTACTTATTATATTGGATTCCTATGTATGAATTATTTTACTAAATTAATTAAGAGTTGTATCTATTTTCCATTAACTACCAATGATAGTGATTGTTTATGTAATTAACCAAGTTAATTAATTAATGATTCCTGTTACTATGATACTGCCGTGATCATGTGTTCTCTACTAGTGTCTAATGGTAATGTTGATTGCTTGTTTTTGTTTAATGCATGTTTAGGTGCTAATCTGAAGCACTTTTGCAATTAACAACTACTCCCTTGTTATAGTTTTTTGGCTTAACATTTATATCTTTAACGAAGTGGTTTATTGTTTTAACCATGCTTGTGTATTGATGATTCTGATACTTTTATGTTAATCACTTTTATTTATCTTCGTTGTGTGCGTAATTGTTATTATGTGTTTCTGGCTAGTTTTAGATTCCAGAGTCGTGGGTTTTAAATGGGTACGTAGTTATTATAGTTTTAGATTAATTTCTTACGAGTCGGTACCTTATTCAGGAACTTCGTGATTTGAGATTTGTCGAGAAGCTTTTTAAGGTGAGAGTGTTCTTAAACCGATTGCGAAAACCAAGGAAGTACATGTTTTTATTGTTTTATATTATTATACTAGAACGTAAGAACACGCTACGCGTGTTATTGTGACATTTAGTTACAAATAATAAAAAAAAGTATATGAAGGTAAATACTATCGTTTTTTCTGATAATGATTTTTTTTTTGTTAAATTAGGTTTGAGTTAGTGCGAATTGATATGTTCCTATTTGATTAAAGAATATGGAGAATAAATATTGGTTGGGTTGAATTAGGGCTTTGGATTTAATTGGAGAAGACAAACTTAGTTTTTTTCAATGATGAATTGATTCTTTTGGGCTGATTTAGAGCTTTGAATTTAATTGAAGAACACATTTTGAGTTTTTTTAATGATGAATTAATTTTGTTAGAGTTGTGCTATGGCTTAGAATTAGAATGAGTAAGACATATTGATTTTTTGTAATTAAAGTCTAATCTACATATATATTACAAATCAGTTCAATTTAACTTAAATTAAGTACTCAATTGCACAACTCTAATAGTTGTCTACTTATTTATATATATATACACACACACACTGTAAAATACATGTATTGCATAAAAGTTACAACTCATTCATTTTCAAACCTTGCATCAAAATATTTCTCATCGCTTCCGCTCAAATATAAAGATATACCGTATATGATATTGTTTCGATTGATTAATTGTTTTGGCCAAGTTTTCGGTTAGGGTATACTCATTGCATTTTCGGGCAGTGGTGACTGTCGATATGTTTGTGGGTTGCTTTGGCTTACTTCCCTTTTACGCAAGGCAGAAGTCGCCGAGGTCTTAGGGGTAGTAGTGTACCACCCCGTACCATGGCGGGTATTGATTGATTGAGTGGAGAGATTAGGGCTCGGATTGGGGTTATAAGAGGACTGCACCAACGAACGATTGATTGCATTGTTATTGATTCGTTATATGATATGATTGTTATTTTTGGATTTACGTTATGGATTTTCTATTGTTATGTCATTGCCACTATCACACACAAGCATCACGGAGATTTTTGTCTCACACTCTTTTGTTTTCCTTCCTTGAAAGTTGGAGTACCGAGTCAGGTAGACGTTTAGCAACTTGAGTGAAAGTGGGTTTTAAATGGGATTTTTGTAACTTTTAGCCGCTGCTTTTGAAAATAGTGTTCTTCTTTGAGCTCATTTCGAGTTTCTAGAGTTCTCTTCATCTTTGATTTAACGCCTTTATTCTTTTAATAATGTAATTTTCGGGCCGTTACAAAGAGTTTAACCCAAACAAGTAGAGTTTGAACGCTAGTTGCATCGAGTTTCATACCAGGACGCGATTGACAAAGCAACAACAGAAAACTGCCAGTGATCGTCCACAGACCTCCATACACAACATATCATACTCCAATTCAAACCGGAACACACAAATTCCCCTATTTGTGAGACTAATCAATGGCTTAACCTTCCATTACGTAGTACGAAAATACTCCAATACCTTGTAAATCGGTTTATGTCCAATAACTATACCAAGAAGAGAATGCTTCCAGTAATTCACGGCTTTAGCTACTTCACTTTCAAGGGTAAAATCCATTTTTGATACTAATTTTACAATTAAGGTACTAATTGTAAATTGGATGGTGGGTATGCAAATCAGTACCAAGTTACAATTAACCTAATCCCAATTTCACGTGAATTTGATCAATTGAAAGTTGATTGAAACATAATTGATGAAAAAGCCTAACAAAAGAATATGACGTGGAAGAATTTGATGCTTGTGAGTGGGACAAAGTCGGCGATATCCTGCGAACGGTCAATTTTCCATGTCTATCTTTCGGCGCTTGACATTCGCTTGCACTTGAATGCGAAGGCGCACCTCATAAATTCAATTAGTACCTTAATTGTAAATAGTTATTGATAATTAGTACCTAAATTGAACGCGACCACTCTGAAGAATCAAAATCAGAAATGTCTCACACTGAAGTACCAAAAATGGATTTTACCTCACGGTCAACATATTCAAGTATTACCGGATGTGTGGACGGACTATAATTCCAATAACTATACTAACAGAGTGTTTTCCGTGTTTTCCGGCTGTCGATTTCTTGCAAACAAAGCATCAAATTGCCGACGACCTAAATCATCCCTAACATGTCGATACACGGGAGCAGGGGGGTCAGAAGGATGATCCAACACCTCATCTGCGTCTGCAAAGTTTCCTGAATTCCAATTATCTGTTGTTGAACATTGAAATGGCGAAAACACAAAGCGAACGTGTAATCGATTTCCAATATGCATTTTGGTTCTTCACTTCGCTGAGGTTTGTCTAGCTAATCATAATACTTGCAAGTTGTAATACATGTTTAGATTAGTTAGCTAGAAGAGCTCCTCTTTTCATACTCTCTTGTTTTCAATCTCAAGATCGTAGGTCGTAGAAAATCATTATACCTGAGATTTAAATATTTCTTAAACTTTGAGTTTCGACTTTGAGTATTTTACCTTGAGGCACCAATGAACCAATATACATATAATTCGTCAAATTTATTGTGTGTATTGTTTTTGCTTCCGATGTTCCTGTTCCTAGTCATTATATACGCAAAGTGTTGTCGTCAGTGTTGTGATAACATCACCCACAACACTACATGTTTTGATCTTGATTTTAAGTACCAGGCCATTCAGATCTTTCATATATTTTCAGGCACCAGGTCGTTTATACCTTCCATGCCCATTGAAGCTTTTTTACACAATGGCAAGGGAAAATGGAATCCATAATGTTTACTGCTTAGATTCCAGTGTGTTATATACCCTACAAGGCTGAATGAGAAGAATAATATCTTTGTTAATAAAAGATGAAAGAGTAGTGTTTATACAGTTGAGCCAAGACTTGTACCTAATCTAAAGCTTCAAAAATTTTAGCTGAAGCTTGTTCAAATTCACCTCAGCTTGCTTACTACATACAAGTACTAGCTATTTTGTAAATTAGCCACCTCTACAAAAGTAAGGTCACACCTAAACTTCTTACCATCCCTTTCTTCCGGTAACATCACTATACGCCTTTTTACCCAACATATACAACCCTGCATCTTTACATTCTTACAACACCTACTCATGTACAAGTTAATTTTTGCATCACCGACAGCCCGACCTCCGATGACATTACACCAATCAAATGCTGCTGCTGCCAACTCAACATATCTCTGGCGGAGCAATCTGAAACACAAACATGCATCATCTGAAATTTGTATATATAACTCCTACACATCATTTTAAAAGCTGCACCTTGACACAATGTATTCCGGATAAATATCAACAGGAAGAAGTTAGGTGTAACCAATAAGTTAGTCGTGTTCGAGTACAAGAAGAAAATTACCTAGTCTTGCAAACTTTGCATCAGCCGACAGAGAAGCATAAGTGGGGGCACCGCAACACCTCAAGAGGCCGACTCCAAAAGGAACTCTCACCATACAAGATAATGAGCCATCGATGAAAACTATTAGTCTATTATAAGGCATCAAGAGTTACCGAGGATTTAGTGAACACAGAAAGGACAAAGGGCGCCTCTTCTCCAGGGTGTATTGTAGTTGGCACTATAGTGTAACCCTTTGGATCAGGATCCAGGACCATTTCACATGATATTTCGCGGGAATTGACATAATCAGTTCCACCAACTGATTCGTGCATGTAAATGTTGTAGGCAGCACGGCGGCCACGGGTCTTGAGAATTCTCATACCGATATAAAACATCATTGAGTCATGGCTCGACTGGTAATTTCTGAAACCAGGCGTTGTTCTCGAGAAGCTCACTCCCTGCAACAGCCATGTTAATTTGCATCAGCAGAGCTGGTAGACGGTTTCTGACAATCAAACTAAAAAACAAAGCTAGATGGAAAACTACAAACAAACCCCTTGCAGCATTAACAGATGCAATCATAGCAGTTTCCAAAAATTACATAGATCCTACATGTTCTACATATCAGGGACACTTATATTTGCCCTCTGAACCTAACATATCATGTGGGAGTAGGTGTAGTTTCTCCAATACATGCAGAGATGTATTGTACTTGGGCACATTTCAGGGAGGTAGACGGAAAAATTTCAGTAGAGGAAATTACCTGAGTTAAGGTAATGAATACGTGAATAGGTAGTGATGCATCAGGGCCGGTCGCTCTCAAGCGAAATTGTGGGTTCTGATGCCAACTATCATAGTCTTGGCAGCCTCCAGCACTGTAACCACGCCACTGGCTATGGACAGAGTAACTCATTTCTGGTGGGTAGACACGGCATACATATATCGAACGGAAATGTATTTGAAAATCTTGCCATGACATCCAAAATATACCATCTTTTGCCTGTTAAAAATTACACATTAGAAAAAAATGAAAAATAAAGAGAAATTTCGCCAGAACACATGATATGGAAGAGAAATATAGATGCAAGGAACAGGATTTGCACAGATTGTTTTAGTTTTCTTTGGGCAAGAAGGAAATTGCATCCCTTTAGACAGTTTCTTTTGGCCACTTTTCTTAATTCTGATGGCAATCTGTTATTTTGATTTTCTTGTCCTCTCTTTTCCATATTGTAACCCATAGGTCAACAGGAATTTCGTATGCTACGGTGAAATTTTGGAATAACCAACAATGAAATAAACACCCTATCTGAACACGAGAAAGAAACCCAACCCTCTTTCCAGAATGAACCAATCTAGTAGAGCCGACCAACCTCAAGGTCAATTACACTAATTTCTTAGTAGATTTTAAATATCTGCCAGGGCTCTCATTTACAGGTGATCCAACATCCTAATTCAAGTATATATTCCTCCGAAACTAAAAAAAATATATCTAATGAAAAGTTTAGCTATGTTTCCCAATTCATGCATCTCTAGGTACATGATACAATTCGAAATACCATTCTTTAACAGTAAAAAGCTGAAGATCATATATAATGATTATAAACTCAATTTACCTGAGGAACATGCTTGAGCTTGTGCTTCATCCGATCTGTCCATTCAGGGGATGTATCTGACCAAGGACCGTTCCACTCCACCTCATTTGCCCAAGGATTTCTGATCTGTACAAGTTTATGGCCATCTACTTCCCGTACCTACCATTGAAAGAAAAGAAAAATTATCTCGTTAATCCAAAGATCCTCACCTGCTACAGACATTTTCTAGGAATCAATCATGCATACCTGCAATATCGAGTATGCATGACCTTGCACAATTCCAGAAGATGAAACATGTACATCTGATCCCGAGGGGCTACCAGCACCAAGCAAGAAACCCTCTTGTTTAAACCGCAATAGTTGAGACCACAGCCTTCCACTTGCAAGATCAATTTGGGATTGCGAACTTCTCATATCAATCTCCTCACCAGCACCTCCCGTAAGGTCCACAAGAGCATCTTGGACGAGCCCCCCTTCCAATGCCTCATATGATCCATGAAGTTTCGCATATGCCTTTTCAAGTAATGAGACCCAAAGCTCATTTCCTTTCTTGCTGGTTGCAAAAGCAGGTTTGCCGGGCGATTCACATGGGATCCAGTCATCAACAACAACAGGAACCCATTCCCCCTGATATTCAAAATTCAAATTTTAGCTTTTAACACACACAAAAACACGCAAAAACTCAGCTCAATATGAAATCTTCTTTCAAGGGTAAATTTCAGCACAGATAATCCTATGGTTTAACATAAAGTTTAGTAAAATTCATGAGTTTGAAAATATATTCCTGCCCTGTGTGCAGGGGGTGGTGTATGGGAACCAAGGCAAACTACAAAGGGTATATTTGATAAAAAGATTATTGGGCAATAAAAGGGGCACACACGAATGCACACACAGATTGTGAATATTGATCATTACACTGTCAAACCAACAGGAAGTTTCTTCAATTAAATATGAAGTCTAACAGTGACAAGAATACAAACTGCTATTAATCATAATGCTAACATGAAGAGCCTTGGAGTGAGGAAATTAGTCAAGCCAATGCAGAAGCTAGAACAGCGTATGGTGTCTAGAAGAATGGAAGGATTTTAAGGCACCTGCAGTTGACCTAAAGACAATCAATGAGACTAAAAAGCTGAACCACCTGAATGCAAAAACGAACTGTATATATTCCTTCTTCATTATAATCCGGCGTGATAATGACGTCTGATATTCGTGAAACTTCAGTAAGCACAGCCACAGCGCTCAGAAACCAGCAGTCACCCAGTCGACCCTGTTCAAAATATTATACAGCAATAGAGAGCAATCAAATACATGATAAGCCTGACATCTATGAAGATACTTCCACTGCAGGTGAAACATCAAATGGAGAGAACACGATACTGTGATTTTAATATTCAAATCCAGAAAAGGAAAAAAACACAAATGTTCAAGATGACTAGAACCTGACAAACATCAGAAGGATTTGCTGCACCCAAAAATAGGCATGGCCTGGAATCTAGATGCTTTTCTTTTATTATTTCAGTAGGCCTCAACCACTGGGAAACAACCTACAAGAAACATAACACTTAGCAAACAAGTTCAAAGAAAAACTATTGCTCTGAAGTGAAGTCGGGGAAAATTACCTGTAGTTTTAATGGGGGGTTGTCAGGATCGACATAAAGTGAACGGTCATTTGGCGGGAATTCTTCATCCGTAAAATTTGGCTCTCCTCTGGCCAAGAGGGCTTCCTTAACAGCCAATTCTACTGAACGCATACGCTGATTGATTTCATCCTGAGTTTCCATCTTAGGTTTTCTTAATCTTCTAGCAAAAGAATCAACATCCAGAACAGTCTCACGGCCTGATCTTCGCTTCCTCCCACTTGAATACTGTCCATCCCAATCAACTTCGTCTCTATCGTAGAGATCAACCTCTGCAGGGTCGCTTTCCCAGTCCTCAACCTAATTAAAGTGCAGGTAAAAAAGGAACAGTTTGTAGAAGATCAGAACCAAGAAAAATAAATTTGGGATAATTACCCCCTGCAATCCAACCATAGCGCGTCTAAAATTGCATTCCTACACTTAAAACTCAAATTCTATGACCCCAACATATGTACTTGCTCACTTTAGCAACTATGAATGATCCATGGAGTATCCTTTAGGGTGGTGTTGTTCCAGGGGCAGGAGGGGTGGGGGTGGTGGGTCAGCTGTGTTGGAGCTTGGAAGTGCACGTGTTGGAAGTGTAACTCACTAAATCCTAAGCAGTTAAGGTTGCACGGTCACACAACTTTGACCAATGTGTAACAAAAATTTAGTCTGTAAACTACAAATTGCACTGTTATAATACAAGGCCAATGTTGGGTCGAAAAGTGTAATTATCAAAATATTTGTGTGAGAAACAAAGAAGAGAACTTAAAGACAAACCCTTGGAGGAGAATCTGCCCATTGCCAGTTATCATCAGTTTGATCAATTAAGTCGTAATCTCCAAAGCCCATGGCAGCTGGAAGACTAGCAATCTCATCTTCATTCAAGCACCTTCCCCACAAGAAAACATCCATCACTTGCATCTTAGATTCAGACCCTTCACTATCAGACCTCCCAAATGCATCCATGTCAGTGGGGGGTCTAACACCAACCCAAACGTCTGTTCCTTGCTCCCAAATGCCAATCCCCACATTAAGTGGTAGTCCAGTCAGATAACCATCATAACCACCATCAATGAAGCAAGTTGCCTCGCCTAAATCAGCATCAACAGTCATAGTCACAATATGCCACCTGCAAAGATAGCAAAGATTCATCATAAGTTCATAAACAATGAGCCACAGAACTACAGGGCATAAAAATCAACATTTGGAAATAAAAAAAATCAAGAGACGGAATGCAGGAAACTTCAAAGTAGACCACAGGTTAACCATCGAAAGGACGTCAACAAACCTTCCATCTGCAATGCTGGACGAGCTTATACTCCACTCTTTAGCCACAGTAGTCTGTCTATCCCCTTTCATAATCAAGCGTAGCCCAACTTGCCCAGCTTCAATGCCTTGTTCAGAACCAGCCACAAGAATTTCCCAACAAACTCTACGCTGAAACTCAGTGCCAAATAGACATACCGGGCCAGACTCAGGTTGGATCATCACTGAAACGGAGAAAGTAACTTTCTGGCTCTGGCATAAACAAGGATCAATCAGGCCACAGTGTCTGCCACTTGTTGTGGGTTCATCATCAAGAACACATACAGCACCTGGAAGTCCAGTCTGCAAAATAACAGGAGTTAAGACACAAATGTGTAGCTAACAGAAGTGATAGAGTTTTCAAAGTAAAATCTAAAAGCTTTAATTATCGAGTACAGCATTAATAATGACCTGCAGTGCCCTCTGAGATAACTGAGTAGAACGAATTCTCCGAGCAATACCGGAGACCCGCTCGCGTGCCAAGGTATTATCAATTACTGAATCACCTCCTACAGCACGAACTGCGGCTGTCATCGCTGCAGCTTCTCTACTACCAGCGTTAGGAATAGATGATATCAGAGAAGCCTCAATTTCCTTCCATTTCCGTTCTTCTTTCTCCAAGAGAGCCTTTCTCCTTTCTTTACCTCTACCTTCCTCTTCACGTCTTTGCATCAAAACTTCTTCTTCCATCTCCTTCTCTCTTATATAACTGCAGGCACAAAAATGGTATTAGAAAAGGAGTATTTAAGTCGAACAAAATTATTATAATACCACAGGTAATACCAAAGTCCCACATTGAATAGGTGATAAGATAGTGATCTTTGATATGACACGTCCCAGGTACTAGGCACATCCCAGATTGAATAAATGATAAGATTGGGAGTGTTTAATCACTAATACTTGTCAACATGGACTTTAGAAATTTGCACTCATCTGATTAGTGTCGAACAATGTTGAGACGTGAGACAGAGTGACTCAGGTCGTGACACATAACATGGTTTGAGCACTAACCCAGGACTCGACATAGAAATTGGCAATACTCCCCTTTAATAAGGCCTTGAGGGGATAAAAGCAAACAAAAAATGGTACCAAAATCAGGGACCAAGACCGTGGGGTGCCCAGTATATTTAACTAATTAAGTTAGGCCCGATGCTACTAGCCTGCAAGTGAGATGCATGTGCTAAAGCAGCACAACGCCACCCACATTGCTCAGGCATTGGAACTTAACATCCATTAGCAAACCCTCTTCATGTATAGCCTTTAAAGGGGACAAGGGCCAGTACTCAGCAAAAATGAAAAATGGCTTTAACTTTAGATTAGGAAATGTCTTGCCTCTCCTGTACAATCTCGAATTGTCTGCGGTCCTCAGGCATCCACTTCTTTATTTTTCTTGCACTTAGATCTGACAAGCCTATGCTATCGAGAAACAATCTAAGCCGAACCTCATCCTGAATAAGCAGAAATAGAACATGAAAAACATTATTTGCATATGAACCAAATAAAGGAACCATGATAACAATCATGTGTCATTCTTACCTGCACCCTCTCAGCCTTGGCAGTCAAGCCAAGCAAAAGAAGTAGATAACCACCAAACTTATCCCACATGTAAACCCATTCAGTATCAATAGCTTCTTCAAGAGCAAGGATCCTCGCATGAGCGCACACTTCTCGCCTGTGACCTAAATCACTGGTGGTTTCATGTTGCAATGCCCTCCAACTTCTTAATCGGTAGAAGAATGATCCTGCCGCCAGTTCTTCATTTCTCAAACGATCCCTCAACTTCATAACGTCAGCTCGGGGAAGCACAAAGTTCCCTGCCCTATCCCGTGCAATTGTAGGATCTCCAACCAAAAGCGCAGCCGAACTAGCTGACCTTTGAGGAGCAGAGTATGTCCCAGATAGAGCATTTCTCGTCTGCATAGAAAACCTTGAGCTTTATAGATCCAAGAAAGCACAAGGTTGACAAACCAAACACTCCACATTCCAGCATGAAATAAAGCAGCAAAAGCATAAGTGAGGATAGAGAAGTAATAATCATTGTGTTTGTGGTTTGCTATTTGATTCAGTATTGCAGCGAACACATCTTCTCAAATACCAGAAAGTGGAACTCTGTCCAAGCCGTATTTTCCTTGCAAATATTAATACTTAACAAGGTTAATAGAATAACACAAGTTGTTATTCTGAGAGTACCAAACTACAATAACTTTTCGGAATAGAAATCATCATAGCAGAATATCCTGTTTTGACATCATTTCTTTTTTTTTTCCCCTTAAATTTCCAAATTCTTTTACCAGAAGGAATAAAAGCCTTCTTCAAATCTAACTTTAGACTATGAAATAAGGGCCCCATAATTTTCCATGGATGAAGTAAATAGCGGCAAATATTCATGCAAAGTTTCACAAATTATTATGAAAAGAACACTATAATATGTACTACAGTCAACTTGGAAACTTGTATCAAAAGAAGACGTGAAGATTAAAACTTTCACCAGCAAATCCAATGGTCTCACCTTGGTAGCTGATCTGGCAATAGCCTGGACTACAGTTTCCTTACTAAGGAAGTGAACAGCATCTTCCACCATCTAAATATGCAAATATGCTACAACGTCAGAAAGGAGTAACATTTGCATAGAAAACAGATGAAAACAAATTTGTAGCTAATTGAATCAAGCTCTCTCTAACCTTAACTAGAGAATATATATGTGTGTGTGTGCGCGCGCGTGTGTGTGCGCGCTAAAGTAGCATCTTATAGAGTAAATGGGTATTTGGTAAAACGGATGAAAACAAATTTGTAGCTGGTAGAGTCAAGCTCTCTTTAACCTTAACTAGAGAATAAGTATATACACATTATATGCTAAAGTAGCATTTTTATAGAGTAAATGGATATTTGGTATACCTCAAGTGTCAAACACGAACGCGACACCGCGAATCCAAAAGCGACGACAAGTGTAACAGCTGACACAGAAGCACCAGCAAAGGGTGGGTAGATTTGTAAACTGGCAACAACACCCCAACCTTCTGTTGCCAATGCAATCCCATAAAGCATCAGAAATGCAGCACTGAGCAGAAGATTCAAGACTGGATGTGGTTAGCACGATGCATTTTCTAAAAAATAAAGAAAATTTCACTAAAAAGGGCAGAACCTCTGAAGAGGAGTATCTGATGGTAATATTTCACAAACCTGACATTTTTTCCACAATCTGCATGAGCATCATACACATATACAGGCAATACCCTTGGTGAATAAACCACAATTGGAGGAGAAAGAAGCACCTGAAGTTGTAAGATAATCATGAGACAAGATTATATCGCACTAATGTTTACCGTCTCAAAATCAGAAGAGTATATTTACCGATAGAGCCCTTCCAGCTAACAGGAAAAGAAAAGAGAAATAACCAACAGATGCACCTACAAAAGATTTATCTGGAAATACAAATAACCTCATATAAGTAACATAATCTTGCTCAGAGAGCCATAAGCATGACTGAGAACTTCAAAACTTCAGAAGTAAGTTTTCACCTTCAGACCAGCCAACAAAGAATGCTGCCAAAGCCAAAAGAAACGCGAGAAAACAGACAAATAACATCTGAAATCTAGTCAAGTAAAAATTGTTTGAGGCCCAGTAGTGAATGACACCAATGCCCAAAACCAGCAGGAGGACAACTAAAAGGAATGCTGCTCCAATCTGTAATACAAGATAGAATCATGTCATATAACAGTTGCAACAAAGATAAATAAATAAACCCAACGAAAAAAATAAAAACTCACCGTCCAGGGTTCAATAATAACTGTAACTGTTGAAATTGCACCAACCAAAAGAACAAGACCAAAAATTATGAATATATGAGCACCACGAGATAGCTTCCAGTTATCATCTTTCCTGCAATAATGGTCTTACACTGTCAGTCCCAGATCACTCCTAATTCCTAAATATTATCCTGTCAATAATCCGTCACAAACACATAAGTTTAAGAACCATAATTCGGGATGTGCAACTATATAGACGACATACCATTTCAGCAAACCCGTACAAAGTGACAATAATGCAGGTATGCAGATTAACGGGAGCAGAGCAGCAAGAAAGTCGGCCTTGGTCGGGACCTCATCACTCCTTGAACTCACAACCTTTATATATGATGTCCCACAAAATGACACTAGTATAGCTACAAAAAGGTTTTCAAAAAATATAAAAAAGATGAAATCAACAAACTGATATACCAAATCAACAGAATGACACTCTGAAGTATGGGGGTGACTATGATTGAAAGATAATAAATGATGCTTCACCTGCAAATAATCCAATACAAACAGCAGATGACAGAGAAAATCGATAAGTTGCAAACCACGACACTATGGGCAGTACACCAGTAACTATTAAAGCGATTGCAGAAGCCATTGCCCAGCCCAGATACAAGGATGATACATAAGGAGATGATACAGTATTCTGATCACCAGTCAACCCTCTGTAGCTTAAATCGTCTAAAGGCTTGGCCGATATGATTCCACCGAGAGCTAGTAAAGATCCAGCAAACAAGGATATGCAGATAAAAAGAACAACACCCTGGAAGACAGCACAATAGTTTAAGCAGTTAGAGACAGAAAAGGCTGAATCAAGAACATAAATCCCATCATAACAATTGCAAATAAAGTAATATTTTCACGTAATTAAGCCATACCAAATACATATACTATTTCAGGACCTGGAAACAGCTTATTTACAATATATGTGCACCCCTCTATTCCAACAAAGAGGGATGCCAATTAAATCGTGGTTTGCCATTATAGCTACCAATAGCTTGTAGAACTACAAACAACTCATCATGACATTGTTAGGTAACTGTTGTTCTAGGTGTATACAGCTGGCACATTATGAATATATCCAATCCTCCTCAGGAGCCTAGTTCATTTTGGGACGGGCAAAAAAGGAATGCATCCCTATCATTTTGGGACGGAGGAAGTATGTTGCAATCTACAGGTAACCCAGTAAAAATGGAAGATAAACAAGCAACTACATATTGGAAGAAAATTCAGAGGCTATACCTCCCTTCGGATAATTGCACGATTTCCAGGATGACTAACATTACCCCCACCAGAAACCCAAAACTGGTAACCATTGCGAACCCATACGGGGATGCCAACACACAGGCATGCCACCATTAGAGGCACTGTCAAAGACAATCCGAGAAGAACAGACGACTTGCTGCAAAAACATTGCGAACGAATTTAAATGCAAGTATCTTCCATAACAACTTATGTGATGAACATTTACTTAAAGATGTAAAAAATACATTATTACAGATACTGTACCTCAAGAAGGAAAGCAACAATCCAACAGAAGTACTGACTAACCAGGCAACAAAGCCATACTGCATGGCAGATATTGTATGTCAAGACAAGAAAAAATTCCAGGACAAGATTAACAGATGCAAACAAACTAGGATTAAAAGTTTAGGAAGAAATAGATCTAAAGTTAAGAGCACAAATATTACTGTGTTTTTATTTTTTACTTTATTGCCCGAAGTACTATGGTAGCAGGACAAATTTTTGTGCGTGTCTACCATAGAGTATTACCTTCCTGTGCTTGGATGTCATAGACAACTCTTCAGATTGAAGTGTTCGTAGAAAAGCCATTATTGACCAGACAACAGGAGACAATAGCAGCACGGCTATGCCAAACTCAAACTGCCAATAATAAAGCACACGAACTTTTCATGAGGTCTATAGAGGAAATGAAAGTGTGCATGTAAGATGAAAAATGGCCTAGACAGCATGCAGTATATAATGAATCATTAATGTTGACTTACCTGTTGGTGATTGGAATTTATAAGATTTATTGTGTTCGGGCGAAATATGCCAACAATGGTGGTCTCAATGCTGAAGACGAAACTAAATAGAAGCCATGATCGCTCTGGGGTGCCGGATATATAGTGCAAGAGTAGTCTACACAAATGAAGCCATTTCTCCAACCCATGCAGCCTAAGTTCTTCCGAAAACGATATTTGATTAGGCAGCACATTTTCAGTGGTGTTGGAGTCAATAACAGTTAAAGTAGTATTGTCACGGTGATCTCTATCAGCATCCAGACTACTTCTTTGCAATAATGCAAGGATCATTGGATCCAATCCATTCTCCTTCAGCATGACAGCAAAATTAGGATCCAGTCCTTTGTCTTGCAGTAAATTGGTAAGTTCAAGCTCACCATGCCTCGATTTCCTCTTCAACATCGATGTAAACCTCGGATCATTCAACTTTTCCTGGAATGCAAGTGCCAAATTCAAGTCCAGTACCTGATTTACAGAATTTGATGCACTTGAATCACAGCCCTGGCTTTCCATGCCACTACTTGAACAAGCCACCAAAGAGCTATTTGGTTCAAAACCTTTATCAGTGTATGATGGCCCAACTTCAGTTTCTTGAACGACGGAACGACACGAACTACTTCGTAAAGCAAAACTTGGCCTTCCACTATCCATGCTCTTCTCGCTTTGAATCCCTTCAACGTTATTCCAACTATTAATATCACCAGTACATGGCACTGTACCATTGCTGAGGTGACCAGCTTCAGCACTACTACTACGCTTTACACTTGAGCCACAACCTTCAGACGAGCTGGATGAGCAATTTTGCTCCTTTTTACGAAACCCTTCTCTAAGCCGAATTACTGTGCTCTCTAGGGCCTCTCTTCTAGCAGCAGATGGATTAGTTATGGATAAATGACGAGAAACTGCAGCACCAAGCAGCACAGATGCCACAATTGCATAGCTTATACAGTGACCTATATACCTGTTAAAAACAATATGGTGCTGGATTAAGTAGTTAGACGTTTACTTGGAGCAAGAAAGCCACAAGGGTAGAACAAACCAGTAATGGACTCCAAAACATATCAGGAAGACACGAGATGCCCCAGCAACGAGAAGTGCAGCAACTCGACTTTTAAGAAGCTTAAACCCATACAGGCATGTTCCCACATTCCAATCTGGCAGGAAATGAAAATCGAGATTACATGAAAAGCTACAAGCAATTACAAAAGTGCATCTGTGTAATGCATAGAATAGATTAATACACTAATATGTAGTGCATATATACCAAGAATAATAACAGCGGCAGACGTAATTGCTCCAAGCCAATGTGATTCTTTGGCAGTCAGGCCATATAATATTGCATATACAAGTAGAACTGCAAGGGAACCAGAATACAGAAGTCCAAGATGCAAAGCTCTGCAGGGTGCAAGTGAAAGAACATTAAAACAATAAAACTAATACAGAACTGTGATAAACACTTAGCCATGCCCTGCGCACAAAGTGAGACAGACACTGGATAGAGCATCAACTGGAAAAATGTCATTAAAAAAATTTACATTCGCTGGGTTCATTCCATTTTCATGCAAACACAGTAACCTTGCCTTTTAGATTGTCGAGGGTATAACTCATTCGGATCAGGTGGTTCAGGTAAGCAAGCCACAGGACCAACTTCAATACAATCTGAGTAAGCAAATTTATATGCCCTCCTCACATATTCATCAATGTCCATGCCATTTCCTGCAAGTTTAGTGTTGGGAGGATTACCGGAATATGAATATGTGTATGGAAATAAGAGTGCTCTTTTGACAAGTTTTACACCCAGAGAAATAAATGATCAGCTCACCATTGAAAACCATCCTGCAAATAAAAAGCATGTTGATTGCTAGAGCAATTGCTGACACGCCAAAGAAAAATCCTGCAGGTGAATACCGCTCAGATGCCTTTGCACCCGCTGTAACATACACTGCACAGAGTTCATATGCACAAAGCAACCCGACAGCAAGAAGAAGAAGAACAGCGACAGCCCCTGGAACAATATTTCGTTAGTCTTAGATAGACTGCAGTACAAGATGGATAATGGGCCGAATTAGGTGCAGAGGACTAATTCAAGTAAAAAGTTAAGATGGCCAAGCAATATGCAGTAGCCTTGGGGAGCCTAAACAACCCTATGGCCAAGCAAGGGTAAAGTATGTCCAGCAGTCCAGGTGACCAATATTTGAGAATATTAAAAAAGAAAAATTGAAAGTGCAACCTAAAGACTCGAGCAAAAAGGTTCTCAGCAGGTAACAGTACATTAAATTTAATGCCAAACTATACCAGATATCAGAAACTTCATCAATTACATCTACTACTTGTCCAAACTTATATTCTCTAACTGGAAACATGGTGGGAAAGGTTACAGTTAAGAAAAAAGATATTTTTCTAATGCAGCTAATACATCTCTGGTACCAAGTGTAATTCAAACCGAAAGGTCAGTACATAATAAGAAGAGGAAACTGACACTTCAAAAATTAAAATTAGAGTGGCACCACTAGAGCTACAGAAACGGAGCAATTTCTGCATAAATATAAACATACATACTCCCTAAGTCCCTCCTTCGAAAAACAGTTGTCACATTGCTTTTGATCACCGAAAATAAGGACTGTAGTATAATATGGAGATATAGTATAAGTGGGGTAGGTTGTTGTGATAAAGAATGAAAGCGAAGTTGAATTTAGATAAAGAATGAATAAATAAGTGAT
Organism: Plantago major; assembly: GCA_026545765.1. Lineage (NCBI taxonomy): Eukaryota > Viridiplantae > Streptophyta > Magnoliopsida > Lamiales > Plantaginaceae > Plantago > Plantago major. The sequence continues at coordinate 47,016,888 of CM048844.1, forward strand.
AAAATATGGTAGTGTATGTGTACAAGGGTAACCCAAAATGGCAAATGTAACAACAGTTTTGGGACGGAGTGTGTGTGTGTGTGTGTGTGTGTTTAACCCAGCACAGAGTGAGAAACCATACGTTGTGGCATCTCAAAGACTCGAACATTGCTTTCTCATACCACCAATATCTGGAGCTTCTCAAATAATAAGGTTGGCACAAATCATTAAATTGCAATAATATCTAGGGGACATCTCTGATCACATTAATTCTCAAAAGTTTCAGAAGCAGCAAGAAAGGATTACGAAGTAGGTACATACTTGAGCTTTGCCATTGTGTTCTCCACCAAAGCATTACAGAGTAGAAAGCCAACAGCAGAGCAACTCCAGCCATTATAACAGCCAGACCAATTATATCTCGCCCTAATATCACTATTAACCACCATCCCCATGCAATCAGCACCATGACCGGTGAAACTACAATTAACCATGAACAGAGGGAAAGAAGACTGCATATTATCCCCAGATTACGCCCTTGCAAGATATCTGGCCATTTCCTAGCAAAGATCCAACTGAAAAGAAAAAGAAAGTGATGAGGTATTCAAGAAAAAAATAGAAATGGGGACAATTTTTTCAGTCTCCTGGTGATGTGCAACGTCAGAGTAAAGAAATCATATATGTTCGAAATATATTAAGATTCAAGTTGGAACCATAACAGGCATTGATTTAATAAAGAAAAATAAAAGGAAATAAGAACAGAGAGAAAAGAAGAGATGGGCGGGGAGAGGGGCAAGATCTACAACCAAGTAGTGGAACCAATTATGATGTGTGGCTATCAAGGCTTATGAAAGCTCCTCTACCAACAGATTTCTAATTGCTAACTGATTGTAAGATTTCCTACAAGATACAGAAACCTATTTATTGATGTGCAAAGAGTCAAAAGACATACAAATTACAAAGCACATAGACTATCAATCTTATTTACAAAGGAAATAAAGAAGGGGTTCAACGAGAACTAGAGCACCTTGCAGCTTCAAGATCAAATTTGGACAATCAGAATGTAGGAAAAACAACTTAACAAGAAGTTGACAGAATAAACTTCACTGTCAGCATAAACTCCCACATCCTATGGCAAAGGAAGAATGACCATTTATACCCAAAAAACTAAAATCCTTCCAATCAATTGGTTCATTTGACATAAGAATGTTCACTCGTGTACTCAGAATTAAACCTTGCGGAAATCAATGAAAACTAAAAACTGATTCACATTGACATGTCTTTGTCACAGTCACTAATAATAAAGGCGTTTGAGAATCAAATTTTAACCACCCTTATGAAAGATATCTGGTTGATGTGAATGTAAAACTATATGGTACATGGCTTGAGAATTTTCTAAATATAAGGTCATTCACCAAGCAGTGTGTGGCTTCATTTGATAGAGTCAAAGCAGATGCCACTGGAGTAAAGTGCAATTTCAGTATTAAACATTCAGCATTATCAGATTGACGAAATGACAACATAAACTTCTTGGAATAGTATGTTAGTGATATAGTCTCAAAACTGTGAAAGAATCTATCATGGTTGAATTTGTGGCCTCTTTCACTGCTAATACTCAACCTGTACGGCTTTGGCAGAAACTTAACCTAATGAAACCTAGTTTCTTCACTTATCCGGCAAGAACTATCACTTATTAAGACTTAATGAAGTATCATAAAACTCTTTTCACATGTTTGGATGAGTCTTATCCAAGTTTGAGCAAATCGTGGATAGTAATATTACTAGATTATAAATTCACCCAAACCGAAATTTGTTCAAAACTCCATGATTTATAATCCAAACATGAGTAACACTGTCCAAATATTCTGAGAGCATGGTTTGGACAAACATTTTCACATTGAACCGGATTGGAGGGCAGGACTGTGTTTGTTGTAACTAGATTGCTCAGGCAGAAAGCAAATAACTAGAAATAGAGAAGAGGGAGTTGGAGAAACTTAAAGAGAATGCAGGGGTCATAAATTAAATAATTCATAACTAAAAGAAAATTTAAACTAACGCTCGAACAAATAGAGGATTTCTGTTCTAGCTCAGTCAGGAGAAGAAAATTCTCTTAAAAAAAAATCACATACAAGGTGGGACATTTGGACGTGCCTGTCACATATACTCCATATGTCGCACTATAAAGGTATTGTTTTGCAATTTTAAGTCTTAAAGTAAAAAATAGACAATCTTTATTAATTTTTTTACTACAACCAAACTACAATATTTATAATCACACTCATAATATACTCCTAGGTTCTATTAGGTTTCTTAATAGCCGTCAAAGCATGTCTCTAGTACCTTTCTAATGGGGAAACGGAGTATTCCATAAGAGATAGAGATATGACCATTCTCTCTTTGCCTAGTGACTTGCAAAAGATTTTGTTTTCCTAGTCCTAACCCAGTCAGTGTTCTCATTTCAAAGCCTCAAACTGAACTCCATTAATAATAATATAACCAAACCCATCTACAGCTTTTATTTGATGTTCTCATGCCTTATTTTCTCATAGATCGACATTGGCATGTCCGATAGAAGTCGACTATGATCATATCGTAAGTCAAAAGCACAAACATTACAACAAGATCTCTGGAACTTATAAGAGCACTTGTAACTAAACAAGAAAGCAACGACATCAAAATGTGTTGACATGAGAAGAGGAACTAGATACAAATTTCAGCTTGATACACGGAGAGCTGCCATCTTGCAGACCAATTGTAAAAGAATCAATTCTTGTAGAGAAAATATATAGATACCAATAAAACAAGCTTGTTAAAAGAACTTTGAATCTGCATAAAATTCAGTGGTACTTGAATTGTCATTTACTGAAATAGAACAAACCTAACCTCAGACATGCCAATCTCTTCGATTGAGAAACATGCATGCCCAGATTCAACTAATACTAGAAATACATAATAGTCCTGCACTTAATTATACATATACATTTACCACATCACTAGTAAACATAGGCATTCCAATTCGACAAAAGAGCTGTGCCAATTAAGATAAATCCAAAGAATACAGCTGCAAACAATAATCTGAAGATATAACCAGCTTCTGGCAATTTAACTCGGGAACTAGATTATTCTACACGCATTCACTATCCCACTACTACGCTACGAACAAATGCTAATTAAAGTACATGAATGCTCCTCAATCAAACAGAAGACCCAAAAAAAGCACAAGACCAGTAAGTGAGAGTGGCAGATAGTGAGTCACCTGTAAATTCGCCACGGGCGCCAATTCACCAACCAGAGTATCGCAAAGGAAGCTCCGCCCAGAACAGTTAAAAGGGTCGCTGGGATTACACATGCCAGCATCAATCCATGGTCCCTTTCCATTTCTTCCACTTTTTTTATCAACTAGAGCTATCCATCACCCGAATTGAGAAAATACTAAAAAATTCATCACAAACAATAAGAAAATGAAATAAATAAAAACCTAGAAACAAAAATGAACCACTTCAATCTGCTCAAATCAAGTTAAAAACAGAATCTTTTCAAGTCCAACACACCCCCTTTCAATAATAGTACAAAACTCACCTATTGGGGCTGGAATTAAGGCATATTAGCTAAAGGAAGAGCAAAATGCTTGTGCCCTGGCAGAAAAGCTAGGGTTTTTTGCCCTAATTTGCAGGTTCAAGACATGAAAATGCAAATAAAAATCAAACCTTTGACTGGGAAAGATGAAGTGAAGGTAAGATGAGGTATGAAAAACCCTACTTGTAGAAAGAAAGAAGCAGTGAGGATGAAATCAGAGAGAAGACAAGAGGAAGAATGTTAGCTGCTGCAGGGCTTAAGGTAAGGGTAAGAAAAGAAAAGAGTGTTTTTTTGCTTTCTTTTTTCTTGACAGAGAAAATCAAGAGAGAGAGAGTGTGGAGAAGAAAAGAGTAAAGTGTAGGAATTTTTTGGATACTAAACAAATATTAATAATTAATAATAATAAAAGATAATGTAAGTAACAGCTGGGAATTTTGTCCGAGACGATGATTACATTTCACTCGCTAAAACTAAAATGTGTATTTCACTTTGAAATCTATTCAACACGTGTTCTTCCCACGTAGTGTTGTGAAAGTGGGGAATAGACTACCTATCCAGACATTTCTATGATTTGTGTTCTTAATTGCATCTTTAAAAATAGGAACATAAAAACCATGGTTTTAGTGAATATGGCCCTCTTTGGCACATGTATGAGTTCGATAAACTAATTTCATACTCCCTTCATTTTAGAGAAATTGTTACATTTGAGCTTTTAATCATTATCTTGAGTTTGCTGAATTCTTTATAACGATAATAAGAATAATTTAATAAAATCATATAATAAAAATTTAATTACTAAATTTTCATTATATAATTTTAATAATTTATTTATTATTATCGTTTAAGAAGAAATTGGCCAAACGATTACCATGATCAATAAAATGTAACACTTTTTCGAAATGGAGAATAATCTTATATGTTAGGAATAAATGTCACATTTTAACTTTTTACTGTTAATATTTTCAACTTTGACTATGATTTAATTTTAAACCGTAAATGTAAAATGTTCGGTTAAATTATTAATGAAACTTTACGAAAAATTGAAGTCAAAGTTGAAAAATGTGACATTTGTTCTGGGACGGAGGGAGTATGTTACGTGAACATCTAGTTGGTAGTTGATAAGCTAGTTGATCTCATAACTTGTGATAAAAAAATAAGCTAACTAATTTGTTTTTACAATATTTAGCAAATCAGCTAGCTTATCAGATAATTAATTTATTAAACACTTTTATAAAAATCAAGTAGTTATTAGCTATCAGCTAGCGAATCAACTATTAGCTAACTTATCAACTATCAGCTAGCTTTGCTAAACAGAGCCTATATACTTGATTTCTTATGGTATAAGGCTCTGTTTAGCACAAGCTTATCAGTTCGATGAGCTTATTTTCGTAATAAGTTTGTTACATGAATGCCTAGTTGGTAGCTGATAAGCTTGTCCAAGAAGCTTTTAAAAAAATAAGCTAGCTGATTTGTTTTTACATACCATATTTAGCAAATCATCTATTTTATCTGCTAATTGATTTATTAAAACACTTTTATAAAAAAACAACTATCTTATCAGCTACCCAATCAGCTATCAACTAACTTATCAGCTACCCAATCAGCTATCAACTAACTTATCAGCTAGTTTTGATAAATAGAACCTAACTCGCGGTGATGCCACAGTATAGTTAATTTTAAATATAATTAATTTAATTATTAAAAGATGTTTGGTATAGAGTTAAAACTGTGAGATAAGAAATTTTTTAGGTGTTTTTAACTTAGTTTTACGGGTTTTAGTTTTTAGCCAAACACTCTAAGTGAAAGGATATATGAGTTCAACATATAATTAAAACAAAGCATGTACAATTTTCATATACAAGCAAAGTGTTTTAATCTGCAAGACAACATATACACATGTAATTAATATTAATTATATATTGATTGATTATACTGATATTCACATAGTTAAATTGCATACCTCAAACATTTCTAAAGACCTTGTAAACGGCCGGTTATCAGTGGAATTCTCATCTTCATCCAACAATAGAACTTTGAGCCCCCTTAGGGCCACCCTCGAGAATGCATCATACAATTGGCCATGGTTGAAAAACCAACTTCGAAAGATACAAACGAAAATGAGCTAAAGATTGTCCCCCACTCTTATTAATTATCATTTAATAAGAGATTTGTTGAACTTATAAAGCACAAGGACAGTTAGTTTTGTGTTATGCCTATGTTACATGCATGTCGTAGCTGTTATAAAATATATAGGTAATTGTCTGCGCTGAAATCTAATATGAAACTTAGTAATATTGTTCATCGACTCCAACGCTCTTTCCATGTATCATCTTGGCCTCTCAAACATGATTTCCAATGGCGGTGACAATCAATCTCGTCCCATTACATATAATTCAGCCAACTGGTCTGATGATGGTAAAAACATGTAGGTACGTCATATTCCTCATCAAGAATAATAAAAGTGGAGAAAAGCTTAAGAAGTCACTTGGTAGGGTTGTTGGGGGGAAATTGCATCGCGGAACGTGTGCATGGTGACCTTTTCAATTTTTTGCACATGTGTTCCCATAAAACACCCATTCATAGATCAACTCGCATAATCTAGGAATGCATTTATCAAATCACAAGATAAACGAGTCACCAAGGCAGCATGATTAATACATTAATTAAGTTTACACACACATCACTTATCACATACATTAACTAGTTGATTATGAACTCGCATCATAACCACGAAGAACGCATAGGGTCCCAAAAATCATTGTGCCTATTCCTAATCCTAAATGGAATGGGGCGACTGGGGATCCACATGTAAACATAACGCAACTCGCATGCACAAGAATCGATTATGTACTCAAGCACAAGGAAACCATAATATACAATCGTTCGTTATTTGAATCTTAGCTACTCGCAAGCTTCGAATCAAATAAATACATGGGGTGTTTGTATTACGTATATATAAATATCAAGAACCTAACATGCATACTACGTTCAATAATCACCTTTTTCCTCGTATAGACTGGCTAGTTGAACTTTTCTTCAAGTCGGAAATTCTACAATCCAATCATCAAACACACGAACGGATCACGAACAGAATCGAACTCCTTTTCCACAGCAGAAGTCGAACTCGACTTTCTCCTCCTGAGGGCTATCGAAGTCGAACAATATAAAGGTGGTGGAACTTTGGTTTCGTCTTCCTCCTTCATGTATAGTGGTCAATACCTTCATCTTTCTTTAGCTTCCAATTGTTTACCACAAAGTAGTTATGGTGTGGAGTGTGGACATTAACAAACGATATTCGAAGTAAGAAATAAGGCTATAGTTTCAAGGTGAAAGTGTATTCTCAAGAAGAAGAAGAAATAGAAAAATATCTCTCTAGAGATGAGACTATTACGAATGAACAACCTTTCACAATGATCTTTGGTGTGTATCTATAGAGTTGGGAAGAGAAAATTCCTTCCCATAGGCTTGTTGTGGCCGGCCATGGACCTGGGTTGGGCTAGGAGATTTGTTCTCCTAGTTTCTCTCAATCAGGAGTCTTAAGTATGGTAAAATCTCAATTCAAGTGAAACTAAAATCTCCAAGTTATATTCAAAGATCTTTCCACAAATCTTTGATATATTTTTCAATATTAAAAATTAATAAATAAATATTAATGGTGCATCACTATTCACCCAACTTTGATAAATTGCACATTGGCCCAAATACTTTAGGAACATGATAAAAGTGACCCGTAAAGTTTCTACAACAATCTCACTTAAACCACATATTCTTTATCAAATATTCTTGTCATCATCCAAATGACATGTTTGATTAGCCACATTCGCAAAATATGAAACTTTCATTATTTGCAAATTAGTCCCTGGACTTTCTAGTATACTCTAAAGTGTTCCAATGATCCCGAAAACGATCATACACTTTTCCAAAGTATACATGGCACTTATATTATTAATCTAAGCATAATAATCTATCTCAAGTGTCGTATTTTCAACTTTGATAGTAGTCCATGTACTTTAATTAAGTCCCAGAACATATCCCGATGTTCCTATTAATTTCATCTTAGTCTTCCCAAGTCTAAATGTGAATGAATCATATATCTTTCAAAGTACTACACTTCTTTCAAACATATATAAACAAATATAAACGATGTGTGTTATTACTACTTGTCCAAGTAATGATTGTGCTAAAGAGGACGATGGACCTAGCATCTTTTTGGGCTTCAGACACGCATGTCTCCTGTCCCAGGCCTAGGGATGTAGCAAGACCCTTGTGTTAAACCTCACCAAGACTCCACCTAAACTTGTGAGGTTGCACTCCCTAAGATGCAGAATATCTTACAAGATCAAATCATTATAGTCCATTAATGATAGTATCAGAATACCCACGACTATCAACAAGCTTATTGAACTATATACATATATATAAGATCCTTCACAATTGACTGATAATTCGAATATAGGCAAAGCCATTGACCTTGTTTCGATACCTCTTTATTAATGAATATAATTGGTTCTATAAAAGGAGTCCAGTTTCCAATTAAGGCCACTTAAGCTCAGGATCTCGACTTGTAACCCCAAACCAACTTAGCATGGGATCTAACTTTTATCCTCTTTTCACGGAGCAGATTTCTTTCACACACATTCCCGTCAACGCGAAACTAAGTGACCCAGGTAACGTAGGACTGTTTCACCCATAGTTGAATTCTCCCTAGAACGCAAAGTCAAATAAAGATGCGCACTAGTTCGTCCATGTGAAGACTAGTTAAGATTCGTCGCATCTAATCATCGGTGACTTTACTAATGCTGAGCCAATCACTACACCTTATTCAACGGTATTTGCTTAGTGAATGCACACTTCTCGTCATGTCCAGTCATGCATGATTTATTCCGAAATCATACATATGTAATTCCTGCCCGATCACTCAGGATCACTGACTAGGATAAGTCAGCGGGTAAATTTTTTTTTTAGGTACACTACAATGAGACAATGTCATTTTAGATACACTAGAATTACTATGTCCTATTTAGGTACACTATAACAACACCCGTCCAATTTCCGGACAATTTTTCGGCAAATCTCACCGTTTTGACCGATGAATATGATTTTTTTTTCAAATTATAATTGTATACTTGTTAAGCTCTTATTAATTATAGATTTTAAAAAAATTATGTGTAAAAATAATAAAAATATAAAAATGTTCAAATGGGTTTTTAATTTAAAAAAAAAATCATAAAAATATTTTAATATATAATCAGAAATATATATATATATATATATATGTATATATATAATTAATTTATAATTATTAAGTATATGAAATAAAATAAAGATTATGTTTTTTTAAAAAATAATAACAAACTAAAAAACTAAAAAATTCGACAAAACGAAAGGTCATTTTATATTGAAAGTGCAGATTTTAGCTAAGTATTGGTGCAATACTAACCTGGCTTAGTATGGCTTAGTATTGTCACAATACTAGTTGTCTGTACAATGGAATTTCTATTTATGAATTTTGCATTACTTCAGTTTGATATGGTTTCACGATTTTGGTTTAGTCTTAGCAGGTTTAACAGGTTCATATATCTTATGGTGAAGAACACTTGGAGTTTGGATACAAGAAGATATTGAAGAATGAAAGGAATTAGAATCCTAATCGAAGAAGGACTCTACTTATATTCCAAGAAGTATTCTTGATGCATGGAAGACTGAGAAGTTTTAGGAGAAGAACAAGGTGATTAGACCTTATCATGATCTTCAATCAAGATAGAACTCTAGACTAGTTGGATTAATATTCAAAACTATACATACTAGTCGAATAGTTCATAGATGTATAACAAGCTTTTACGCGTAAGATAGATATTCTCTAGCAGCTTGTTTAGCATCTCTTTTACTAAGTTTTTAGTTAGTCATCTATCTCTTTGTTTGTGAGAGATCTAGCGTCGAAATGGTGGCCCGATTCAAGTACTTAGCTGTTTGATATTCTAGTCGATAGGAATATTGTCTAGATATCTTTTTATAAATCTGTTATAGTTTATAGTGGATATTTCGCCTCTGGCTCGGCAGATTATTTATATTTGTGTCTTTTGTTCTTTATATTCCGCTGCTTAGACTCTAAGATAGTTTAGATATGGGTTTTGCATATTGCTACAATACATAGTTACAATATCTGTATTTGGTACTAAGTCCCGATCCATACAATTTCAATTGGCATCAGAGCCAGACATCTAATTGATATGTGTTTGAATTTGGTACCATTAGGATGGATTCAATTAATCCAAATATCAACAGGTTGCCCACTCTGGATGGATCCAACTATCAACTATGGTCAATCTGCATCCGCTCACATCTCAAGGCCATTGCACCAGGGTGTGGAAGACTATGCTTGAAGGATACAAGATGCCCATGCTACCTCCTAATCAAGACAAAGACTGTGTGCCCAAGCCTGAAGAAGACTACACTCCAAAAGAGGTAATCGATACTAATAATAACGAAAAAGCCTTGAACGTTATTTTTAATTATGTTGACCTTCATATGTTTAAGCTTATTCAAACATGCTCGACTGCTAAACAAGCCTGGGAGATTCTCCAAAGGCATTGTGAAGGAGATTTAAGTGTGAGAGAAACTAAGCTTCAGATGGTACTTAGCAAATTTGAAAATCTTAGAATGGAGGATGATGAAACAATATCTACTTACTTTGAAAAACTGATGGATATATCCAATGAAAGCTATCTTTTAGGTAATCATTTGTCAAACAAAACCTTGGTTTATAAAGCAGTTAAAACTTTGTCAAAACGTTTTGAAACCAAGAAAATTGCTATTGAAACTTCTCTTAATTTGGCAACTATGGATTTATAGACCTTAATGAATATTTTGAAAAACTATGAGTTAAACATGGAAAATCCTCCTAGTAACTCCAAGAAAAAAGGACTTATGCTTCAATCTAAGTGTTGAGGGGTGAGCCTCAAACACTAACTAAACTACTACAAATCCCTATTCTAAGGTCCGCCTCCAACTTGAAGTCCGACCTGGTGACTTGGTCCGAGCCGGAACACCTGAAAAGACTAAGTGGGGTTAGATAGGTAACCCGGATTGCAAGTTGTCAATCCGGTAAGAGACTTTACTCAAGAGAGGGTTGGAAAGCTCCCAATGTAGTAGTTATGAGGGAAGTTATGACAAGAGTTGACTTATCATTTATGACTTGAGACTTGTCACTTACCTTAATGTATGGGACCTTGTGCTATATTTATAGTTACATGTACTTATGAAGTGGCCCATAAGATGATGCTAAGTGTATGTTCAGGATTTGGACAACAATGCTCCCTTGGCCCATGGCCCAATAGTAAGTGAGGGTCTAACACTATTAGATGGGTCTGGGAGGGTAGATTGGTCCTTTCCCCCCTTAGAGTATTGTTTCCGCTGATGGGTCCATGTGAGACCCTTTAGAATGATCCGAGCTCTGTTGAGTTGGGTCTGTTCTTAGGTAGCTCAGTGACGGTTCGAGATACTAGCTGCTCGAAAGTATCTTGGGGGTTCCAGTTTATACGTTTGGTCTTATTGTTAAGGTGGCATCCGAGTTTATCTCGTTCGGTCCGTTTGGCATCCTAGGACTGACAGTGTGTGGTCCTTGTGAGACCATATGACCTTTTGTCAGGTTTAGGAGTCATGCACCTAGCTAGGTCGGACCAGCTGAAAAGGTGTGTTGACTTGAGCGTACTGATTGACTTGGAAGGCTTTCCTTAGGGCGGACTAGCCAAGGTCGGATAAGTACTGAATTGACTATTTTAGCCTTGATGTGCTCTAGGACACGCTCTATGGCGCCCTTAACGGATTGGACATATATCCGTATCAACACATGTCCCCCTAGTTTCCAAGTATCTTAGTAGAAGATAGTTGTGGAACTATAAGTAAAGGAACAAGTGTATTTAGGAGTGTGTCAAAATCGTTAATTGTGAGGGAGAAAATCCCTTCTTTTCATGTAGAAGATCCGTATCCGTATTTCAAGAAATTAATATATCTCTCCCCCCCCCCCCCTTCATTCTACAGTTCGGGATAGGAAAAATCTCGGACTGTAGAAGAAAAAGGTATCTGTATCCGAGATATATCGCGATCCGAGTACGGTTTTAGGATTTAAAGAAGTCTCTTGTGGAAGAGTGTGTAAGAAGCAATCCGTTGGGCTGGATATGTGAAATGGTTCATCTGGGCCGATGAATAGTGGTCCAAGAGGCCCAGTAAGTCGTCCGTCCAGCCCATGAGTGAGGATCCCGAGATAGTGGAGAATTTCCAAAATAAATTTATTGGGGCGTGATGTAATTTCGCCAAATGTGAACCGATGCAACCGTTGGATTGAAATGATCAACGGCTGGGGTTGGAATCCAAGTAATGCGACGCTTCATCTTCCCCAACTAGCCCTCTATAAATAGATCACAGATCTGTCATTGTCACACTTTAGCCGAATTGAATTCAGAGCACTCTTAAGCAATCCGAGCAAGTAACTAACTTCCGAGCAAGCAAGGTTTTGAGTGAGTAATCAGACCTGCCGTGCAAGTCATTGTCGGAGAGCTAGCAAGGCTTTGTCATCCGTCAATCTTTCTCCAGCTACTTTATCAAGTAAGTAAATCTGGCTTTCTCTAAATTTGGAGTATTGTTTCTTCTACCACGAATGCATGTATGCTTTGTGGGATTTCCATGCTTGTATGCTGTAGGGATAGGTTGGTTTTTGCCAAGTAATGTGCCGTATGTTGAGTTTTGGTTACTCTAGTATTGCATGCGTTCCGGAGTTGAGCTTATGGTATCAATTTGTAGATATGACTCGTAGATTTGCCTTGTAAACGTGCCATGTATTGTTGAATATAGTGCCAGTAGGCTTGTTGAACTTTCTGTTATTGCGCCTTGCATGGTAGATAATAATGCCAATTGGCACATAGAACTCCGCTGTGGCGTGACCTTGCGTGCCAAGGTAGGTGCCAATAGGTAGGGCAATGACCCATAGGAACACACAACCAAGTAGGGTTTTTTTTGGGACCATGGGACTTAATAAGATACGTAAACGAACTCTCGGACGACCACAATATCATTTTCTAATCCGTTTCCTTGTGCCCTAGGATGCCCGAGAGCGATAGTCAGAATCAACATGAAGCTCACGATTATGATGATGGAATAAACCAAGGATCCGAGTCTGTTATGGTAACCTCGTCCGCATCAGACCACCCGGAACTGGAGATTCCGCAAAACAGGCTTCCTGCGGAGGAACGTAACGCGGACGTTGTGGAGGTTGTCTCTTCTGGAGATTCAGATGATGGGCATGGGGTCCGAGACTCTGTTACTACCCGGAACGAGACTATGAGGAACAAGACAGATGCCGCGAGAACAAAGGTACGAGTCCAATCTCGGACCATTGGCCGCGGTGGCATGCCTGCTGATATGAGCGTGCCTCGGACGGAACAAGGAGGTGATACTGATCGTGAGGCAGAGGATGTTGAAATGTTCGAGGCTGGAGAGGAGGACCGTGTTGCGACGGAAACAGGTCCGACGAACCCAAGTACATCTAGCAGACCCGAAGGTGGAGAAGAAGAGGATGAAGGAGAAGAAGAAGAGGATGATGACGAGGAGGAAGAGGAGGAAGCCCCTCAATCTGCTCGTCCGCGGGGACGCTCTGGGCGCTGGATTGTTTTGCACCCAGGAGTGCCCGCTCAACATAATCCGCCACTAGTTGCGGGTCGCGGAGCTAAGGAGGCGCAGACTAAATTCCCTCGCCCTGCGTCTGCTATCGTTATTGTGGACCCGTATGGTGAATTGAACGCGGATGGTTTGCTTCCCACCTGTCCATCCAAAGTGAAACCTGAGGATATTCCGGAGTGGAGACGGAAGAGGGAAATTCCTGTGTCCGTAGAAATTATGGTTCCTGAACCCGCGCACGCATTCTACAATCCACCAGCGGGATATATGTGTGTGCAGGAAGCGGCTTTCTCTTGCAGATGGAAGGTCCCCATTGCTTCCAAGTTCAAGCATATTCTGAACCACATCGGTATCGGTTCGAGTCAGGTTATCCCCAAATCCTTGGGAAACCTCATCTGTTTTGCAGTCTTTTGCGCAAATAAGGGATAGTCGGTAAATTTCGAAAACTTCCGGCAATTATTCAATGTGACCTTCAGTCCGGGAAATCCCATTTTCTATACATTCGTAAATAGGAAATCCTACAACTTCATTTCTGATCCCATTTCCTCACTTGGATCGAAATGGTGGGAAAAGTACATGTTAGGAATATCTGTTTAGATTTTGATTAGCAACCTAATGACTTATCTTAGCTCAGAAAGGTGGTTAGTACTCTTGGTTCACTTGAACACTGTAAAAGAGGAAACTCACTAAGTATGATAGTCTAGCAAATCTTGTATAGGATGTTAGGTCTCTGAATGTAATTTTTTATTCTCTGAAGAAGACCAAGAAGATGGCATCCATCAGGAAAAGTTCAACAAATTTTGAAGATCTGAAGACTGCACAAGATTGCTGAAGACAAAGGCTTTTCAGATACCTATGACCAGATGTCTTGAAGACACAAGCATTTTTAAATAAACGGTGTTGCAAAAGATATCTGAGAAATAAAAGGTTTCCGAAACGAGGAAAAGTGCCCACAGATATCTACACTCAAATACCTTGGATAAAGATTATGTTTCCGGGAAACAATATATTTTTAACAAGTGGTATCTGGAGTTGTGATAGTCTCTGGAAAAGGACGTGCAAGGCTTCAGAAAGCATGCATAGTTCCGTTGGCACTACAGGACAAAGTATAGTACATTGCATTAAATGCGCGGACAGAAATGTCTGAACAAAAACGGTAGCTTCTGAAGAAGAAGACAAACCTACTACAGTACTATACTCAGATATCAATAGTTTGAAATTGAGTTAAGCCTAACGGATACTATTCAAACGGCACTCAAATTCATCTATAAATATCAACACTTAGACTGCTTGAGAACACACCTTAGATCACTGAACTTATATTGAATACTCTCACAAGCTCTCTCAAGCACACTACTTACCTTCAAGCTTTCTGTTGCGACCAAAGCTCTTGATTCTAAGTAGCACAAAAGTTCTAAGTGTCCTGATCCTTAACAAGCATTGTTATTTGTGAAAGAATTGAATTAAGATTTCATATCTGAGATTCATTCTCTTGAACACTTATCATAGACTTGGGTCAGTAAAGAACAAGATACCATACATTGCAAAGTGTATCAAGTATACTTGATTCATAGAGCTATCTGAATAACTAAACAAGTTATTACAGAAGCTCACCTGACAAACTACCTTAACCAACACCCTAATCGGCGTGGAGTACAGAAAGTACTTAGTTTGGGAAACTAAGGAATAACTCCAAGGTTACTGAGCATAGGAAGTACTTAGTTTGGAAAACTAAGGAATAACTCAAAAGGTTTCTGAGTACATGAAGTACTTGGCTGTGAAAGCCGGGGAATAACTCAGGGGGGAACACTTGGTTGGGAAGCTAGTGTATTTAGGAATCTAGAGAAGATACTTGTAAGGTTACCTCAATTATCTGTCTTAGTGGATTCTAGGTCTGAGAAAGGCCGAAGTGGATTAGTTGAAGGATTACGCCACCTTCAGATACCACTATAAAAAGACTTGTGTTATTTACTTTCTGCAGTTTATTACTTGCTTTATTTATCTTGCAAAGTATTTACACTTATCTTGTTGAGCACGTGCACTTATCATAGAAAAGTCTTCCGCTCTCTGAAAATAAGTATCAGATATCTTCACAGATATCTGAGAAACTGTGTTTATCGACAAAAGTTTTAAAAGACTATTCACCCCCCCTAGTCTTTTACTTTGTCGTTATCTGGACCAACAAGTGGTATCAGAGCGGGAGGTTCCCAAGCCTTCTGCACTGAACCTAGATCCCAGATAAGTGCCCACTAACTGCTTTTCACCTACACTTGATTTGTTTGTTTAGTGTGTTTGCTGCAGGATGTCTTTAAGTGACGCCCCAATTCTCAAGCCAGAGAATTATGAGAAATGGAAGAACAACATGATGCTCCACCTAGAAGCCATCAGTGACGAAATGATCGACGTGATAAAGAATGGCCCAATAGTCATTCAACAACTCAAGCAAGTCATAGAGTTTTCTAATGGTAGAGACAGAGAACAAAGCGATGGGTCTTCATGCATGAATCGTCAACCAAGGGGAGACCCGCCACCAAGTTATTCTGAACCAAAGCTCAGAGCTCAGGACATCGGAAGATGCCAAGAGAAATCGATTGGATGGTCAGGCTCATAATATCATCATACGTTCTACTCCAGAGCACATACAGTGTAAACTGTGGGGTGCAAAAACGGCGAAAGTGGCGTGGCAACTGATTGAAGAAATCTGTGCCGGCACTGAGAAAATAAAGGAAAATAAGTTCGAAGTTTTGAAACTCAAATTCCAAAACTTTAAACAAGGATGGGATGAGAAACTGTGTTTATCGACAAAAGTTTTAAAAGACTATTCACCCCCCTCTCGTCTTTTACTTTGCCGTTATCTGGACCAACAGTACATCTTCGTGCGGATGACTTTGAAGCCTGGGGAGTCAGCGAGGAGACGAGAACAGTGGGGGTTGCCCACAAAATTTCTGAGGGAGAGCATTCCGGATTGGCGCCCTCTTCCAAAAAACGTGACTCCGTGGGTGGCGGAGATCCACAAGAAACATAGCCCACCAACTTATCCGTTCCACGGATTGATTTGTCAGCCACTGCCCTATTTGTGCGGTCTGACTGGCGTTGTGGAGGTTGGAGGGAAGACCGACTTCTGTAAGAATCCTTAACTTAGGATTTGTGTTCCCTTTGCTTCTTTTTTTTTCGAATGTCATGCATGATTGTTCCATAGTTGTCCGCTGTTCATGGTGTGATAGATCCGTATCTGACATCATTTGTTCCTTCCGCAGCTTACTGGTTGGAGTACATCATATTGACCCTCCGAGAGAAGAAGAAACATCAGAGGGAGCAGCAAGCTCTTGAACTTGCTACTGGCCAAAGGGCCAAGATTATCAATACTTCTGTGGGTTTGCCTATGGCAGACCCTAAAAATGCGGCCCTATTTGCTGCCGAGGAGGAGAGGCGGAAGAAGGCGGGTGAGGATCCGCAGGTCTTGGAGGTGCCCGACAAGGGCAAAGGTCCTGCGACCCGCAGTACTACTATGTCGAAGCCACCGACTACAGGTGCTCAGAGGACATCTGGTCCTTGTGGTTCCGCTGCATCCGCGCCTCCGGGGGATGTGTTGATGCGGGATGCCATCGTCGCTGGCAAGAAAAGGGGCGCGACCTCGGATGCTTCTCCTGCATCAAAGAGGCAGCTTTTCTCCGCGGTTCTGCCGTTATCCGACCAGGCGGCCCTTGACGCGAAGTATGAACGGAGTCGCGGACTCCCTGAGGTTGAGAGGGTTGGAGAAATCCATGAACTCTATCAAAGGGTAAGTACCTTCCGCCTGTTTTCCTTCTTTGGATTCAGATTTTGTGTTAGAAATATAAGTGATGACATTACGGATTTCTGGTAGCTCGGATGCATGATCAAGGCCATGCAATGGAAGGCCAGTGAGCGGGCCACTATTGAGGAAGACCTGCATAAGGCTTTGGCTGCATCTGCGGAGGAGGCAGAGAAGGTCAAACGGGCGGAGGCCCAATTGAAGAAGAAGGATACGCTCATTGCCAAGTTGAAGGCTAGCTGGTAGGAGGCAAAGTCGGACGTGGAGTGGCAGGAGAACTTTATCGATAAGTCGATTAAGGCATTCCTAAAGTCCAAGGAAACGCTCCTCGAAGATCTCCAGTTCGCCCGGCTCGAAGTTGTGAAGGACTTCATGAAGTCGGACTACTTCAAGTTCTTTATGGCGGACAAGGCCGACGCTCTCCGCCTGGAGGGATTCTCTTCCGCCATTGGCCAACTACAAGCAAAGGGGTTGGTGCCTCCAAACTTTGACTGGATGGCGGGAGGATTGAATCCTTTCGCGGACGCTGGTGGAGTTGAAATCCCGGTGGAAATTGTCCCGGATGAGAGGTTAGCGGCGTGTGAGTTCGCGGAGGTGGTCACCGAGGAAGGTGAAATTGAAATCACCAATGGCGGACCTTTTCTTCCCAAATGTGTCCCGGGGGCTATAGGGAAGGTATGCTTCACGCCTTTCCATGAAAACATGAATTATCTTAAGGATTGGTACTTCATGCCTTCTCGGATCGTCGGCCATGATGCAGACTTCAACTTGTTCGAGAACATCAAGGCTACCTTTGATGCCGTTGCTGAATCACGTGCGGGCGCCTCGAATGTCAATCCGTCCTCCACCAATCCGCCTGCAACTGATGAAGCCAGGCCAAGCCAGCCTCCCCCTCAATGAGAAGTCCGGGGTATGCCCCGTTGAAATACTGTAACTTTTGGAATACTTTTAATGGCACGGATCTGTTGCCGCATACATTGATTTTTGAATTTGTCATGTTATGCACAATCTTTTCAATATACAAGTAATGCAAGTACAATTATGCTTCTTTTCGATATATCAGTGCTTTTGTTTCCATGCTTCCTTGATCCGTCATGTTATGCACAATCTTACTAGTCAGTATCTCTTGCAAACGCGGATCACTTTGAACGATATCTGATTTAAGACAATCAAACTATTAACTTGCTGATCTTCGGACTACTCAATAAGCTTAATCTTCGGATGTTTCTGCAAATGACGTTTGTCGAACTTGCCAATGAATGAATACTCGGATATTTCTATAGGGAAGTTAAAAACATGGGCTCAATATGATCAGCTGCGGTAAGCCCAAATGATCCAATACTGTTTGGTCCTTACGGATGGCCCAAGCCCATCGTTAACGTCAGTCTTCTTACGTGGCGGACGCTAATTGGTTCATCCTATCTATAAATACCCGAGTTCCCCACTCCATTGATCGCATAGATCTAATTCTAATTTTCATCTTTGCTGAAAATTTCATCCTTCTTTCTCATGCTCAGACTGATCTTGCAGTTTTGAGATTAGTGGCCCCAGTAGGAAGACGATTTCTTGACTAGTCTCCCCCTCGAGACTCCCGTCCACTCTCAAATTGGCATGTATTGTTTTGAGTTTGAGAGTGGCGTGGGTCTAGAGGGATAGATTACTCGAGATCTGTTGTTTAGGAAACGTAGATCTTGGCAAATTTCCCGATTTGAGTAAGCTGATGGACGAGCCCATCGGTCGTATGCGTGATCCACCCGATAGGAGCTTGTCCTATCCGAAGAGCTGCTGGCGGGTGGATCATGATACGATCAATGCGTCAGATCCGTGTTTTGGATTCAAACGAATGAATATGTTGAAGAATCTTAATGTCCGGAGGTTGACTCTTGATTTGTTCGTGTTACAGGCACATCCCGTTGCTCGTTGTCTATAGGAAGATTGATGATGTTGGTGTGCTGATGGACCCTTTTGCTTGAGAGATCTTTTGGTGGATTTATGGTATGTCTCGGAGAATAGGACAGGCTCTTCCGTTGTATTGTAGATATTGTAGTGATTCGGATATTTATGTCGGATCGTAGTACGTACAAAGGAGATTGTGTGTTTATTTGTTCATATGTACAACCAAGATTGTTGTTATAATCTTTCTACCATATAAATAATCAAATTTCGTTTTGAATCGAAAGATGAAAGTTGTATTGATTTGCCGTAAATTCAATTACAACTTGTGAGTTGCATGGCCAATGACAAAAGAGTTAACAAAAATAGAACTGACGGAGTTCCGTGTAACAAACGGTTTAGGCCTAGAATGTCAAAACAACTGACGGAGTTCCGTGTAACAAGCCCTAAGCATAGAACTTCTGAAGGTTCTTGGCATTCCATGTACGCCTGAGTGGGTGTCCGTGCTCGTCCTCCAGCTCATAACTTCCATTCACTCTTGCACCAACAATCTTGTATGGTCCTTCCCACTTAGGCTTGAGCTTCCCAACATTGCTCAAGATATCAGCTCTGCGGAGCACCAGGTCTCCGACCTGTAAATCTTTAGCTTGAATATTTTTTTTGTAGGCCCGGCCTGCAGTTGCTTGGTATCTGTGGATATTAGCCAATGCCTCGGTCCTCTTCTGTTCCAGCATATCTAGGTCATAGGTCCGAGCTTCCTGATTGGCGGAATCATGGAATTCTTGGACCCTCATTGTTTGGACTGCAATTTCTGCTGTTATGACTGCTTCCGTGCCATAAACCAGAGCAAATGGGGTCTCCCTAGTTGCAGTCCGTGCTATGGTGCGGTGGGCCTAGAGTACACCGTCCAGGTCATCCACCCAACTATCCTGAGAGGTCCTCAGTCGCTTCTCCAGGATCTTAACGATTGTTTTGTTCGTGGATTCAGCTTGTCAATTAGCCTGTGGATATCCGATAGATGTAAAGCGTTGCTCAATCTTGAAAGAGGCCAACCATTCCTTGAGTCTGTTGCCTGAAAATTGAGAACCATTATCCGAGACAAGAACTCTCGGTAAGCCAAAGCGACAAATGATGTTTTTCCAAATGAAGGTCCGCACACGGCTTTCCGTGATATTGGCCACTGCTTCCGCTTCCACCCATTTGGTGAAATATTCCACAGCTACAATTAAGAATTTCTTCTGTTGAGTGCTTCTTGGGAAAGGTCCGACAATATCAACGCCCCATTGATCAAACGGACATGCTATGACTGACGGAATCAAAGGGTGTGTCAGACGATGGGGGACATTTGCTTAATACTGACAATCAGGGCATTTTCGGGCGAAGCTCGTAGAATCCTTATCAATGGTAGGCCAGTAGTAACCTTGTCGGATGATCTTTTGAGCGAGATTCTGCCCATCGGAATGACTTCCGCAGCTTCCACTGTGAATTTCCTCAAGCACCGTCCTCGCTTCTTGTGGATCCAAACATCTCATATGTGTCCCCGCAAAGGATTTCTTATACAAATCTTCCCCAAGTATGAAATACCTGTTCGCTCGGCGCTGCACACTCCTCGAATCCTTCGGATCAGCAGGTAATGATCCGTCTTTGAGGTAACTAAAGATATCAGTCATCCAATTTCTTCCTGTTTTAGTGATAAAAATGGTCGGAGTAGGACTCATGACGGATGAGTTCATAATTGTGAGTCATGAGTTCATAATTGTGAGCAGAATGACTCTCCTTGTATCTAAAGCAGCTGTTACGGACGCATACTTTGCCAGAGTATCCGCTCTTTCATTCCATTCCCTATCAAATTTTTCCAGGGTAAACTCATCGAAGAGACTCACTTCTTGCTTCAATAGCTCAAGATACTTGATCATTGAAGGGCCTTTTGTGGCAAAAGCACCAGAAAACTGGGCTTCAACCAACTGTGAATCCATGTAAGCTTTGAGTTTCCGGACTTGTAGGGACTTGGCTATACGTAGTCCGACCAACAGTGCTTCATATTCAGCTTCATTGTTTGTAACCTTGAAGTCCAAGGATATCGCATAGTCGAGTTCCGCGCCATCAGGACTTTTAAGATAGATTCCAATGCCTCCCACTCTTCCGGTGGATGAACCATCCACTTCCAATGTCCAAATATCGGTGGGCTGTTCCTTGGTTTGGGGATCTTCTATAAGCTCCTGAATTTTTAACCCTCGTTCCTCCTCCTTCTGAGTATCCTGGTCGGAATTATCAGTATATGATTCTCTTGTGATATCATCAAGGAGGAACATCTGGTTGACCCGAGTTTCTTCCCATGACATAGTCCGAGATTGATTGATGAACTGAGCATCTTCAGGGTTATCTGGGTTGATCTTTGGCGGAACTAACTTTCGTTTGATCTGTTTGGTAATCAGGCACTCAAATGCCTGTTTATCCGAGAATTTCTCTGACTCCGCTTCAGGGTACTCCGCTAGGAAGTCAGCAATAACTTGAGCTTTTCTATCTGTCGGAGCCTGATAACTAATGTCATATTTGCTCAGCTCAATTGCCCACTTAGAGAGTCGTCCGGATTGGTCGGGCTTTTCCAGGACCTGTTTCAAAGGTTCCGTAGTTAGGACTACTATCTTATGAGATTTGAAATAGGGCTTTAACCATCTTGCGGTGTAAACCAAAGCATATGCAAATTTTTCAATCTTTACGTATCTTGTCTCCGCCCCAGCAAGGGCTTTACTAAGATAGTAGATTGGCATGTGATCATTAACTTAGATCCGTACTAAAACGGAACTCATTGCCTCTTTCGTTATTGCTAGGTAGAGGTAGAGTGGTTCTACTTCTACGGGTTTGGAGAGAAGTGGAGGGGAATGGAGGTACTTTTTCAAGTTTTCAAAAGCCTCGGAACATTCCGCAGTCCACTCAAAGTTCTCTCCTTTCCGGAGGATTTTGAAGAATGGAAGATTATTCTCTACGGACTGTGAAATAAAACGAATTAAGGACATGAGGCGTCCGATAAGCTGTTGTACCTCATTGAGGTTCTTCGGATGAGGCAAGTCTAGGATGGCTTTTATCTTCTCAGGATTTACACTTATTCCCCTTTCTGTGACCATGTAGCCTAGGAACTTCCCGCCCTTTACTCCGAAGGTGCACTTTTCTGGATTGAGTTTCATTCCGTATTTCCTAAAGATAGCAAAGAATTTGTTTAAGTGCTCTATATGCTGCTCCTCAGTTTTGCTCTTAACGAGCATGTCATCCACATACACCTCCATGGTCTTGCCGATTTCTTCCTTGAACATTTGATTTACCAGCCGTTGGTAAGTGGCTCCCGCATTTTTCAATCCGAAGGGCATCACTTTAAAGCAATACACCCCTCCCGCAGCAAAGAAAGCTGTTTTCTTAATATCCTCCTGGGCCATCCGAATCTGGTAAAAGCCTTGATACGCATCCATGAAGCTCAGTAATGCGCATCCGGCCGTGGAATCAACCAATTGGTCAATCCGTGGCAAAGGGTATGGATCCTTTGGGCAAAACTCATTTAGCCTGGTGAAATCATTGCACATCCGCCATTTGCCTGGTGATTTCTCAACCAGGACAACGTTGCAAACCCAATCGGAATAACGGACCTCTTTGATGTGTTCGGCCTTCATGAGTCGGTCAACTTCCGCGGATATAATGGCATCCTTGATTGGACCAAAATCTTTTCTCTTCTGGCAGATATATTTAATCGAGGGGTCCATGTTCAGACGGTGAACAGCGACCCTCGAATCTATCCCCTTGAGGTCGTCAGTACTCCAAGCAAAGACATCGATGTTGTCTCGGAGACAAGCTATGAGCTTCATCTCCACTTCCGCATTCATCTCCGTTCCGATTCAAATCTTCTTGTACGGGCTTCCAACAACAAGTTCAACATCCTTGAGAGTCTCATGAGGTTCGATCTGTGAAGTTTTGGGAAACTTATCCTTCTGGCTCCCTATTCCAATGTTGGGATTCTCCTTTTTTGGTGGGAGAATAATCTGCGGATCAGAAGTCAAAGAGACTGCCAACACGGGAGCGGATGCTCTCCTGGTGGACATGATGTAACACTCCCAAGCTTCTCAGATGTTTCCTACTTCTTCTCCAATCCCGCAGGGGGTCGAAAACTTCATTGTATTATGGAGAGTGGAAGGTATAGCTCGGAATTGATTGAGCCCCGGACGATCGAAGATGGCATTGTAGTCAAAAGTTCGATCCACCACTACAAAACGGACTAGCTGTGTCACTCTCGCGGGATATGTCCCCAATGATACATGAAGCATGATGCTCCGTAGAGGGCGGACAGTTTCCCCTCCAAATCCTAGCATGGAGGTATTGACTCTCTCATATCGAATTCTTCCCAGGTTCATCTGATCTATTGTTCTTTTGGCAATGATGTTCGAGGAACTACCCGTATCCACAAGGATCTTGTTCACCCGATAAGTTGCTATGGTTAAAGAGACCACCAGTGGAACATCCGGATCATCTATGTCCTCACCTCCTTCCGTAGGAGGGGGAATCTCACTGTCATCAAAGGATATAGTGTTGGTTCCTCAGATTGCCGGAGCAGCATAGGATCTGTCATTGTTCCGCAAATTCTGAGCTGTCGGTTCTCTTGCATTCCTGCTATCACCTCCAGTCGGTCCTCCTGCTATGGTGTTGATCACTCCACTATATGGAAGATTCTCCATTTCAACATCATCATCATATCTGTACTGGTGATTATCTGTCCGAGGTGGATGATTGGTTGGCAGAGGTGGCAAGGATAGCGGATATGGTTGCGGTTCTGTGGTTCTATCTTCCCTTCTCCGTTCCATCCTATCATGCCTAGAAGGCTCGTCCGTATAGACATACTCCTTCAACTTTCCCTCTCTTATTAGGTGCTCAACCTCATTCTTCAGTTGAATGCAATCGTCCGTCTCATGGCCACGGCTCTTGTGAAACTTGCAATACCCTTTCGCACTCTTGTTCTTCCGAGTATTGTGAGATGGCTTTGGCCATTGAATATCCAACTTTTTCTCAATAATGGTTGCCAAGATGTCGGATCTTGGTCTATTGAGACGGTTATAATCCGCATATCTTCTTGGCGGACTTCTTTCCCTGTTGAAACCTTTATCTCTGTAATCCTTCTTCAGATCAAACTTTCCATGGCGTTTCTCTTGCTTCATTGGCTCTTTTCCTCTCTTGGAACCAGCTCTCACTGGGACATTCCTTCGGTACTCCTCTCCGTACATTACCTCTTCACAAATGTCATCCAAATGCTTTTCACTTCTTACTTCCTGGTTAGAAAGTTTCATGCGGAGTTCTGCGTTGTAAGTATTAGCATACAGGTGACGGACCCGTTCCTTAATACTGTGAGGTTCAACTCGGAGGACCTCCGCGTTGAAGCGATCTAGGAAAGTCCTAAGATCCTCCTGTTATCTTTGTATAACTTCTGCCAGGTGCTCCACAATTCATTTCCTTCTTTTTGATTTTCCAAATCATCCCAGGAACATGGAAGAGAGGTCCGCATATGATCTTACTGACTTGTTTGGCAATGCAGTGTACCAATCCATGGCTGTTCCGAAGAGAGTGGATGAGAAAGTGAGAGCTTTTATATTATCACTCATCCCTTTGGAATCCATCCTACTATTGTACCTTGTCAAGAGTCCCACAGGACAAGTATCTCCGTAATAGTATTCCAAGTTCGGAATCACTTGATCCAAGTTCTTGTTTCTTTCCTTTTCTTTCATGATATCGTCACACAATGGGTTTGGCGCACTTGTAGCTATCTGCTCATGATCCTTTACCAAGCGTCCGAGATTGAGAATCTGGGCTTCCAAGGCTTTTTGTTGAGCATAGATTTCTTCCACAGTTATCATCTCTCCCGTTCTAGGATGAATTGCTACATCCGCGGGAAGTTCATCTAAATGGGCCAGTGGAGTGGTCTCCGCTACGTGATCTCTAGCTCGCGGAGGTAACTGTTGCGGAACTCCAGGCCGCCTATTTCCGTTTTCTTGATATGTTCTCTGCCCATTTGGGCTTCCTTCTCGTCGAACCTGGGAAGCAGAGGCTCTCCTGTCTAGGAGGTTCCGCAAATCCTCCTGTGGTAGCTGATTCCCTAACCTCTACTGGATCAGACGTTGCTCATTCCTTGATAGAGCGGGCTCTGCTTGCCTCGGATTAGCCATTGGCGGAGTGGCTTGTTGGGGTTGGACATTGTTAGACCCCAGACAACCCTGGATTATCGTGAGCAGTCGACCAAATTGATTCTCACTTAATCCGAAGTCACTAGTGCGGACTATACGACCATTTGGTAAAGTGCTGGCCTGGCGGAGGACCTTGTGTCCCTGTCGGAGGAACTTGAGCAGCCCCTCCTCCGTGATTTTCAAACCCAACATTCTCAGGAGCATTACGGATTCCCCTGGATGGAACGTCTCCTCCCTCATCGGAGGACGGGCTTGTTGTGTGTCCTTCGCTCGGGTATCTCCTTCCCTTAGTGTTCCTTTTTGCTACAGTAGCTCTCCGTCCTCTGTTGGGTGGACGTGGAGGTGGAGTTCCGATGCCAGCAGCACTGGTCCGTGTTGTCCGTCTTGTTCTCACCATCAGCTCAGCTTAAACACGGAACCTTTTGTAAGTTTTCCCACAGACGGCGCCAAAATGTTGTGGGGTTGAGCCTCAAACACTAACTAAACTACTACAAATCCCTATTCTAAGGTCCGCCTCCAACTTGAAGTCCGACCTGGTGACTTGGTCCGAGCCGGAACACCTGAAAAGACTAAGTGGGGGGGGGGGGGGGGGTTAGATAGGTAACCCGGATTGCAAGTTGTCAATCCGGTAAGAGACTTTACTCAAGAGAGAGTTGGAAAGCTCCCAATGTAGTAGTTATGAGGGAAGTTATGACAAGAGTTGACTTATCATTTATGACTTGAGACTTGTCACTTACCTTAATGTATGTGACCTTGTGCTATATTTATAGTTATCATATACTTATGAAGTGGCCCATAATATGATGCCAAGTGTATGTTCATGATTTGGACAACAATGCTCCCTTGGCCCATGGCCCAATAGTATGTGAGGGTCTAACACTATTAGATGGGCCTGGGAGGGTAGATTGATCCTTTCCCCCCTTAGAGTACTGTTTCCGCTAATGGGTCCATGTGAGACCCTTTAGAATGATCTGAGCTCTGTTGAGTTGGGTCTGTTCTTAGGTAGCTCAGTGACGGTCTGAGATACTAGCTGCTCGGAAGTATCTTGGGGGTTCCAGTGTATACGTTTGGTCTTATTGTTAAGGTGGCGTCCGAGTTTATCTCGTCAGGTCCGTTTGGCATCCTAGGGCTGACAGTGTGTGGTCCTTGTGAGACCATATGACCTTTTGTCATTATGTTTGTGTTAATCATGAGCAATATTTTGTATTCTTTCATCCTTGCTTCGATTACGAGTAGCTAAATCACTCCGAACATGGTAGTTGCGTGGTAGCCTTGCGTATTCGCTTCTAGGGTTTGAAATCGTTCATATAGGTTAGGCTAGTTCAAAGATTTTCGTAAAAACCTTTCAATCCAATAAGCTAGTTCAAAGATTCTCTAAAACGTTTTGGTTAAGGATCGTGGATTGACGACACACGATTACTCTACTTCAAAGATTTTCAAATAACGTTTGGTTGAATTGGATTGATAGTTTTCTGTACACCGACCGTGTGACAGTATGAACGTATCCCTAGAGCGAATTAGCATTGTTTGATCGTAACTACCGTGTTCTTTCTACCTCATTCTTACAAACAACTACATTGCATTTTCTGTTTCCTAGTTATTAGAAGTACTTATTTCGAACAAATCAAACTGTTTCTACAAGTAATTGTTTGCTTTCAACTGTGTGGTAGCCTAATTGATTCCTTAGTGAACGATCTCGTAGTTAGCATAGTCTGTTTACAATGACTGCTTCCTACTTGTTTTCCTCAGTAGTAATTTGAGCATATCAAATTTGGCGCCGCTGCCGGGGAATCAATTCCTATTGTAGCAGTTGATTGCGAATTTTTATTTGTTTGTTTTTTCAACCTGTTGTTTGTTACACTAACAGAAACTAAGATTCTTCGAGGTTTTTGATTGTGTAGAGTTCACTACAGGTTTATGCTTGGCAGGAGATCACAAGGAACACCTTTGCAAGCTCCAGTGAACGAAATCGATAGACACATTCATCAGCTTAGGAGACAGAACTTAGCAGCAATCGAAATGGCCAAAAACGCAGAAATTAACCAACAAATTGCTGAGGTGCCTGAGATCACCTATGGAACCTACATGCAGCCTGGTGAGATTAAGGCCGGTAGGTCAGCTGTTGTGCTCTCTAATGAGGCCAGGAACATGGAGATCAAGGCTTATCACTTCCATGACCCGCCCAAGTACTATGGGATGGCCAATGAAGACGTGATCAGGTTCCTAAAGGAGTTTGAGGCATTGATTGCTAGGATCCCGCTTACTGTTAGGGAGATCACTGTTACTGATGAGGAAATTAGGAAGAAAGTTTTTCCTATGTGCATGCAGGATAAGGCTAAGAGCTGGCTTCTGAACCAGCAGGAAGGATCTTTCCGAACTTGGGATGAGCTTTACAGGGCATTTATGAACAAGTTCTACCCTGCAGAGAAGACCAGGCAGCTCCGAACCCAGATAGAGAAGTTCATACAGATGAGCGATGAGAGCTTCTATGAGGCTCGGGAACGGTTCCTGAACTTGCTTTCTCAGTGCCCTCACCACAGGATGAGTGAGATGGATTTATGCTGCAAGTTTTATGAGGGGTTGGACTGGGAGGCGCAGAATATTGTGGATATGACAGTTAATGGGACCATAGTTACAGCATCTCCAACAGTTTTGAATGAGGCCTTCGAGAAACTGTCCGCTATCTCTCAGCTTAAGGGAACACGTGGAAGATCCAGGGGAGCAGAGGTGAAATCGGTGGAAGAGGCGCCAGGACCTAGTACCTGCGACCTGGCCGAACAGATCAAGGAGATGAGGATGCTTGGCAATGTCCCCACACCGGCTTCACAGGTAAGTGAAAGGTGTAATCTGTGCGGCAATTTTGGGCATGGTGCCAGCATATGTAGGCTTCCTGAGATTATGAATGAGAACCCGACTCCGGAGGTAGTCAACTGGGTACAAACTAGACAACAAGGGAACTACAGGGGAAACCAAGGTGGTAACGCAAGAGGGGCCAAATTTCAAACTTTTAACCCGAATCGTGCCAAATTGAGCTATGGCAATAACTTCTATGAGAATGCACCACAGGAGCAACATGTTCCGGTCCAGCAAGTTCTAGCACAGCAGACTTAAGTTCAGCCTATGAGAGTGCTGGGTAATGCCGACCAGGAGATCCGTAATCACATGGAGAGGTCAGAAAGGTTCTGGGCAGAGGCACAGAAGAATCAGAGCAGGAACGACCAGAGGTTTGACAGTATTGAGCAGTCCCAGAGGCGGCTTGAGAAGACTCTAGGCGATTTGGTTGGGCATCTTCAGCAGAGAGAAAAGGGTAAGCTTCCATCTACCATAGAGACCAACAGGGTTCTTGCTGTGGAGGTCTCTTTCGACAAGCCGGGAAGTGTGAAGACAGTTGTGACTACTTGTACCTGTGGACAGAACAAGGCGGTAACGCAGGTTGAGGCACCACAGGTGACTAGACCACAAGAAATAGTTGAGGTACAAGAAGTAGAGGAGGTAGTTAAGTCCAGTGTTGCGACTCCAGTAGAGGAGGCGAGTGCAAAACTGGCTGTTCTTAAGGTTAAACCCACTACTAGAGTGATCCAAAAAGCATAAGAGCATCAGTGATGCCGACAGCTTCGACTTGGTAGTAGGAATAGGAAATTCTTCTGAGGTGACTGGCATTGTTGATACGGGAGCAGCAGTTAACCTGATGACTTTTGTGACCTATGAGGATCTCAATTTGAAGGGTTTGGAACCCAGGAAATGCTTCGTCACATTGGCCAATGGATCAAGGAGAAAGTGCATGGGGGTTGTAGAGGATGTTCCGGTTGAGCTTGATGGGGATACCTTTATGGCTGATTTTGTGGTTGTCGAGTCAACACGGATCAAAGGCAAAGAGATGGAGAAAGATATGTTGCTACTTGGGCGACCGTTCATCAAGACCACTCGCATGATTGTTAACCTTCACGCCCGTACCTGCACCATAGAGGCACACGGCAAGCAACGTGAGTTGCGAGCCACCACCACGCCATACTCACCCCTGCAGGTTGAAACCAGGAGCTATATCAGTGCACACACAGGTCCCCTGTATACTTACTCTCCCCCACAGGGGAGTAAGGGAGCTCAGAAGACCGGGAAGATCAAGTATCATTGATTATCACCCGGGAATGTCGAGCTAACGACTTTAAACAAATGCACTTTTATTTCCTTGCTTTAGACAATGACCTTTTATCTTGCATTTCATACTGTTGAACTGTCTATGTTGGTCCAGATAACAGCAAAGGGAAAAGACTGGGGGGGGGGTGAATAATCTTTTACAACTTTTATCGATAAACACAATTTCTCAAATATTTGATACTTAATTTCAGAGAGCGAAAGACTTTTATGTGATAAGTGCACGTGCTCAGCAAGATATGTGTAAATACTTAGCAAGGTAAATAAAGCAAGTAATAAATTTCAAAAAGTAAATAACTCTGATCTTGATAGTGGTATCTGAAGGTGGCGTAATCCTTCAACTAATCCACTTCGGTCTTTCTCAGACCTAGAATCCACTAAGACAGATAAATGAGTTCACCTTACAAATATCTTCTCTCGATTCCTAAATACACTAGGTTCCCAACCAAGTGTTCGCCCTGAGTTATTCCCCGGCTTTCCCAGCCAAGTACTTCCTATACTCAGAAACCTTTGAGCTATTCCTTAGTTTCCCAAACTAAGTACTTCCTATGCTCAGTAACCTTGGAGTTATTCCTTAGTTTTCCAAACTAAGTACTTCCTGTACTCCACGCCGTTTAAGGTGTTGGTTCAGGTAGTTTTTCAGGATTTGATAGATTAATAACTTCTACAGTTATGTAATACTACTTTCTTGAACAAGAGTCACTTAACACACTTCACAATGTGTGGTGATATGTTCTTTACTGACTCAAGTCTATGATAAATGTTCTAGAGAATGAATCTCAGATTCTTGATCTTTTGATTCAACTCCTTCACAGATAGCAATGCTTGTTAAGGATCAGGACACTTAGAACTTTCGTGCTACTTAGAATTCAAGAGCTTAGTCGCAACTGTAAGCTGAAGAATAAGTAGATTGAAGGCTTGTATGCTTGAATGAACAAGTTCGTAGATGTAAGTACTGTGTGTGTTTCAAGCATTCTAAGTGATGATATTTATAGTTGAAAATCATGCCGTTTGAATAGTATCCATTAGGCTTAATGAAATTCAAATTTTTGATATCTGAAAATAGTACTGCAGAAGACGTTGTCTCTTTTCAGAGATTTCCTCTTTTGTTCAGATGTCTCTGTCTGCGCATTTATTGCATTGTACTATTTTTGTCCTGTAGTGCCAACGGAACTATGCACGCTTTCTGAAGCATTGCATGTCCCTTTCCAAGGACCTTCTCATCTCCATATACCTGTTGAAACATTGTTTTCCAGAAACATAGTTTTATCCAAGGTATCTGAGTGTAGATGTTTGTGGGCACTTTTCCTCGTTCAGAAACCTTGCGTTCTCAGATATCTTTTGCAAAGCTGGTTCATTTAGAAACACTTGTTTGTCAAAGATATCTGGACATAGGTATCTGATAACCTTTGTCTTCAGCAATCTCGTGCAGTCTTCAAAACTTCATTTTAAAATTGAACTTCTCCTGCTGGATGCATCTTCTTGATCTTCTTTAAGGAAATAAAAAATAACATTCAGAGACCTAACATCCTATACAAGATTTGATAGACTATCATACTTAGTGATTTTCCTCTTTTACAGTGTTCAAGTGAACCAAGAGTACTAACCACCTTTCTGAGCTAAGATAAGTCATTAGATTGCTGATCAAAATCTAAACAGATATTCCTAACAAATTTCCCCCTTTTTGATCAGTCAACGATGACTATCTTTAAAACCTATTACAACTTGGAAGAGGGAACAATCTAACACTTAATCATTTCGTATGATCTTTTCAATTCAAATCTTAATTATGTGCAGAAAGTAAACATCAACCAAATCACAAGGTGTGATCTTTGCTGACAAGTTATCTTTTTATAAATTGATATATGAGAGTAGGTTCATCAGATATGTTACAAAGAAAGTTTACAGATAACTATAACAATGATAGAACAATAAAGTACATTCGGCAAGATACAAAATACATAGTTAACTAGGACAACAGGAGTAACCAAGCTCCAAGTAGACATCCTAATAAACTAGTCTTCAAGTCTTCAAAACTTCAAGTCTTCAATTAGCAGATCTATGGATCAATTTGAAAATTCCCTATCCCAAAACCTTTTGATATCATCTGAGTAGTCAAAGAGCAAAGTCTTGACTATCATCTCAGTGTTTCTGGCAAATCCACAAACTTCCTTGTAGGTTTTGGTGGGATTTTTCTTGGCAAACTGTTTGACCCACAAATACTTTCCCCATTTCCAGGCATGCTCAATTCTGATATCTGATAGCTTGAAGTATTCATATATGATCTTCAGCTATTTGATGTCACCCTTGTATTGATCTTCAGTCATGTAGAAGGACTCATAGGGTTCCACAACAAGTCTTGCTCTTGTGCCTGTTCCAGTGGTGTTGGGAATTCTGTGCACATCATCTGGCTTCCCATAGGGACAATCATCAGAGAGGTCCTTTTTCATGGCTTCTATTCTCTTGATTACTTCAAAATCCAACCAGGCTTTGATGTGGTTGGTATCAATCAAGACTGGCTTGTCTTTTCTCCATGCCATGAGCTGTTTATGGATTGGTTCTGGAAATTTTTCATTTACCAGTAAGTGCTTGAGTTCCAGAATCCAGTAGCCATTCTTCTGATTAATGCATCTGTAGACAGAGGAGTCATTGTTGGTCTTCACATACTCAATCTTGGCTTCTTCAGGCCTGAGTGGTAGTTGAAGTTTTCTTTGTTCAGCTCTCAGCCTGTTCCTCCTTTGTCTTGAATTTTCCCTTGGGGGATTGCTTGAAGAACCACCCTGGATTGACTTGGTATTTCCAGAGGGTGTTTTAGCTGCCAAAGGCTTTGCATCTATGGGCTCAGATAGGCTATCAACCCTTTTTCTTTTTCTGTGAAGAGGAGCTTCATCTTCATCAGTCTCTTCATCATCAAGATTAATTCTTGTGAAAGTTTTGCAGCCTTCTTCATTGCCCTGGGATTTGACTTCCTCTTCTTCTTCTTCTTCTTCTTCTTCTTCTTCTTCTTCTTCTTCTTCTTCTTCTTCTTCAGAAGACTCATCAATCCCTCTTACTTGTCTTCTCATTGGAGCCGTGGTACTCCTTGGAGCCGTGGTACTCCTTGGAGGTTTCTATGCCCTGGCCCTTATTGTCATTCCTTTTTCAGGAAGTTGCTGAGTGGTGGCCACTATCTGTAGAGCAGTCTGACTGGAGGAGGGCTCATTTATTCTGAGAGGTGGTTGTTCAGATTTTCTTTTGTTTCCTCTTCCTCTTCCTCTCTGAGCACCTTGAAATCCTTCCCCCTTAGTCATTGTTGACTGACTAAGAATCACAAAGGATTCTGAAAGGGAGTCAAAGTTGCCTTGCAAATAGTTGTAAGCAGCAACCAACTGTTCCATATTAGCCTTGAGCTCCTGATTTTGTTTGATAAGACCTGTTTCCTTATCAGTGAGCTCTGCCAGTGGGCCTTGAATAGCATCTGCTTTTCCAGCAGCATAGCTAGCCTCTTCAAAGGCTTTTGCAGCCAAGTTTTGGTCATCATCCCTAACCATGCCTAGGTCTTTCTGAGCAACGACCAGACTGGTTGTTCTCTGAGTGATGAGCTCACTGAATGTCTTCATTTATGCAGGGACTGATGCAATGGCAGCTTTATCTTGAGAAGACAACTCCCTTTTCAATTTAGCCAGTACTTGATATCTGTTCAAGAAGTATTCATTGGAGTTGACATTTGACAGCTTGCTGAATATTTAAGGAGCAATCAGCTTCCTTTTCAAATGAGAAACCGCTAAGTATTCATTGCGGTGTTCTGCCAATGCCTTGTCTTCTTCATCATCTGAGTCATCAGCCCAGTGATCTTCATCCTCTTGGACATTTTCATCAATGTTTTCTAGTCCAAAGAACCATCTCGAGATGGGCTTCTTCCTTTCAAAGGAGGAGGATGGTACATCTTTTGGTAATGCAACCTTAGCATCATGCTTGTCTCCGGATACTTGCTCAAGATTCAATTCCTCAAAGAATTGCACGAATGAAGTCGAGTTCTTTCATTTCAGCATAAGCTTCCATTTCCTTGATTGTTTGATCTTCAATCTTTTGGAGCTTTTCTTTAGATTCAGCTATCTTCTCTTCTATTTGAAAATTTAGCTGTTGTTCTTCCTCCAACAGTTGTTTGAGTTGAGCAACTCTGGCTTGTGCATCCAATATTTTCTGAGTGTTGTCCTCAGAGTGCTCAACTACTTGTTCAGTAGAGTCCTTTTGTTGGGGAGATGGATGGGTGGATTTCTGAGGAGATGGAGGAGGGGATTTTTGTGATGTCCTCTCAGTGTGCTTTTCAGCAACTGAGGTATTATTACCTTGTGCAATCCCTCCCGTCCCTGGTGTAGGGGCATCATCATCATTCTTCTTATCATCCTCATCCTTGTGATGGTCAGAAGGAGGTTCTTCATAGTTATTCTCATCAGTCTCCTTCTCTTCTTCATCTTCAGAGACCAGATTGATCACTTCTGGAATAGTGACCATTTTCCCATTAACTTCCTCTTGCTCAGAGGGTATGAATTGTAGAGTTTGGGGGCAAAGTAGGCTTGAATCCCATCTGCATTCTGGTCTGACCATCTGCCTTTTCAAAGGTATCAATGAGCTTGTGTGCTACTTCCTTTATGAAGTTCTTATTCATCAACGTGGCAAATGCATATTTCTGAGTTGGAAACATTGCATGCACATAATTCTCCAAGTCAAATGCTCTTGCTCTTCTGGTAGGGTGATCTGTGACCCTTGCGATTTCAAACAGATCAGAGCATCTGAGTTTCTGCCATTTCTTGAAACACTTTAGATGTTTTGGCAGAGTATGAGCCTTGAAGAATGGAAGTAGGTCCTTGTTCAAATCTTCAGGGACCACTAAGGCACTAGCTTGAGCCTGAAAGAGATAGTTTTGAGTTAGTTTCAAAACTTTTAGTAGATATCTGGGTTTTAGAGTAGTCAAGTATCTTTGTTACCTGTGCAACAACAGGAGGCTCAGAAGGTTGGACTAATGAGGTTTCAGGTGCCTCAGATATCTTGGTGTGAGGAGGAGACTTGGAAGTCTGATTCTCAGCATCCTCTCTTTCTTTTTGAACCTGAGATTAAAAAACAACATAACACTTAGAAATTTGTCAGGAGAGAAACATTTAGACAACTTGATATCTGAGATGTCAATTACCTCCACAGTAGGAGGCTCAGATACTTGTCTCTCAGAAACTTGTACAGTTTCTGGTATTCTCTCTGGTGATGAAGGTTTGGTGGCCTCATCAATTTCCATTGGTTGAGGGGATTTAGTGGGCAATTCCCCAGCAACTTCTACTTCTGTTTGAGCCTATGAGTAGAAAGTGTTAAGTATTTAGAAAAATGATCAGAGTATTATTATGAAGAATATAGATATCTGATATATATACCTTCTCAATAGAAGGCTCAGATACTTGTTTCTCAGAGACTTTGTGAGTCTCTGGTTGATTCTCTGACGAGTTAGGCTTCTCAGCCTCATCATTTTTCTTCTCAGTTGGAGCCTATTAGAAACAAACACTTTAGTATTATTCATATGTATAAAGCATATATCTGAGATGTTATATCTTAAGGAACTTTCTTCTACCTGCGAGACAGGCTCCTGTTCCTTAAGTGGTGAGGCTATGGAAGCCTCCTTCTCAGATTCTGAGGCAAGCTTTCGAGCTTCCTCTTGTTCTTGTTTTTCTAATTCAGCGTGAGCAGTGTCAGGCTGATTGGTCTATGGAACTTGTGACCCTTCTATGCCTTGGTCTTGTTGTTCCAGTTCAGCTTCTTTGTTTGAAGTTTCAGGTACTTCAGACCTTTCCTAAGTGACTAACTCAGTTGCCTCCCCTGTTTGATCATTCTAAGCAGGTGTCTAAATTTGATCCCTCTCTAGGAGTTGGGGAACCTGCTCATTTGCTAGATTTTCTTCAGCATATTGAATTGCTGGTATGTCGAAATGGAGTTCATTGACCATTTCATCAACCACTTGTGGCTGTTGTGGTTGTGGTTGTTGTGGTTGTCTGGAAGCAGAAGTTTGAGCATTTGAGAGCTCTTCCAGATTTTTAAGTGTGGTGTTGACATCAACGTCTACCAACACTAGGTCACCACTCATCAGGGCTTCTTGAAGTTGTTTATACGTGACTTTCCCTGATGGTGTGTTGGAACCAACAACCTTTGCTATAGGTGCTTGCGCAGCAACCTTTGAGCTAGTTGCTTTCTCAGCACCCTTGGACCTTTTGCTCCTCTTTCCCTTGGACTTGGTTACTTTTTCAGTAACCTTGGGGGCTTGGATCTTCTCCTCCTTGTCCGATTCGTCATCGAAATATGGAACGAAGTTATCAACAATCCCTGCTGCTTCTGCAGAGAGAGTTTGAAGTTTCTCACTGCTTTTATCAGTATTGATAAGTTCATCTGCAAGGCACTCTGCAACATTGATGAGTTCATCTTCATTTATGAGTTCATCAGCAGTGGCGGCAGGTATCTGAGAGTCGACATCCATAGAGGGTATGCCTTCTGATTTGCCAGCAGACTTCTTTTGTGAAGTTCTGGGCCTCTTGGTCGCAATGGAACCTTCAGATACCTCATCAATCTTTTGTTTCTTGGAACCTTTCTGAGATGCAGTAACCTTTTTCATCATGTTTGTATACTCATATTTGTAGAGCAGGTTACTGTTGGCAATGTCTGTCGTCTCTCTGAGCTCAATGCCAAGGAACTCCAGTAAGTAGCAAATCTTCAGTCCATAGCTTACTGTGGCTTTTGGCTCAGCAAGGCCTTTAACGATTTTAGGCTCAAAGCCTTGTATCTTCTTCACAAATTTCATGAAGGCGTACTTCCCCCAATTAAAAGGGTTTTCCAGCCTTTTGTCTTGTTGATTCAACAAGAACATCATCATCCAGCGTTCTTGGCTTATCTGATCAGCACCTCCTTGTAGACCATCAAAGCATCTGTGAAGGACACATGCCAACACATCCCAGTGGACCAACAAATGTCTGGTCCTTATGTCATCAAGCTTAAAGTCGATGGGTGTGTCTTCACACCTTCAAGGAGATCTTCATCCTTGGTGTCAATTTCAAAATCCTTTCCAAGATTTTGAAGTTCAAACAAATTCACGAAAGTCATTGGCCCAACAGATTTCTTGTCCTTGGACTTTGGTCTTGATAGACACTGTCTCAGTGCCTTCAGAGACTCTGGAGATAATCGTGGATTTATTGTAAAACTCCGGGACATCCAGTGAAGAAACTCCACTGGGAAGAGCAGATAGAAAGCCCTTGATTTGTGCCTTTTCAAGCATATCAAGTACCAGCTTTCTGTAGTCTGGTTTTCTATTGCAGCTACCAGGTTTTCCTCAATCATGGCACCACCCCAAATCATCCTGTGATTTGAAGTCCAATGATCAGGATTAAACTCTCCAATCAACCGATTGTTTGTTATAACCAGCACTGGTGCTTGCTTTTCAGCAGCACCAGATGTAGTAGCTTGGGATTTCTGAGTAAAAGCACGTTTGGGAGCCATCTCTTTAAATAGTGAAGTTTTTGAAAAATGAGAAGAGATTAAGGTAGGAAATTAGTGATTCTTTGCAGAAAAACTAAGAGGGAATCAGAAGTTGCAGCAAAAATTGCAGAGAGATTTGAGAGAATTTGGCAGATTTTGTGCAAGAGAAAATGTAGGATTAGGCGAAAGTAATTTCTTTTGCCAAAATCCTATATATATAGCAGTGTAATTCCAACAAACAAAAATACACAAATTAATTTTGTGCATTTGTATCTGTGTACGTGCAGTAAGGCGTGGGTAAAATTCGGTTTGCATTAAATGCTTAGTGGCCCGCCCCGAGTTTTCTGATCCACTATTTTACAGAGAATTAATCTCGGCCTTTAAAATGGAACGCCCATTTCATCAATGGTTGGGATTGCTTTTTCAGCAATGATCACAATCAACCTATGTGATTGTGCCCAATTAATGAATTTTGGCGATTAGCTATCTGAATCACATTTCTGCTATGTGACTAAGGGACAATTTTTGTATCTGAGTCTATCTCACACTCAGTATCTGTTTATGTTTTACACAAAGATAGAAATAACACAAATTTCAAGAGAGTAGTTGACTGCAGACAGTTGTACTATTCTCTGTTGTGTTCCCCCTCACTGAGTGATCTAGATATCTGAGTATCTGTCTCAGAAATCTTCAAATAGCCATTTTACCCTTTAACTTTTGATATCTGAGTGCCCGTCTCATATACTTGTTTGCTAAGTGTTTCACCTTTTGCCTTTGATATTCAGGATTCCTGTTCCAGATATCTTATCTCTCCTTTTTCCCTTCTTAATCATACTGAGTTCCTGTCTCACTCACATTCTTAGCTTCTTTTAGTATATGAGTTCCCTTCTCAGATACCTTTTTGCCTTGAATATCTAGATACCTGATCCAGATATCTTTCTCCTTTTTGAATTCTCATCAGAGATTAGAACTTTTCAGTTCCTTTGGTAACTCCATTAACCCAAGACTGTGTCTCAAGGTTAAGAACCTGCTTTCTTGCAAAGGCTTTAAAGATATCTGCAAGTTGGTCTTCAGTACCAATCTTGAGTATCTCTATGTTGCCTTTTTCAACATGGTCTCTAATGAAGTGGTTTCTAACATCAATGTGCTTTGTTCTTGCATGAAACTTAGGATTCTGAGTTATGGCAATAGCACTTGTGTTGTCACAGAAAATCGGAGTTTTCTCTTCATTGACCTCATAATCTCTGAGTTGTTTTTGTATCCACAATATCTGTGAAGCACAACACCCGGCAGCAATATATTCAGCTTTTGTGGTAGATGTGGCAATTGAGTTTTGTTTCTTGCTGAACCATGATATTAATCTGTCACCAAGAAATTGACAAGTTCCTGAGGTGCTTTTTCTATCAAGCAATGATCCAGCATAGTCAGCATTAGAATAGCCAACTAAACTCAATCCACTGTCTTTTGGATATCACAATCCAACTTCTACAATACCCTTTACATACCTTAATATTTTCATAGCAATGTTGTAGTGTGATTACATTGGATTTGTCTGAAATCTAGCACACACTCCAACTGCATATTGAATATTAGGTCTACTTGCAGTGAGGTACAGTAGAGACCCAATCAATTTCCTATACTTGTGTTCTTCAACACTCTTGTCAGATTCAGTATATGTCATTTTGGTTCCAATGTTCATAGGTATCTTAGCATTCTTTTCAGAAGGCTTTAGATTAAACTTGTTGAGCATGTCCTTTGCATACTTTGTTTGACTAATGAATATTCCATCATTAAGTTGCTTGACTTGCAATCCTAGGAAATAGTTTAATTCTCCCATCATGCTCATCTCAAATTTACTTTTCATGAGCTCAGCAAAGTCTTCACAAAGTTGCTTGTCTTTAGATCCAAATATAATGTCATCAACATATACTTGGACTAGAAGTAGTTTCCCTTCATGGTTTAAAGTAAAGAGTGTTTTATCAACATCTCCTTTCTTGAAGCCACTTTCCAGCGAGTATTTGGCTAAAGTATCATACCATGCTCTCGGTGCCTGTTTCAGTCCATACAGAGTTTTCTGAAGCTTATAAACCATTCTACTTTCTGAGGAAACCTCAAAGCCTGGTGGTTGTTCAACATAGACTTCTTCAGCAAGTCCACCGTTTAGGAATGCACTTTTAACATCCATTTGATAAACTTTAAAGTCTTTTTGAGCTGCAAAGGCTAGAAATAGTCTAATTGCATCCAATCTTGCAACTGGAGCATATGACTCGTCAAAATCTAGTCCTTATGTCTGGGTGAATCCCTTGGCAGCCAACCTTGCTTTGTTTCTGGTTATTTCACCAGACTCATTCATTTTATTTCTGAAAACCCACTTGGTTCCAATTACAGATATTCCGTCAACAAATGAAACTAGTTTCCAGACTTTGTTTCTCTCAAATTGATCCAACTCTGCTTGCATTCCAGAGATCCAATCTTGATCCTTCAATGCTTCTTCTATATTTTTAGGTTCAATATTTGAAATGAAACATCCATAAAGAGAGTCAGTAATTGCTCTCCTAGTTCTAACTCCTTGGTCTAAAAGACCGATCACATCCTTGGTAGGATGATTTCTTATCCATTTCATAATGGGTTTTGAACTAGTAGGATCAATATCATTTTGATCTGAATGTGAATCAATATGATCTAGATAGGATACTTGTGTAGTATCTGAGATATCTGACACATGGAAAATGCCATGGATATCTGACACTTTTTCAGTGTTAGAGATATCTGGAATTTGATTTTCAACAATCTCATTCTCAGAAACCTCTTCATGATGAAGGTTCTCAGTAACCTGTTCCATTTCTGGAATTCTCATAGGAAATTCTTCATCATGTCTTAGAGTCATCTGGTTGTTACTAAGCAATGGTTGCTTTACATCGTCAGATTCATCCTCTAAGTGAATGATAGAATTGTTTCCTTTTGAGGATTCTTCTTCAGAATCTTTAATCATCAGCTCTTTGAACCTATCTGAGAGTTCTTCATTCAAGGGTACTTTCTTGTTTCCTTCGTAGAAGACTACATGAACAGATTCTTCAATCTTTTGCGTTCTTTTGTTGTAGATTATGTAGGCTTTGCTATTCAGAGAATAACCAAGAAATACTCCTTCATCTGTTTTTGGTTGAAATGTTCTCAAGTATTCTTTTCCATTGTTAAGAACAAAACATCTGCAACCAAACACCCTTAGATATTTGATACTAGGGGGTCTACCAATCAAAAGCTCATAAGGAGTTTTGTCATGGTGTTTGTTAATCAAACATCTATTTTGAGTATAGAAGGCTATGTTAACAGCTTCAACCCAATAGATTTCACTTATTTTAGTGTCAGCAAGCATTGTTCTTGCTGCTTCTTTTAGGGTCATATTCTTCCTTTCAGCAACACCATTTTGTTGTGGTGTCCTTACAGAAGATAGTTGATGTTGTATACCTTTGTAGGTACAAAACTCTTTTATGTACTGGTTCACAAACTCAGTACCATGGTCTGTTCTGATTACATATACCTTGTCATTTTTCATGACTTCAAGCTTATTCAGCAAGTTGGGTATTTCAACCCTTGCATTAGATTTTTGTTTGAGAAATACAACCCAAGTGAATCTTGAGTAATCATCAACAACAACCAGACCATACTTCTTTCCTGCATAGCTAGTTACAGAGGATTCAAAAAGATCCATATGTAACATTTGCAGTGTCCTTTCACTGGAGTGTCTAGTTTTAGACTTGAAAGATGTTTTGGATTGTTTTCCCATTTGGCAAGCTGAGCATATACCATCTTTTCTATATACCATTTTGGGTAAACCAACCACCAATTCTTTCTTGGCTAGCTTGTTCAGAGTTTTGAAATTCAAGTGACTCATTCTTTTATGCCATAGCCAGTTTTCTTCAGTGTCGCCAGATTGACTCACCATGAGACATTCTTCAGTTGTGGCAGATGCCCAGTTAGCAACATAAAGATTTCCTTTTCGCCTAGCAACCAAGACTGTCTGCTTTGACTCATTGTCAATTACTTTGCATAGTTTTGACTTGATCTTGACAGTGTACCCTTTACCTACTAATTGACTCATGCTTAGGAGATTATATATCAATCCCTTTACATGTAGTACTTCAGAGATTGTAAGGGCTCCAAACTTCAGATTGCCAAATCCTATGGTTGGATTTTCATCTCCTCCAGCAAATCTAATAATTGGTCCATTATCGCATTTTCTGTAGTTAATCAGATTTGCTTTGTCTCCTATCATGTGCTTCCCACATCCACTATCAAAATGCCACTTCGGGTACTTCCTCAGAGTGTTCTGCACAAAACAGGAAACAAGGAGTTAGGCTCTCATTCCAACAATGGAACCTTCTGGACTAAAGAATCTTCCTGTAGGAATCCATTTCTGAATGAACTTCCTTGGGATATTCTTTTGTCTTGTTGGAACATAAGGAGGAATTTTAGGTAAATGATTGGTATCATTATCATTTAAAGCTATTTTCCTTCTTGGTGTGTTCCTTGGTGCTCCTCGTGGTGCTTTCAGATACTGCCGATTCTTTGAGTCGCTTTTGACAAACTTAGCTTTCCTTGCCAGACTTCTTCTAGCCCTGGCATTCAGAGTGGTCGTAACCTGTTCTTTCTTCCACTTCTGATGATTGCTATGCGCAATCCTGGCTTTCATCCATCGTTCTTGCTCTTGTTTATACTCACGAGCGAGTTGTTTCTCGATGGCTTTATAGCCAATGCCATTTCGAGCACCTGGTGCAGTCTGAGTTCTCTTCTCAG
Organism: Plantago major; assembly: GCA_026545765.1. Classification (NCBI taxonomy): domain Eukaryota; kingdom Viridiplantae; phylum Streptophyta; class Magnoliopsida; order Lamiales; family Plantaginaceae; genus Plantago; species Plantago major. Next base: position 47,058,444 of record CM048844.1, read on the forward strand.
CAGCTATTCTAGTCTCTGGAACGTCTTTCTTTCCAGAAAACGTGATGTTGGAAAATTTGCGTGCTCCTGCAATTTTTCCTTTCTGAGAGACATAGCATTGTGGGTGATTACACTTTTCAGTGTTATGTTTCTTTAAAGAAACATTCCCAACAGTTTTCTTTTGGACTTGTTTTTCCCACAAAGGTTTGGTCGCAACTGCCTTTCCTTTGTTAACAACCTTAGCTTTCTGACCAATGCTATATGTTATTTGGGAGCCATCTTGTTGAGCACTAACAAATGTTATTCTTTGGTCACTCTTATTCAGAGTGGTAGAACTATTTGCTTGTGTGTCCAGCCCAAGTCCTCCCTTTTCTGAAGGATCTCTTAAATAAGAGTTTACTTCAGTATGAGTGTCACAAGCTTTGGCATAGGATTGAAAAGATAATTCTTTCTTCTTGAGTTCCTCATTTTCAGAAAGAAGATCTTTATTTTCCTTTTGGAGTATATCCATTGTCTTTCTGTGTAACTTTTCTGTTTAAGATATCTGTGCTTTGAGAAATACATTTTCACCATCCTTTTTCTCAGATATCTTGAGTAATTGTGAATTTTCCTTCTCAAGAGAATTCTTTTCTTCTTTAAGAATGTCGGCTCTAGCTCGGATCATTTGAAATTCTCTTTTGTAGAGATCAAGTTCTCTTCTGAAATATTCTGAATCTATGATTTCTTCCTCATCACTCTCATAAGTTATGAATTGAGAGATGTTGGTTACCTCGTCTGCCATTAGGCAGGGCTCAATGTTGGAGCAATCTGGATAGATCTCCTCAGCAACCCCGCATAATTAATTTCCTTTTCTTTTGACCAAAGTAAACTAATTCATGAGTGATGCCACATAATTCTGGAGAAGGTAATTTGGTATCATCTGAGTCTTCTTCCTCAGATTCTAACTCAATATCAAGAGCATCCTGTTGGATTTGAATCTTTTTCTTTTCTTCAGTGAGCATAGCTCTCTGACCTCTCTTGAAGTTTCTTCTATCTTTCTTGTCACCTGTCTTTAGCTTATTGAAAACAGGGCAATCTCTTTTAAAATGACCAGGTTTCTGACAATAGAAACAGATATCATTTCAGATTTCTACTTCCTCGATTAGATGCTTCTTTGAGCATTGTTCAATGAGCTTGACAACTGCATATTTTTGTACTAGTGATAATTTGAGCCTAGATGCTTTTTCAGCTTCTCCTTGGTTTTTCTTCTCTCAATCTCCCGACTGACATATTTTCTCATTTGCTTTACAGCAAGAGCATCTTCCTCAGTCATTTCCTTGGTATCCTTCTTTTCAGAAGTACCTTGTGTTATTAAAGCAACATTGTGAACTTTCTCAGCAATTGTTTGTTCTCTCTGAGTAGTTTCATAGTTGACAGTAGCTAAGTGGGAAAAGAGTTCTACTGGAGTGATATTTGACATTCCTTGGTTGAAATAAAAATACTGAGTGTGTTCCCAGTTTTGATTCAAGCTTCTCACGATAGTCTTCACCTTTTCAGAGTTAGAGTATCTCTCACTTTCACCAAGTGCAGCCATTTCACTCATCAAAGTTGTGAACCGGAAATCTAGTTCTTCAAGAGTCTTTGTGGGACCTTGTTTAAAGTTTTGGAATTTGAGCTTCAAAACTTCGAATTTATTTTCCTTTGTTTTCTTAGTGCCGGCACAGATTTTCTCAATCAGTTGCCAGGCCACTTTCGCCATTTTTGCACCCCACAGTTTACACTGTATGTGCTCTGGAGTGGAACGTATGATGATATTGCGAGCCTGACCATCTAGTCGATTTCTCTTGGCATCTTCCGATGTCCAGAGCTCTCTGGGCTTTGGTTCGTAAATAACTTGACCAGTAGGTCTTCCACTGGTTGAAGCACCTGTTTGTGAGGAACCACCACTTGGTTCTTTATCAGTGGGAACTTTGTCTCTATCATTAGAAACCTACATGACCTGCTTGAGTTGTTGAATAACTATGGGGACATTCTTTATTACTTCGATCATTTCATCACTGATGACTTCTAGGTGGAGCATCATGTTGTTCTTCCATTTCTCATAATTCTCTGGCTTGAGAATTGGAGCGTCACTTAAAGACATCCTGCAGCAAACACACTAAACAGACAAATCAAGTGTAGGTGAAAAGCAGTTAGTGGGCATTTATCTGGGATCTAGGTTCAGTGCAGAAGGCTTGGGAACCTCCTGCTCTGATACCACTTGTTGGTCCAGATAACGGCAAAGGGAAAAGACTAGGAGGAGGGGGTGAATAGTCTTTTACAACTTTTGTCGATAAACACAATTTCTCAGATATTTGTGAAGATATTTGATACTTAATTTCAGAGAGCGGAAGACTTTTCTGTGATAAGTGCACGTGCTCAGCAAGATATGTGTAAATACTCAGCAAGGTAAATAAAGCAAGTAATAAATTGCAGAAAGTAAATAACTCTGATCTTTATAGTGGTATCTGAAGGTGGCGTAATCCTTCAACTAATCCACTTCGGCCTTTCTCAGACCTAGAATCCACTAAGACAGATAAATGAGTTCACCTTACAAATATCTTCTCTCGATTCCTAAATACACTAGGTTCCCAACCAAGTGTTCCCCCTGAGTTATTCCCCGACTTTCGCAGCCAAGTACTTCCTATACTCAGAAACCTTTGAGCTATTCCTTAGTTTCCCAAACTAAGTACTTCCTATGCTCAGTAACCTTGGAGTTATTCCTTAGTTTTCCAAACTAAGTACTTCCTGTACTCCACGCCGTTTAAGGTGTTGGTTAAGGTAGTTTGTCAGGATTTGATAGATTAATAACTTCTACAGTTATGTAATACTACCTTCTTGAACAAGAGTCACTTAACACACTTCACAATGTGTGGTGATATGTTCTTTACTGACCCAAGTCTATGATAAATGTTCTAGAGAATGAATCTCAGATTCTTGATATTTTGATTCAACTCCTTCACAGATAGCAATGCTTGTTAAGGATCAGGACACTTAGAACTTTCGTGCTACTTAGAATTCAAGAGCTTAGTCGCAACTGTAAGCTGAAGAATAAGTAGATTGAAGGCTTGTATGCTTGAATGAACAAGTTCGTAGATGTAAGTTCTTGGTGTGTAAGTTCTGTGTGTGTTTCAAGCATTATAAGTGATGATATTTATAGTTGAAAATCATGCCGTTTGAATAGTATCCATTAGGCTTAATGAAATTCAAATTTTTGATATCTGAAAATAGTACTGCAGAAGACGTTGTCTCTTTTCAGAGATTTCCTCTTTTGTTCAGATGTCTCTGTCTGTGCATTTATTGTATTTTACTATTTTTGTCCTGTAGTGCCAACGGAACTATGCACGCTTTCTGAAGCATTGCATGTCCCTTTCCAAGGACCTTCTCATCTCCAGATACCTGTTGAAACATTGTTTCCCAGAAACATAGTTTTATCCAAGGTATCTGAGTGTAGATGTTTGTGGGCACTTTTCCTCGTTCAGAAACCTTGCGTTCTCAGATATCTTTTGCAAAGCTGGTCCATTGAGAAACACTTGTTTGTCAAAGATATCTAGACATAGGTATCTGATAACCTTTGTCTTCAGCAATCTCGTGCAGTCTTCAAAACTTCATTTTAAAATTGAACTTCTCCTGCTGGATGCATTCTTCTTGATCTTCTTTAAGGAAATAAAAAATTACATTCAGAGACCTAACATCCTATACAAGATTTGCTAGACTATCATACTTAGTGATTTTCCTCTTTTACAGTGTTCAAGTGAACCAAGAGTACTAACCACCTTTCTGAGCTAAGATAAGTCATTAGATTGCTGATAAAAATCTAAACAGATATTCCTAACAGTTTACTTTACCGTTGAGACTATTTATCAATGACCTTAGACATTGTGGATGCCTTTACTGCTTTTGTTATTTATTCTCTTGCATGTTTGGGAGTTTAGAACCCTTGTACCAACACGAGGAAACTCGTGAAACTCCGAGTCGAGGCTTGGGGTTTCAACTTCGCGATGTGAAATTGCCAAAGGTGCAAGTAAAAAAAATTCGAAATTTTCGCTCGCCGCGGCGAGACCTTTCTCTCCCCCCAGAGTTTGCTTTCGTAAAAACTCGTCGCGGCGAGACCAAAATTTTTTTGTTTCTTTTCGTTTCGTAAAAACTCGCCGCGGCGGAACCCTTTGCTCGCCGCGGCGAGACCAAAAAAAGCCAAAAACTTTAGTTTCGTAAAAACTCGCCGCGGCGAGCTAGGTTTTTTCAAAATCGTTTAATCTTCTTCTTCTTCTTCCCCGCCCCACTTTCTTTCCTTCTTCTTCCCGTTTTTCTTCCTCTCTTCACTCCAATCTCCCTTTCTCACTCAATTCTCCACCAAATTCCTCCATTCTTGTTGCAAATCAACGGGTTTTTCCTCCTCTCCCCGTTTCTTGCATCACTGTAGTGTGTTTTCCACCCAATTCTTCGGATTCAAAAGGTAAATTGGCTTGAACTTCCTTCTTCCTAATTTTTTCGAGTTTACTTGAATTATGTGGTTGATCGTCGTTAGTTTTGATTGATTGAGTGTAGTAGATCGATTTTGATTGATGCATGGATTCCTTACTCGTTGGTTTTGGAACTTACTTGCGTTTTTCAATTTTTTACACTACTTAGCCGTTTTTGCCAATTTATGCCATCTTGTTCCTCTTTTGCTATGATTATGACTACTCTTATGCTTGTGAACTGACGTGAATCGAGTATTGGCCATGATATTGAATCTTGAGTTGGTTTGGGGAATTTTGCATTCTCCTCTGTTCCTTGCTCTTTTGCTGTTTCCTACCTTTTGATCATGAATCGGTTTGGGGAGGTAGTTCTCTACCCCCATTGTTCTACACTAACACCTCTCTCGCAGGCATCATGTCTCGTAGAGCCACAGGCAGCAAACGCCATAGAGGCGAGTCCAGTAGTGCGGCCGAACAGAGAGGTCCTGTAGATGAGTTCTTCCACCTGTCCGCGGAAGGGAGGCTTTTATGGAAGCAAATTTTATGGAGCCTAGGAAAGCGTGGCCCGAGCGGGAATTGGCTCTTGATGAGCTAGAGGATGTTGTCTACGCCCGAGTCTGGGCAAGAATCAGATATTTAGGCTGGAGCAAGCTCTTCGAAAAGCAGCTGCCCTACGACCCGAAGCTGGTTCGGGAATTCTACATTAGCCTCTACAACTTGGATGAAGGGGTGATGACGATCCGGGGTGTCAGGATCCAGTTTTCAACTAGGAATATCCGGGAATTCCTACAGTGCAGGGTGTTCCAATCAGAAGATGACAGGTACAACCAATGGGGCGACAATTTTCACAACCGGCAGTTTGAGAGGGACTTAGCTGAGTTTGTACTTCTACCTGGTACCGATCCGGAGGACCACAGGACCAAAACCACCATAGCCACCCACTTCCTCAAGCCAGAGGTTCGCCTGCAAATCGATCCAAAGATAATGTGACCCCCAACTCACATTTCAACACCCTGACCCCTCCCACAACCCGCCTTATCCGAGCTATCATGAACGGGTAGTTTGTTGACGCCCCAGATATCATTATGGCGGAGGCTTAGTCCCGAAAAGCTAAAGGCAGTCTCCTCGGTTTTCCATGCCTTATTACCAGTATCTGCCGGTCCCTCAATATTCCCGGTATCCAGGGCTCCGAGAAACCCAAAGGGGCTCTGAAATCCGCTAGCGCCAGAGTCATTCTCGGCCGCCATCCCATTCCTATTAGGGGCGCTAACGACACTGCAGAGAAGCCCGCTCCACCTGGTTATTCTGACTTCCAGGGTTATTTCGAGCAGATGACAGCACAGTTCTAGGAGTGGGCAGGACCACAGTATGCCTGGATTGAGGATCAGTACTCCCGCATCGAGGAGCACTACCAGCGGCAGGAGGAGCGAGATAGGAGAGCTGAGGCTAGGGAGCAGCGAGAGATTGAGCCCTTGGAGAGGCAGGAGGCACTCTGGAAGGCACAACAGGATTTCTGGGAGCAGCGCTTCGGTGGTGGCCCTTCTGGATCTGCTTGATCATCCGTGCTGAGACAACACAATGGTTGGTCACTCTATACAGTCATTTCTTACACTATTCATTGCTAGGGACTAGCACTTGTGTAGGTTTGGGGAGGCCTCGACTGTATCTGTAGCTTAAGTTGTCTCATTTTTGTACTCTATTCATCTCTGTACTCTATTCGTACTCTGTTTTTTACTTTTTTTTCTATTTTTATGTACTCTGTTCAAGTGGTATGTTAGCCACTTTTTTTTGTGTTAGTTATATTTCTTTTCCAGTTGAATCCAGTTTAGGTGTTAGTATTTTTTATTTTTCTCTTGTGGTGAGTCTGAGTCATTGACCAAGTCGAACATCTATTGTGAATGGTAAATTCCCTTGCTGCTTACATTTTGTTTGATGTCTAGCTAGAAGTAGTGTAGTAGGCTTTTAATCTTACAAGGTTGTTTCTCTCGTAAATAGCAAGTCCGGTTAGCCCTATAGTCCAAAAGCCTGTGAGGAGCCTGAGCTGAAGAAAAAAATATTGTACCGGCACCTATCATTGTGTGATTCCTGGGTTGTGCAAATTTTTACATATTACTTGCGCCTTTTCATACTTATGTGTACTCAGTTTCGTTGGGGATGACGAACGGCATGCTTTGTTTTGCGAATTTTATTTTCCCCCGTTCTGTCGAACTGGTTTGGGGAGAGGATTGTTCATTATGACTGTTATGAGCTGTTATACTTGCGCTGAAAAATCTGTTTACTGCTCCCTAGGCTTTTTGATATTTGAATCTCGGGGTGGATCTATGGTCTTCATTGATCACCGTTAGTTGTGTTTCAAATACTACCTATATACCGGCGTGGTCCTAAAAAGCCATATGTCCGTGAGGGTTGATGGCGCGTATACCAAACTGAGACACACAAAAGTGCAGACTTTCGGTAAAACAGACACCTGCAAAAAATTGAGACTAAAAGAGCCCAAGTGGCCATGCACTGAATTCAGTGAAGTATTATGAGATCTGATGTTGTTTTGAAATGGATAAGGGGAACAGTTTCAGTTTTTTGATTTTTCTGGAGGAATACAGTGTGCCAAAGTCCCTTTCGACTCAATGAGACGAGTACAATAGCATAAGATATTTGAGGCATCTTTGTGACGAAAGTCATCTTCCCAGTTTACTTTTCGAGCGTATACCCTGTATGGATACTTCCATGAGAGTGAGTGATACACTTTATATACCTACGAGGGACTAGCGGGCTAGGCTTGATTGTTATTTACTTGAGAAACGATCGTGTCTGATTACCTGCTTACTATTTCTGCCAAGGTTAGGTTGAGAACAAAATTTTTGCATCCTGTGAATTCAATGTTTTCAATGGTAGATTCGGTCGCTTGGGAATTTGACTCTCTGTTTTTTTTCGTGGTTTCGAGTCTAGGTGCGTCTAGGATTGTCTGTTTGCTCGAGGACGAGCAAAGGTTCGGTTTGGGGAGTTTGATGAGACGATAATTTAGAGTCTCATTGGGTCCTTTTTAGCGGTCTTTGTGAGTCTTTATCTTTAGTTTTATAGTCTTTTTAGTTCGTTTTTACGCTTTGGTGTTTTCTTTACATTTTGCAGGATTTGATGTCTTTTGAGCTAAATGAGTACGAGCTGATTAGCATAGCTCGCCGCGGCGAGGGATTTGGTCCGCCGCGGCGAGATTTTACGAGCTTGCACATGGGAATTGCAGGAAGGCTCGCCGCGGCGAAATTATGCGAGAGCTTTATATTTTTCGATTAAGAAGGCTACCATGTGAACTATTCCTTCCATGTATGAGAGCCTTGAATAGGATTTTTGTTTTTTCCTTATTAGCTTTGAATTGGAATTTTTCTCTCATACTTCTTTTAACCTAGTTCATAGAAAAAACTCCATATCATACTTAGACAATTTTGGAGCTTGGTTTTGCTTGTTAAACGAAGGATTGATATCGAATCTCTGATTATTGTGGTAAATCCCTATTGTTTAATCTTATTCAATTCATTCTTGCTTAGTTTCTTGAATTGTTTAAGCTTGCATGCGATTATCATTATGTTTGTGTTAATCATGAGCAATATTTTGTATTCTTTCATCCTTGCTTCGATTATGAGTAGCTAAATCACTCCGAACATGGTAGTTGCGTGATAGCCTTTCGTATTCGCTTCTAGGGTTTGAAATCGTTCATATAGGTTAGGCTAGTTCAAAGAACTTCGTAAAAACCTTTCAATCCAATAAGCTAGTTCAAAGATTCTCTAAAACGTTTTGGTTAAGGATCGTGGATTGACGACCCACGATTACTCTAGTTCAAAGATTTTCAAATAACGTTTGGTTGAATTGGATTGATAGTTTTCTGTACACCGACCATGTGACAGTATGAACGTATCCCTAGAGCGAATTAGCATTGTTTGATCGTAACTACCGTGTTCTTTCTACCTCATTCTTACAAACAACTACATTGCATTTTCTGTTTCCTAGTTATTAGAAGTACTTATTTCGAACAAATCAAACTGTTTCTACATGTAATTGTTTGCTTTCAACTGTGTGGCAGCCTAATTGATTCCTTAGCGAACGATCTCGTAGTTAGCATAGTTTGTTTACAACGACTGCTTCCTACTTGTTTTCCTAAGTAGTAATTTGAGCATATCAAAGAGCAATCTTAGGGATAAGCTTAAACCTGGATCCAGCAACATGTTTTCTCCTAGTAAGAAATTTCCTTCCAAGAAACTTGCTAAATATTCCTATAAAAAACCATCTAATGAGGATACTGCAAATCTTATGAAAATTCAATGTCATGCATGTGAAGGTTTTGGACATTATGCCTATGAGTGTGCTAATACTCTTCGAAAGAAGGGTAATTGTTATTGGATTTGTCTTAGTGATAATGAGACAGGTGCAGATGATGAAGATATAGTCCTTGATGAAGATGTAAATACGGTTGCATTACAATCACAAGTGAACTGGTCAGAATACTCATCTGATGATGAATGTTGTGACAATACATGGGGTACAACACCTGAGCAATCGATTTTATTCGATAGTGAAGGGTATCGTCTTAATACTGTCATTAACCACTCTGTGCAGGACTTGTTTTTTGTGGGTGAACATGAATTTCTTGACAATATCAATGTTGTAAACACTGATCATGTGTTTCTTAGTGAGGTTGATCATCCTTATTGCTTGCATGGTTCTGTTGATCTAGAAGCTGATCGAGTACTTATCTGTGGAAGAACTCAGTGCTTTGAGCAATATTGTGATAATATCATGTGAAAATTCTGAGAACTATTCTGATATTGTGACAACATCTACAACTAACTTGAGTAATATTGGTGAAATTTGTCATGTACTGTAAAAACTGACTCTGCAAGAGCTTGGTACTTTGATAGTGGGTGTTCTCGTCATATGACTGGAAACCATGCCCACCTTAGAGACATTGTAGCACTTTCCATAGGTACAGTTACCTATGGTGGTGGAGGGAAAAGTAGGATCATTGGTAAAGGAACACTAAACGTTTAAGGATTTCCTTACCTGAAAGATGTACTCCTGGTTGAGGGACTGAAAGCTAATCTAATTAGCATAAGTCAACTCTGTGATGATGACTTGAGAGTAAGTTTTGATAAAATGTCTTGTGAAGTGCTCGATAGAGCTAATACTTGTGTTATGGCAGGTATAAGATCCAAAGACAATTGTTATATGTTCCATCATCAGAGTTCTCTCCATGTGAAAGTTGATGAGTCTGTCATCTGGCACAAGAAGCTTGGTCACATGAATTGCAGAAATCTTGAAAAACTCGTAAAGTGTGAGGCAGTGAGAGGCATTCCCAAGTTGTCAAATCCAGGTAAAATTATATGTGAAGATTGTTTGGAAGGTAAACAAACTAGGGTCTCTCATGCTCCTGTGTCTCATGATGGTCAATATGTTGGAACTAATAGATGCTTTCAACTACTTCATATGGATCTTATGGGTCCTACTGAAGTCAGTAGTTTAGGAGGCAAGAAGTATGTTTTTGTGATTGTTGATGACTTTTCTAGGTATACTTGGGTAAAATTTCTTAAGGAAAAGTCTGATACCTTTGAATCTTTCAAAGCATTACATGCTAGTATTAGGAACCTATATGGGGATACTGTTTGCCGTATTAAGTCTGACCATGGAAGAGAGTTTGAAAACACACTTTTCTAGCATTTGTGAACTGCAGGGTATATCACATGAGTTCTCCGCTCACAAAACTCCTCAAATGGGTATATCAATTTTCCGCATTTCATTTTGGGATGTCCCAATTTCAACTTCCCTTCCCATTAATGGAAATCTCTCTCGTACTTTATTCAATCTCTCTCATACTTTATTCACTATCTATCCCACTTTATTCAATCTCTTTCCTACTTTATTTTCTCATAAAACTTGTGTCCGGGCCCGGAGGTTGAATTTGGGACGGAGGGGGTATATTTTTCTGAACTATTAAAAATCTTTTTACAATTTTTTTTTAAAATTTAAAACCAATTTTTATTTTATTTTTTAATAATTTTTTAAAAAATTATTTTTATTTATTTTAATATTTAAAAATTTGAATTAATTTTCTTATTTTTATATATTTTCTGAATTATTAAAAATGCTTTTATGATTTTTTGATAATTTTAAATCCAGAATTAAACGAGCTCGACACGTGTTTCTCGAAAAATTGTCCGGAGTACTGATGGGCATTTGGGAAATCAATAATCGTTGTATTCCAACTTTTCCTCAAATACTCGCAAAGATTTAAATTTATATTAGTCGGAAACCTACAATTCCACACAATCAGGATTAATATAGTAGAAAGTTGACTCGGGATATCGTTCTCCACGGACACTTAGCATGGGCACAAGCAAATAACACATAGGTTAATACAAAGTACTTAAAAGCAAATAGGTTTATCAATCGGTCGATTTTGAATCAATTCTAATTTAACATGCAGGATCGTATATAATAGTGAATAGTGAAGTAAGTTTTGTAATCAATATAAAAAAGATGTAAAGGTTCACCAACCTTCCCTCTTACCATACTACTCCCAACTACTTGAAAATAAACAACGTACTTGATGTTTATTAGCAACAAGAATACATGCTATGAACCAAGACGCAGTTGATCCAAGCACCCATATTATGCCAATGAAATTGATGTGTCATTCAACAACCCACCAGCCACGTTTTCAGACAATATATACGAGTAACTCGTATACCCCTACCAATACCTAATAATAGAAAGATCATGGTACCTCACAAGGAGAGTCGAAAGAATAGAGGATTCAAATACGAATTATGTTTAAAATCAATTCATTAATATATCACAGTATATAAAGGAGTAGCACAACAGAGTTCCAACAGTTCGCCTTTACAAATATAGTTTAGCAACTCATAACGCAAATCGAATACATCATTAATAATAAATAAAATTAAGAAAGGACTTAGTCTTTATGAATGTTCTTGACGGCAAGGGTTTCTTCTCCTTCTTCTTGAATTTTGACGGCCAGGGTTTAGTTTCACTTCACCAAGGACTGGTTCTCTCTCAAGATAGATGTTGTGTATGCGGTGTGTGAATTATGAGACCCTAGCTAAGGTCCCTTTATATAGTGCTGGGAGCTGAGAAATTCGTACATGTCATATAAGGAAGGTGGAGAATGACGGGCCAGGCCTTTACGGACTTGGGCTACTAAAGTATGACAGCCAAACAGCTGATTGCGGTCCCTATGGGACCGCACAACACCCTTCTGCAGCAGGGCCGCACAACTCGACTCCTCCAGGATGTTTGCTGATTTGTCTTTCGGGCTATTTTTAGACTTCATAACTTCGCTATCTTGAAAATTGATCTTGTACAAAGTCTTAAAATTTTGAATAAGCTTCGCAACGGTAGGTCACGTGCCTCGTTTGGACTCCTCAAACTCACTGTGTGGTTGAATCATCATATTTCCTTGTTTTCCTCGATTTGGCATAATGATCACGTTTTGGCACCAGAAATCGTGCAATTCACCGATATCACGATCATCACTTACAAAATACACAAAAAAAGTGGTAATTGGCCATAATATGATATAGATATTGAATCTTGGGAAAAAAATGAGGGTCTAAAAGTGTGTTAAATCGCAAATTTCATGGTCACATCAAGTACCACAATTGGATGGGTGTTGTTGTAGTGTACCTAAATTGGACATAGTCATTCTAGTGTATCTAAAATGACACTGTTTCATTGTAGTATACCTAAAAAGAAATTTACCCATAAGTCAGCCCATTCATTTGGCCGAGGATTATGCCTAGGGATGTTCGAAAATACCAAAATATCGAACCGATGAGAAAGGATACGGTTTTCGGTTTGCTCTTTTTACGCAAATCGGTTTTTTGTAATTTTCGGTACAAAACTGAAAATTACTGAAATCGTACCAGAAATCGAAATTCTATCAATAAATAGGATTTATTAAATAATACTTCAATTATGGGCTAAATTTGCAATTTAGTTAGCAAATATTGTAGCAGTAAAAGTTTTAGAATTTGCTTGAAAATATATTGGGTGCTAATATCATGCTTTCATATTTTAAGGTAATTAACAAGGTAATTAATTTACTAAAGATCCTAACAACTAACAAGACATTGCTAACAAAAAACTTTAAGGGAAAGCCATGAATATTTCATGACAATAGTGTGCTCATATTCCATAACAGGGGCAAAGAACAATAGATAGTTTAGGAAGATTTATTTCAAGTTAACTGTTCGAGAAACAAGGCAAAACAAAACTCAAGAAAAAAGAATTATTGAATTCAGGAAATAAGGCCTTCTACAAAATGATATACCCACCAATTTTCTTCATGTTCTTCATTTCATTTTTAAAAAAAAATTCACATTATTTTTCGGTATTTTCGGTTTTTATGCTGAACAATTACTGAAATTTTCGGTAAGAATTTCGGTTTTTACAATTAATGAAATTTTGGCTTTCGGTTTTCAGTACGGTTCGGTATATCGTTACCGAAACGAACACCCCTAGTTACACTAACGACTTTATCCTCGTATCCAATCCTAAAGATATGACACCTTCGTTGACTTGTTTAATGTACATTATTCTTTAATGTCTAATCCACTGTACACATCCCATGTATACTAGACTGAAGGTCGCATGATGTACATTTGGATTTCAATATATATGTCTAAATGTCTAATCTCATAGATAAATGCAGAATAAATACAAGCAAGGAATTTTGTATAATATGATTCGTTTTATTTCAACTACCGTAATACGGCTTATTACAATCGATATTTTCTCTACAGGCATAACTCTACCAACATTTCTTTGACTAACCCAAGTCAAATACTCCGGTTCCTCCAAGGGATTTTCCCTTAGCTTTCACAAGCTAAGTAGTTCCTCCCTTAACCTTTTCCAAGGGGTTTTCCTTTGTAATCCAACTAAGTAGTTCATTCCTTAACCCGCATGTTAGTTGTTTGTGTAGTGGTTGGATTTTCAAGACAATGTGTATCTTAGTTGCAATGTTTTCGTGACTTTGGTACACAGAGAAACTTCTTCATTTAAAATCCTATGTTTCAAGGACAAGATGAGTGTTTCTGGAAAACAAGACTTCTTGTTCAGAGGAAAGAAAACTTTTCGGTCGTAACTTAAAGATTGTTCTACCTCTTTACAAGTAGCTTCACGAAACATGAGTCTTGTTGGAGATTTGAGACTTAGAGTACTGAGAGAACGTTGATCGCAATATGAGCTTGAATGTGTTTTTCAAGATGTCAATGGTGTTGATGGTATATTTTCTCAGCTACTAATTGCCTCTATTTATGTGTAAATCAGTGCCCAGTGTGATTCGAATCCGTTGGATACAAATTCAAACGTGGTGTTGAAAGGTCACTATGTTAGTCATACTTGGTTTTTGCCCTTACCCTCAGCAGGAATGCCTTATGGCAAGTTAAGACTTTGTCTTTTAGTATACCATAGTACAAATTCAAATCTCCTTTGTAACGGATTTATCACTTGGTTATTTGTGAAACTAAGTGAGCATTTTTCTTGAGGGACTACTATCAGCAGGTAGTTTGGTCAACCTACTCTGTCATATAGATTTTCACTTTACCAATTAACTGTTAAGGCATATGCTTGTTGAAAGTTTGTCCTCCATATCTTAGATAACTTATTCAGTTATGCCAAGTCTTCAGGGACTTGTCTTCTTAACATCTTCTGGACACAACGTTGATGCGTAGGTCTTCAGCAACTTCGAATAAAAATAAAAATTAAATGCTTTTTAAACCCTAACATTTATACAAGTCACTAACTATCGGTGTAGTATGTTCTTCTTTTACAATGTCCAAGCTAAATAAACTAATGACTTAAGAGTTAAGAGTACGAATCACTTGCTGAAACTAAAGATGTCATGTGTTTGCCCATCAAATTCTGTTGCTCCAGATAAACGACAAAGTAAAAGACTAGGGGGGGGGGGGATGAATAGTCTTTTCAAACTTTTGTCGATTCACAGATTTCTCAGATATCTTTTCAAACTTCTGGTACTTAGTTTTCAGAGAGCGGAAGTCTTGTGATAAGTGCTTGCTGTGTGTGAGTGTCAGTTAGCTATAACAAGAATGTAAGCACAGATAGTAATAAGATAACTGAAACGTAAGTGCAGTAAGTAAATGAGACATAGTTTATAGTGGTATCTGAGGGTGGCGTAATCCCTCAACTAATCCACTCGCCCTGTCACAGGACTTGAATTCACTATAAGATGATGAGCTTCCTCACAAAATTCTATCTGTAGTCAAATCCCTTTAAAACACTAAGTTTCCAACTAAGTGTTCCCCCTGAGTTATTCCCTAGCATTCTCAGCTAAGTATTTCATCTACTCAGTAACCTTGAGCTATTCTTCAGCTTCTAAGCTAAGTACTTCCTAAGCTGAGATAGGTTAGGACTTTAGTTTTCTCAACCAAATCCTTTCCTTAACACGTATGTTGGTGTTTTTAAGGTTATGGTAGTTGTCATAGTAAGTTCAACTTTGTAACGTCTTTCAATTACTTAGTTAGAACTTGGAGAAACAATCTTCGTTAATACTCTTTACAAAGTATGTGAAGTTGTTCTTACTGACCCAAGGCTTGTTACTTGTTTAGGAGAATGAATCACTGATTAAGTCGCAACTTTGTTCTTGTAATTCAACTCCTTCACAGTATGCAAGGCTTGTTGAAGATCATGACACTTAGAACTTTAAGAGCTACTTTGAAATTGAAGCTTGAGTAACAACAAAAAGCTTGTGAGTTAATAAGTAGGTTTGAAGGCTTGTATGCTTGTGTTTTTGGTGTATTCAGTGTGTCTTCAAACATTCTAAGTGGTGATATTTATAGTTGAGAATCCTCCCGTTTGAATAATATCCGTTAGGCACTATGGGATTCAAACTATTGATATCTGAAATAGTACTGCATTGAGCTTTGTCTCTTTGCAGAGACTTTCCACTTTTGCTCAGACATCTATGTCTGCGTAATTAATGCAGTGTACTATTTTGTCCTATAGTCTCAACGGATAAGTGTAAGGTATCTAATCCTTTACACAATCCTTCCTCAGTTTCCTTTAGTTGGTCATATACCAATTTGAGTGAAAACTTGTCTTTGAATAACAATCGTTTTCTCAAGGTATCTGATGAGACCTTCCTTCCTAGTCTTTAGCAATCTTGCGCAGTTGACTTGTTCTTCAAATTTGATGTCCTCCTGCTGGATGCTTGCTTCTTGGTCGTCTTTCAGAGATATAAAAATTACACTAAAAAAAGATCTAACATCATATACAAGATTAACTACACTTATATACTCAGTAAACTTTCTCTTTTACAGTGCTCAAGTGAACTAAGAGTGCTAGTTACATTTCTGAGCTAAGATAAGTCATTAAGGTTGCTGATCAAATTCTAAAAAGATATTCCTAACAAAAATCTAAACTTGAACTAACAACATCTCATGTGCATTAAACTGAAAGTTACACATATGTTCATCCAAGATTATTCTAGATAATTGTTTAAGTATTCAAATACATGTAATGTAAATAAAAGCAAGTAAGAATGCGATAACCAATTGTTTATTTGAGCAAACCAAACGTTTTATAACAATTAAATTTATTGTAATACGTATGTTGATGATTTAGGCCGCACATTATTCATTTTATGGGTCTGCTAGTAGAGGGCTGACAAGTTTCATTCTTTTCGGCTTCAAGTGTTACCGCAGTAGTAGGTTAATAACCTGATCATCATCCTTGAATTTAGGCATGATTTTGAAAAATTTGTTAAAAGTTATGCTATTTTAATTTGGACTTGGAATTGGCACTTAGTAATAACTATTATTTGGGCACATGATACTCCACCGTGCATGTTTTCAAAATTAATAGTTATTTGTCCAAATAAAATAAATTGAAATGAGATAAATTAGTTATAAAATAAGAAAAGTAATAAAAAGAATGTGACAATGTTAGAAGATATAGTCTAAATTAATTTTAAAAATTGAATTGTGAACATACACTACTTTTAGAATAACTAAGTATACGTGTGCACGTTACACGTGTAATAATTAAATTAATATATGAAAATCAAAATTAGTTAATCATATTTTATTAAATATATCTACGTGTATAGAGTGAAAAGTAAAAGTTATAAAATAAGAAACAAACGTGAAGAGAAGATTGAATGTCATAATTAGTTGATAAATCCGTTTTATTTTCTTTTGAGTAGGTATTTTAAGAGGCGGTATATATATATACACACTTACTTATATAGAGACATATGTTATTAATCAAAATGTCTATGTTTTCAACATTGATGTTTTTTCATAATCAAAAAATATATATTTTGTTAACAACATAAACGTTTTGATTAAAAATAGCAATGATTTTATTGATAGATCGGTCTGCAGATAAGTTATTTAAAAACTGTCGTGTTTTCTTTTATAGTATGTCAAAATGAATTGAATTGGTATAACTTAAATTGATCTAATCTGTCACCTCCCATTAAGTATTCTGATTTTATATAGTAGTAAAATAGTATTTGTGAAAAAAATGGAACAAAATTAACATCACTTCAAAAACATGATTCTCAATCTGTTTCCTATATTCCTACATTTGGTTGATTAGTTTATTTGAGAAGAAAACTAATCCATTCTTTGTAACCATTAGTCAAAATTAGAAGGGTAAATTTGTAAAGAATTTTTGGTGTAAGAACCGCTTTCACATAGTTGGCTTTTATATATTAAAAGATAATTGGTAGTCAATATGTGTCTGTTTTTAGTATTCAACAAGACGGTTATGGAGAAATGGAGAAGAGAATTCATCTCAAAATTATTTTGAATTGTTATTATACTAAAACTTAAAAGAGTCCTACAAAACATGAGAGTCTTGAGAGTCCTTCAACATTTTAAATTTGGACTCAATTTCGCGGATCTAGCGCGGGTGGGTTTCATAATGTTTTGAATCTGGGTTGCAGGTTATGATTCCCGAATTTCATATAAACGTTATTTTCAGTTTTTCTTTTCATTCCTCGCTTTCTTCTCACGCTTTTTCTTCTTCGTTCTTCACAGCTCCTTTCTTCTTCCCAAATTCTCTCTGCAATCGATCGATCGATTCTCTGCAAATGATTTGACCTCTTCTTCATGTTTGAGACCTCTTCCAGAATCATTGTTCATCGTCTGCCCCATTCTCGCGATCGGAAGAATCGAGGAAACCCTAGCTTTTCTTCGCTTCGAATCGCCAATATCAGGTATTTCGAGCTTTTTTTTTTTTTGTTCCATTAACTGTTCATCGCCTTTGTTTTCATGTTTGTCTTTTTTTCTTTTTTTTTTTTTGTGTTTGCTGATCGTAGTTATGGAGAATTTTAGGAAAGACATTGATTGATTTGCTTCGATTGTTGTTAGATCGGCATGATATGCTTCGTTGTATGTTGTTTTGGTTGTTTATGCTTCCTTTGTGTTTCGACTGTTGTTAAATCGGCATTATATGCTTCGTTTTCTGTTGTTTTGGTTCTTTATCCTTCATTTATGCTCCGACTGTTAGATCAGCATGATATGCTTCGTTTTCTGTTGTTTTAGTTGTTTATCCTTCATTTTTGCTTCGACTGTTGTTAAATCAACATGATCTGCTTCGTTTTTCTATTGTTTTGGTTGTTTATGCTTTATCTTTGCTTCAAGTGTTGTTAGATCGGCATGATCTGCTTCGTTTTTATGTTGTTTTGGTTGTTTATGCTTCATTTTTGCTTCGATTATTATGGATCTACTGCTAGCTAGTTGTGGTAGTAATAACCCATTGCTATGGATAAATGTGTTAATACAAAAATATGTCCAATCCGTCATAGGCGCCTTTGGAACGAATCCTAAGGCGTCCCAAGTTATCTGAGGATCCGAAACACTATGATACGACCCTAAGGTCCGACCCTAAGCCCCTCAGGTCCGACCCATCCTGGAGGAGAAGGACAGAGAGAGCTTGAACAGCAATAGCTTCGACCCCTCCAGTGGTCCGTAACCATGGGGTCCGACCCGGACGACCATCCGGATCCAACATGACAATCTCACAAGCAACCAAGTAAACTGAAACTAGAGAGTAAGGAGGTCCGAGCCACAAGGTCCGAATCAGAGGAGTCGGACAAACTTATGGAAGCTCCCCATAGACAACCCAATACAGTCCGGACCAAGCATCCGGACCAACCTCTTCGGACCTTGACCCGCAGCAGACTGTATCAAAACCTCTAATACTCTCACATTAATGACTAAACTACCCCTGAAAGCCCAAAGTGGAATGGGGCAAGTGTCATTAATGGGCAATGGGCCTATTGAAGCCTTGGTGGCTCAATCCAGACCTTACACTTGGCACAATCTGGTGGAACCCTCCCAATTGGGGAGAAATCTATATATAGGGCACACACTCCCATGATAATGGTAAGCAATAATCACTTCCGAACCTTGACTATCACACAGAGTAGATCTTCAGTCTCTCTTGAGTAAAGTCTCAAACCGGTTTGACACTTAGCAAACCGGGTCCTAACCCCCCCCCCCCCCCCAAGTCACCTATGCAGGTTCTTACCAAGCTTCGGATCTCAGGCTCTCACGCGTTGGCTCTTAAGCTGTACGAGGCTTCTTACTTGAGGATATCTTAGCCATTACCAGTGGGATAGAATAATCTCTAAGTGGTTGGGGAACCTTTACCCTCAACATTTTGGCGCCGTCTGTGGGAATCTTTACAAAAAGTTCCGTTCTCTTCAGTAATGGCAAGAACAAGAAGGTCAGTAAGAACCAACGCTACTACGATTGGCACGCCTGCCCCGAGGCAAAGAGGCAGACCTCCCACTCAGAGGGAAAGAGTGGCGGGAACCTCTTCAAGAAACACTATGGATTGCCCAAGTGATGGCCACACCCCTAGCCTCTCTTCAGAGGAGGAAAGAGCCGCTGATCCACCAATAAGGACCCAGGTACTCGGAGTTGAAGGACAAGTCCCTCCGTCAGGAACACATGGTCCTCCTCCGGGAAGAAACTTCACCCTTCCAAATGGGCAGATCATTCGTCCAAGTGAGTTTGGAATGAGTGAGAATCAGTTTGGCCTCTTACTCACCACCATTCAAGGGTGTTTTGGATCAAACAATCTTCAGCCTCCACTCCTCCTTTGGCAATTCCAAGACAAGCTGAACCCGCACAATCAAGGAATGAGCATCGTCCAATTCAACAAAGGCTAGGGGAACCAGCTCAACCAGAGGACCTAAGGAACCTTCTCAACAGGAGGGCCGCTGCTTCTCACGAGCAGCGGGGAAGGAGTCCGGTAATGCCACGGGCAGATGAAGCTGGAACTAGCCGGCGTGGGGCTCTACAGCATGCGCCAAGAGACCACATGGCAGAAAGCATCTCGATAGTCCCTGTTGACGATCTTCCTCCAGATGTGGCCATCAACCCAAGGACTGGTGAGAAACTAACCGCCGAGCAGATTTATGTCCAACAAAAGGCCTTGGAGACTCAAATCGCCACTTTGAGCAAGATGGTGAAGGCACATGAGAAGGTGACTCTTAGAGCTCCTAATCCTCTATGTGATGAGATAAGGAGGGAAAGGAAGCGCCCCGACTCCACTATCCCAACTCTCGAGCACTATTACGGAGATACTTGTCCTGTGGGGCATCTTACTAGATACGAAAGTAAGATGGAGACCAACGGCCTGAATGACAACATGAAAGCTCTCAACTTATCCACTACACTCTTTGGGGAGGCAATGGATTGGTGGACCTCTTTGCCCAATGGCTCCATCAAATCCTACGCAGATATCGCTTCCCTCTTCCTGAAAAGGTTTGAGAAAGCAAAGAAGAGAAAGAGATCGGTCGAACACTTGGCAGGGGTAATCCAGAAAGAGCACGAGGACCTTAGGTCCTTCCTTGACCGTTTCAATGCCGAAGTGCACCAAGTAGAGCCTCACAGCATCAAAGAACGGGTCCGACACCTGTACGCTAACACTTACAACGATGATCTCAGAAGAAAGCTTTCCAACGAGTAAATCACAACTGAAAAGTACTTGGAAGATATCTGCGAAGGAGTCTTGTATGGAGAAGAATACAGGAGAAATGTCCCAATAAGAGCCGGGGCCAGAAAGGGAAAAGAGCAAGTAAGACAAGAACCTTTTCCCCGTCCAGGAAAGTTTGAACAAAAGAAGGAACTTAGAGACAGAAGGGAGTTCCACAGAGAGAGAACACCACCAAGAAGATACGCCGAGTATAATCGCCTCAATAGACCGAGATCCGACATCTTGGCCTCTATTGTTGAAAATAAACTTAGATATACAATGGCCAAAACCTACAAGGAGCAACAAGAAGAACAAAGCTTCAAAGGAATATTGTAGGTTTCATAAGCACAAAGGTCATTCGACTGAGGATTGTGTCCAGCTGAAAACAGAAATAGAAAGGTTGGTAAGGTGTGGTAGATTGAAAGAACCAGTATACGAGGAGGAACCCTCCAGGCACCAGAAGAATGAACAAAGAAGGGAGGAGCGTGGTTCGGAACCTCCGACAGGATCCTTACCGCCACCGCCAACAGAAATCCCACCCCACCATACCCAAAGATACCGTGGGTATCATGAAGATATGGAAATGGAAAACCTCCTCTATAGCGGGGTTATCAATGCCATCGCAGGAGGTCCAACTGGAGAAGATAGCCGGAACGCAAGGGAAAGAACCGCGCAACATTTGAGAAACAATGACAGAACCTATGCTCCGCCGGTTCTGAAAGGAACGAACGCCATCACTTTTGATGACAGTGAGATACCACCACCAACGTCTGGTGGAGGAGATCTTAAAGATCCTGACGTATCTTTGGTCATTTCTCTAGTCATCGCCACTTACAAAGTCAACAAGGTACTTGTTGATACAGGGAGTTCCTCCAATGTAATATCTAGGAGAACTGTGGAACAAATGCACCTGGGTAACATTCAGTACAGGCGAGTACAAACCTCTCTGGTAGGATTCAGGGGCTCTATAGTGCGTCCCATTGGAAGTATACCATTACAAGTCTCTATGGGCGCCTTCCCTACAAAGGTGACTGAGACGATCCTCTTCGTGGTGGTCGACAACACATTCGACTATAACGTGATCCTGGGTCGCCCGGGACTTAACCAATTCAGGGCAGTCGCTTCTCCCCTACACAACAGGGTAAAGTTCCCAACCCCGAACGGTGTGGGTGAAGAAGTGGGCAATGTTAGAGAAGCCTGGGAATGCTACATCATGTCGACCAGAGGAGCCACAGTACCCGTTCTTTCGGTCATTAAGAGACCCAGGAGCCCTCCTCCTGTGGCTCTTACCCCATTAAAGGAAGAAATTGGTGTTGGGTCGCTCAAGGAAAAGTTCCCCAAGACTGCCAGGATAGAACCTCATGAAGCCCTGAAAGAGGTTCAGTTGATTGAGGGGGACTCGGAAAAGATAACTCGGATTGGAACAGAGATGAGCACGGAAGTAGAGATGAAGCTCATCAATTCCTTCGAGACAATCATGATATCTTTGCCTGGAGCACCGATGATCTTAAGGGGATAGACCCAAGGATCGCAGTTCACCGCCTGAACATGGATCCAACGGTAAAACACATCCGACAAAAGAGGAAGGACTTTGGGCCTGTTGAGGATGCTATCATAGCAGGAGAGGTGGACAAATTGATGAAAGCAGGACACATCGAGGAAGTCGCACTGACTGGTGCGTAACGTGGTCCTCGTTGAAAAAGCTCCAGGAAAGTGGAGAATATGTAATGACTTCACTAGGTTTAACAAATTTTTCCCAAAGGATCCTTATCCATTACCTCGCATAGACCAGCTAGTTGACTCCACCGCGGGATGCACACTCCTAAGCTTCATGGACGCCTATCAAGGCTTTTACCAAATCAAGATGGCCTAGGAAGACGTCAAGAAGACGGCCTTCTTTGCGGCTGGAGGGGTTTACTGCTTCAAGGTCATGCCATTTGGCCTCAAGAATGCAGGCGCTACATATCAGCGACTGGTGAACAAGATGTTCAAAGAGGAGTTGGGCAAAACCATGGAAGTTTACGTGGATGACATGCTAGTAAAAAGCAAGACCGAAGAGCAACACATCGAGCATCTCAACAAGTGCTTTTCCACCCTTAGGAAATATGGAATGAAGTTGAACCCAAAAAAGTGTACATTTGGTGTAAAAGGAGGAAAGTTCCTCGGCTACATGGTCACGGAGAGAGGTATCAGCGCCAATCCGGAAAAGATAAAGGCAATCTTAGACTTACCCCAGCCAACGACTATCAATGAGGTGCAAAAGCTCTTGGGAAGAGTGATGGCCCTGAGCCGTTTCATTTCCAAGTCCGCCGAGAAAAACTTGCCTTTCTTCAAAATTCTAAGGAAAGGAGACAAGTTCGAGTGGACAAAGGAGTGCGAAGAAGCCTTGGATAACTTAAAAAGCTAACTCCTCTCGCCACCTCTCTTGCCCAAACCAGTGGAAGGTGAACCTCTCTACCTCTACCTAGCTACTACTGATGAGGCCATGAGTTCTGTATTGGTGCGGATACAAGGAAACGACCACTTACCGATCTATTACTTGAGTAAGGCCCTCGTGGGTTCCGAGGCCAGATATGTCAAAATTGAGAAGCTCGCCTTCGCGCTGGTCTACACTGCCCGGCGACTGAAGCCTTACTTCAAATCTCATCGGATCGTGGTCCTCACCAATGAACCACTCAAACATGTCCTAGGCAAACCAGATCAATCAGGACGCCTATCCAAATGGGTGATCGAGCTAAGTGAATATGATATCGGGTACCAAGCCCCCTCTGCTAAAAAGGCTCAAGTCCTTGCTGACTTCCTGGTAGATTACCCAGAGGAAACGGAAGAAGGAACCAAAAGCTCACAGGAGGTCGTGAGCTACGTCATGCTCACCCAAGCAAAGGATACCCCAGGAGGAGAAAGGGCAAAATAGAATGAGCCTGAAGAGATGTTCAGAAGTAACGTTCAGCTCTGGTCTGGATATCAGGAACCTATGGATGACTCCCTGAGGGTGACACATATGTTCCTCCTAGACGAAGTAACCAACACTTCGACACCCGCATCTTCCGACAAGAAGCAGGAAGACAGAAAAGTGCCTACTAATGAATTAAAAAGCAAATTTGAGAACAATGAATGTTGGACGTTACAAGTGGATGGATCTTCTACTGGACGAATAGGAGGAATATGAATTTTTCTTGAGAGTCCCAAAGGAGCCAAGCTGGAATACGCCATCACCCTCAACTTTAAAGTAACAAACAATGAGGCAGAGTACGAGGCACTCCTCATTGGCTTGAGGATGGCAAGAGCTCTTCAAGTGAAAAGAATCAAGGCTTACACAGATTCCAGCTCGTAAAATCCCAGTTTTCTAGGTCCTTCGCTGCTAAAGGACCCAACATGATCAAGTACTTGGAACTCTTCAAGAAAGAGGTTGAGCACTTTGAAGTATTCACTCTTGAGCAATTCCACAGGGAATGGAACGAAAAAGCCGACGCCCTTTCCAAGTATTCCTCGGCCTTAGGAGCTCTAGACACGAGAAGTGTCATCCTGATGACTCTCACGGACTCCTCCCTGGCAAACCTTGACGAACAAGTCTTCCTCTTGAGCACTGAAAGAAGCTGGATGATTGACATATTTTACTATCTCAAGGATGGCTCTCTACCTTCAGATCCTAGAGAAGCAAGGAGGATCCTATGCCGAGCCAATAGATACTTCATCATGGGAGAGGATCTTTAGTCGAGATCTTTCACCGGCACTCACATGAGATGCCTTGGTCCCCAGGAGGCGAAGACTGTTATGGAGGAAATCCATGCGGGATGTTGCGGAAGTCACTCCGGGGGACGAACTTTAGCTCATAAGATCATAAGGCAAGGATACTATTGGCCTACCATTGATGCAGATGCTACCAACTTCGCTCGTGCCTGTGAAGACCGCCAATACTATGCCAACATACCACATCGTCCGACCAACCCTATGATTCCGTCAATCATAGCATGCCCATTTGATCAATGGGGCATAGACATAGTTGGACCCTTTCCATGCGGAACTCATCAGAAGAAGTTCCTGATCGTGGCGGTGGAATATTTCACCAAGTGGGTTGAGGCAGAAGCAGTTTCGACCATCACTGAAAGCAGAGTACGGACGTTCATCTGGAAGAACATCATCTGCCGCTTTGGACTTCCGAGGGTTCTAGTATCGGACAACGGGGCTCAGTTCTTCAGGGCAAGACTGAAGGAATGGCTCCGGTCTTTCAAAATAGAACAACGCTTCACTTCTGTTGGTTACCCCCAAGCCAATGGTCAAGTGGAAGCCGCCAACAAGACCATCGTCAAGATTTTGGAGAAAAGGTTGAAGACTTCCCAAGACAGTTGGGCAGATGATCTCGACGCGGTCCTTTGGGCACACAGGACGACGACTCGGACTTTCACACAGGAGACGCCCTTCTCCCTTGTCTACGGCTCCGAGGCGGTCATCCCCTCGGAAGTAGTAGTGGAAACCCAAAGGATCCAGCAGCAATACAACCCAACTCAAAATGAAGTCGCAAGGATCTACGACCTTGAGCTCCTTGAGAACAAACGGAGTGAGGCACTAGCTAGCATCCTTCGATACCAAGACATGACTGCTCGAGCCTACAACAAGCGTGTCTTTCCCAAAGACATACAAGTCGGAGACTTAGTCCTCAGAAGAGCTGACATCCTAAGCAATGTCGGGAAACTCAAGCCCAAATGGGAAGGACCTTACAAAGTTACTGGAGCCAGAATCAATGGGAGCTTCGAGCTAGAAGACGACCAAGGAAGAGCCTTGAAGAGAACCTGGAATGCTAAGAATCTGCAAAAGTTTTATGCTTAGGTTAACACTTCGAAAATAGACTACGTCAGTTGTCGAAGTTTTTGTCATTCTCTTTGTCCGGCCTCGAAGCCCACCAGTTGTATTTGAATTTCCGTCAAATCAATACAACTTTTTGCAAGGTAAGAAAACTATATTTACACAAACACATTTCCTCGGACTATTCACAAAAGTCCGGGCCAATTGGTTCAACAAATATTTGAGAAATCAATTTCTCGACAAGATTGACTTATATCAGCCAGTTCGGATGAAGTGATAACGAGCCGAAGAAAGAAGTGCAAACACTCAATAGACCATGTATTATTCAAAAAATACAAATTACAAAATTTCAAACTTCGGATACACCCGTCCGAGTCACGTAAAACGGGGGTAATCTACATCGTTTTGTACAATACAAACACGCAGTTCTTGGCGGCATATTCAACATCCGGAACAGTAAAGCATAACCGTTCCGAAGCCAGGCGTCCGAGGCAAAATAGGAACGGCACGAACCAATGGATCTCCAAATAATGAGTCCTCATTTCCGCACAAAAGGACAAGTTGAATCCGAACCGGATAACTCTGGTACGACAAGGCAGCTCCACAGTCCTCTCAGACGATCCGCATCTTCCACCACAACCACTTTCTGGTTCGCACCCTCGAGCACCACAAGAAAATGGTAAATGGTGGAAGGCACAAACAGCCCGAGAATTCGACTCTCCATGCCAACAAGTCTTCCATAATCCTTGGGAACGGCGAGCTAGTCCACTCCCCCGGGGCTCAAGTGGTTGATACACTACAGCCCTGGAGAGAGAAGACTAGCACGCTGATCCGAGAACTATGTCCGAAACTTATATACTACAAGGAGCAAATATCCCGAAAAATTAACTCTCCAAAGTCGCAAGTGTTTAGGAATCCTCGGAACCAGCGAGCTAATCCGCTTCCCCGGGGCTCCAGTTGACGATACGCGTTACAGCCCCGCAGAAAGAAGATTGGCACGACGATCCGAGAAGGGTTCCTTTCGAGAAGCTGATATCTGTGCCCTTTCACATAGTCCGACTCGATGGCATCTTCGGACGTCCGAAGGACCCACCGAGACGAAGCAAATGAGAACGGCGGAATCAACCTATTCATTCAGATGACCGGACACTAGGATCCGGATCCCCTATTACTATAAAAGGGATGGAATGATCTGACGAAAAGCCGTACAATCCAGGGGTATATATAGAAGTGGCGAACCAATCACCACTCGACACGTGGTGTGCAACAACTGGCGATGGACTTGGGCCTAGACATGGGCCCAACCATTGGGCCTCTATTGGGCTAACCCGGAGCCTTTTCACATTTTTCGGCCTTATTGGGAGAATTATTTTGAACTGTTACCGGCTCGAATCCATCACCCCGAGGCGCCAAATGTGATCCGTAGCCCACACTCAACTTTTTTGGAACATCTCCTTTTTACCAACTTTCCGCAAGTCCAAAACGACTCGGAACAGTACACCGTGTCGCTACAAATTAGGAAGGATTTATGACATCCGAATCATTCCTGTTTACTTAGGGCGATTAACATTTGGAGCTACGACTCGGACAAACGCCTTGTCCGACCGACCCATGAGTCAACTAATTGACAATTACATTATTTCGGGAAGATTCGGTCTCGTGGACTCGGATCCATGACCCAAGAAAACCGAGCCAACGAAACTTGGGTTACTGATTTGTCTTATAAATTCGACACACAATAAGAAGCATGCATTTGAAAAGGAAATAATACGAGCAAATGATAAGAGTTGTCCCGAGCCATCACCGAGCCCGGACCAATGCCATGGATACCGAATCAATTGTGCAAATTCAACAAAAATTATCCATACAAAAACTGCGGTAACAAAGAAACAACATAGTTTTTAAGGTCCGAAGACTAGAGTTACACGCTTCCGGGGCATACCCCGTCTTCACCTCCCCTGACGACTTGACGAGCCAGCTTGCGCGCCCGAAGGACCTGCGGCCTCTTTTTCTGGAGACACTTGTGCATCCGATGCCATTCTCTCTTGGGCCTCCTGCGCCAACCTTCTCTCCCTTCGGGTCCTTAATTCCTTTAGGAAAGCAGGGCATTGCTCCATCAGGTCCAGATCGGAAGAGAAACCCTTGTCAGGACCAAGCAGAGTCAGTCAGTCCCGGTTATGCTCCTCATGGTCTTCCAACGGAACGAAAACACTGGACATCAACACCCGTGGTACAAAAGAGGGCAGATAAGGACCGCCATGATTGTACTTCTTATCCTCGGTCTCGTCGCAGACAAGCTCTACAAACTCACATTGAAGTAAGTCCTCATCCGAGACACCTTCCGGAGCAAAGTCCGAGCCATTTGCTTCTTTGAAAGAAGAAATGCCTTCAGCCTCCAAGTCAAGGTTGCTCGGGATCTGTCCCCTATGCCGGAGCTGCCCAATAGCCGCATCAAAGCCATCCTGCCGAGCCTCGTCATACTTGGACTCGAGCATGAACTTGCAAGCGTCCGACCCCAAGAAGTCTTGGACAGCTTGCGTCCGAACCTTCAACATCTCATTCAGCATCATATCCTTGAAGGTCCGGGAGACGCTGACATACTCATCCACACCATCCTGATGAGCTTTGAGGTCCTTTTCCAGCGACAGGATGGCACTCTTCAGTTTTGCAGCCTCCGCTTCGGACTCCTTCTTCGCCGCAAGGGCCTTCTTCAGCCTATCAGACAAGGAATTCACCTTGGACGTTTCCACCGCCCGAGCAGCTTCAGCCTTGGCCAGATCCTCTTCCATCGTGGCCCTCTGACCCACCACCATGGAACATGCCCGAATAGCGGCCGTAAGCTACGATACATGACAAAACGAAATTAGTAAAGGTTCCGAACAAAGGAAAGATGTATTTCCAGAAATATCAGTATTTACCTTTTGATGAATTGCGGACAACTCCGCAATCCGGTCCAGCTCCAGAACAGCAGCCAACCGAGCCACTTCCGCCTCCAAGTCCGACTCACCACTCGCTTTTCCTTTGCCCTTCTTCGGATGGACGCTTTTGTCCGGCCGCAGCACTCAAACCACTGGCAGGAGGGTCCCGAGACACAGACCTTGGAGGTTTCTTGCCCCCCTTCGAGCCAGACACCTTACCCTTTTCCGAGGTAGGTATCCTCTGGGCCTCCTCGCCCGCCGCGGCCCTCCGAGTCTCCTCCACTCGGAAAGTGGCAGCATTCTGAGGCTCTTCCATTGGCAGCATAGTGGACATCTTGATGATTTGGGTTCGGGTACCCTCCTCCATCTCCTTCCGTTGAGCGGCATTTTGTTTCCGCTTCAGCTCCCGCATGGTGGACATGGTGTACTCGAACAAAAAATCTGCACATCCGAAGAACAATAAGTTAATACATGATAACAAAAAAAATTCCACTACTACAAACAAAGCAATAAAGGGACCACCGACTTGGATGGCCGACCACGTGACCGAATGAAGAAGAACTTACTCAGATCCTTCTTCCCGTCACAAAAACTTGGCTCCGAAAAGCCAGCTAGATAGGGAAGGGGCTGCCAGATCAATCCCCAGAAAAAATATTTCTCCGGATCTTGATTCCGGTGGAGAGCTTGCATCCACAAAGGCACGTTCCGAGCCGGAGGCTTCTAGTCCAGCAGCCTGCCTCGGAAAAACTTCTTCTCAAAATGCCATCGGGTCCTTTCCGCTTCGGATTGACCCTGCTGTAGCGCGGGCCGGACGAAGATATATCTCTTCTACCAATTTATTCCCAGGGAGGAGAGCGGATCGACGAAAAAAGTATATGCTTGGCGACACACCAGCGTATAGAACAAAGTATTTCTATTACTTACACTAACACTAAATAACTTTCGGAAGTTATCAAAAGTAACCGGGATGCCCTTGTATTCACACATCACCCCGAAGCACATCAGATTTCCGAGAGAATTGGGGATGATTTGATGAGGACTTAACCCCATGTCGTTCAAAATGTCCAAAAACTCGGACGCCACTGGCAAACGCCACCCGCAGTGAAGACTTATCTCATGCACGCACATATACCCCGGAGGCGGATTGTAAAAAGCGTGCGACTCATTCGGAATGAGAATCTCCACGAACTCCGAAATCTCATACTTCCTCCGAAGTTCCTCCACCTCCTCGGCCATCACAATCGAAGGGCACGTGGGCAATGTACCTTCCTCGTTCAGTTCACCCTACGGGTCGGGATGAGTTACATCGTCCCTCGTCCGAGGGAATTTCACCCGGAACATGTCTTCACTTAAGCCCCTCGGGCAACTCCTCTTCGGTCCGTTGACGACTCATACCAGCTTGCCCAGCTGACTCCCTCCGGAAAACATGGGCAGACAACATTTCTTCCTCTTCTTCCTCCTCGGAACTGACATCGTCAGTCCGACCTTCCTCCTCCACATTGTCATCCCCGGCCGTTGAACTCAGCTCTACCACCGTCCGAAGGGGAACAACAACCTGGACCCGATCCTCGACACCTTCTTCGAACATACCCAACTCCGATGGTGCCTCGGAGGTATCATGCACCTCTTCGATGTTAGGCTCCTGTGGATCCGGAACGAACGGCACTCGGTTAGGGTTACTCCTAAAATTATAACCTAGGTTGCGAATGAGGGATCGAATCTCTACCGGGAGTTCGGGCTCCTTCCCAGCACCGCGCGGACGGAGAGCCCCTATGGTCCTAGAGCTTGTCCCTTGAACAGCACCGGTACCCTGCACATTAGAGACTTGCAGGTAATCCCGATGCTTCGGAGACCCTGAACCCGGAACAACTAACCGAAGTAAGGAGCTTACCTCGGGCTCTTCCCGACTCGGACGAGGAGAATGCTCCAGCTCTACTGAATCATCCCCATCAACAATATCAATCTCCTCGGAGCTGTCCGATAGGGACAACGCGTCGGGGTCATATCCTTCACCCTCGGATCGGTTCTGACTATCACTCTCGGACATCCTAGGGAAAGGAGAAAGCAATTTCGTAAGCTTTAAGATGGCAGTCCGAGAGGCCGTTTATGTATATTAAGCAAAGGAAAAATTCTAAGTTCGGAGGATATAAAACGACCCTACTGGACGAAGTCAGTGCGGAGTTAGTAACGTGTCAGTCCGGCGTTAGTCTTGACTACTCAACATATCCGAGACACACTATGGTTATTACCAACTATAGAATACGTAACATAAGCAAGCATCCGAACAGACCATATTTTCAACAGTCGCGAAACAACAAACACAAGGAAATTTGACAACCATTCAGGAAAACAAGCAACTTACTTATATTCAGATGGTTGGATCGAAGGCAGCTAACTTTGCTTGGATAACTCGCTACGGACTTCTTTTTGCTCGCTTCGGATCGCTTGCACTTGCTTCGGATGTATTGAAAAAGTCGAAAATCTTCTCTCTAGAATGTGAAAATGACGTCGGTGAAACCCCTATTTATAGAGGGTTAAATCAGGAAGCCCAACCGTCACCATTTTTCGGGATTAAATCTCAATCGTAGATCGAAATTCATCCAACGGCATAGTACAACAATACCAAGTGAAATGACGCATTGGTACAAAATATTTACCTTACGATGACAAAAACATACAACCAACTTCGTGATGCTCGGGAAAAGGATATTACTACACCCTCGGGAGGCCAATCTATCTTATACCTTGGATACGTGTCCCCTTTTTACAGGGAAGGATGAGTTACCTCACCATCACATGGACCCTCGTCCGTTCGGATGTCCCTCTTCGGACCATTCCGACAAGGTTGATAAAAACCCTCCCCTTTTTACAAGGAAGGATGATTTACCTCACCACCACACGGACCCTCGTCCATTCGGATGTCCCTCTTCGGACCATCCCGACAAGGTTGATAAAAACCCTCCCCTTTTTACAAGGAAGGATGATTTACCTCACCACCACACGGACCCTCGTCCGTTCGGATGTCCCTCTTCGGACCATCCCGACAAAGTTGATAAAAACCCTACCTTTTTTACACGGACGGTTGATCCAACTCATCATTACATGGACTCTTGTCCGTTCGGATCATCCCTTCACCCATAAAGAAGTACAACTCTGGCGCTCTCTGTCCACTTGATCTCGCTTACAAATACCCCTTATTTCTTTAATTTTGTTGCACTCCGAGCCTCCTTCCTCGGACTGCAACAAAGGAAAGAAGAAAGGGGGCGGGGAGAGAGATCAAGATTAAGGATGACGAGAGGCACGAGTTACACCCTTTTTTCTGCTTACAAGGGATGAATTGGACCAAGAAACAAACTGTCTCCTCCACTTTCAACTATAGTTCCACAACTATCTTCTATTAAGATACTTGGAAACTAGGGGGACATATGTTAATACGAAAATATGTCAAATCCGTCATAGGCGCCTTTGGAACGAATCCTAAGGCGTCCCAAGTTGTCTGAGGATCTGAAACACTATGATACGACCCTAAGGTCCGACCCATCCTGGAGGAGAAGGACAGAGAGAGCTTGAACAGCAATAGCTCCGACCCCTCTAGTGGTCCATAACCATGGGGTCCGACCCGGACGACCATCCGGATCCAACATGACAATCTCACAAGCAACCAAGTAAACTAGCACTAGAGAGTAAGGAGGTCCGAGCCACAAGGTCCGAATCAGAGGAGTCGGACAAACTTATGGAAGCTCCCCATAGACAACCCAATACAGTCCGAACCAACCTCTTCGGACCTTGACCCGCAGCAGACTATATCAAAGCCTCTAATACTCTCACATTAATGACTAAACTACCCCTGAAAGCCCAAAGTGGAATGGGGCAAGTGTCATTAATGGGCCATGGGCCTATTGAAACCTTGGTGGCTCAATCCAGACCTTACACTTGGCACAATCTGGTGGAACCCTCCCAATTGGGGAGAAATATATATATAGGGCACACACTCCCATGATAATGGTAAGCAATAATCACTTCCGAACCTTGACTATCACACAGAGTAGATCTTCAGTCTCTCTTGAGTAAAGTCTCAAACCGGTTTGACACATAGCAAACCGGGTCCTAACCCCCCCCCCCCCAAGTCACTTGTGCAGGTTCTTACCAAGCTTCGGATCTCAGGCTCTCACACGTTGGCTCTTAAGCTGTACGGGGCTTCTTACTTGAGGATATCTTAGCCATTACCAGTGGGATAGAATAATCTCTAAGTGGTTGGGGAACATTTACCCTCAACAAAATGATCTGCAACTGTTAGCTATATTTTTATGTAAATGGTGTATTTGTAACAATAAATTGTTGATATTTGTGATTGCATTCATTATTTATAAATTTATGTAGTTTTGTAAAATAAATTGGGATGCATGTATGAATAGCCTATGTTTATACTGTAATGGTTGATTTTTAAGGGTAAATTGGTGATGCTTGAATATAGGTTTTTGTTTCATCTTTTTGAAAAAATTTCTTGTTTAGGTTTTTATGTAAATTGTGTATGTCTATCTGTAAATTGTTGATGTTTGTGGTTTCATTTCTTTTTGTTTGAGTTTCTGTAGTTTTGTAAAACCGGTATGTTCTTAGTGTGAATTGTGTATGTCTATCTGTAAATTGTTTATGTTTTCATATAAATTGTGGATGTTTGGCTAATAATTGTTGATGTTTGTGTATTTCCCTATTTTCAGTTAGTTTTTTCTTTGCTTTTGCTGCATTTGTTGGTAGATCTTCATTGTAGTGTTCGATTTTGTTTAGGTTTTTATGTAAATGTTGTATGTTTAGTTATAAATAGATGATGTTGTGGTTTCATTACTTTATGGTTAGACTTTCTGTAGTATTATTTTTAAATTGCCTATGTTTCTGAGTGAATTGTGCATGTTTATGTGTAAATAGTTGATGTTTTATTATATAAACAGATTATGTTCCAAATCTTTGATTTCTAGTGCTTATTGGCTAAGTTTGCATATATTCATACTGGAATTGCTTATGTTTAACGGTAAATTGGTTATGTTTTATGTTTTGTATGTTGAAATATGATTGTTTAGTTTTTTTTTTATGTAAATTGTGCATATTTAGCTGTTAATTACTGATGTTTGTAGTTTCATTCCTTTCTTGTATAGAGTTTTTATAGTTTTGTAAAACTGGATGTATGTATTAATACTTTATGTTTATACTACAATTGTTGATGCTTAAGTTGTAAATAGATGATGTTTTAATATAGGCTTTTTGTTTCATCTTTTGAACCTTTTATTTGTTTAGGTTTTTATGTAAATTGTGTATGTCTAGCCGCAAATTGTTGATGTTTGTCGTTTTTCAGAGATTATGTATTTTGTAAAACTGCTATGCTTTCAGTGTTAATTGTGCATGTTTATACTGTAATTGTTGATATTGAATGTTAAATAGGTGATGTTTGTTGGTGCTTTTTATTTTTTGGGTGTTTCGATTTCCTTGCCACTAATTGCATATGTTTATATCGCAATTGTTGATGTTTAAAGTCAAATTGTTGATGTTTTTGTTGCATATACTAGGTTTTCGTAAAAATGTTGGTCGAATAAAGAAAACGATTGATGATAAAGATGGAGACGTGGATGGAGGAGTCGTCGAACAATTCAAGGGTGTTTTATTTGTTTGCAAAGATGATTGTAGTTTGGATATAGTAATTTTAAATTTTTTGTATTGTTTTATATGTATGACATTTATTGATTGATGAATGAAATTGATTTCTATGTTTATTTATAAATATTGTGTTTCTTTGGGATAAATAGGTTGTCATCAATAATTTTATGCTAAACATAGATAATTACATATCAAACATACACAATTTGATCCAAAGTACCAATATGACTGGATGGACACATGAAAGGAGCTGTGTATTATTGTAAGGAAAAAATTGGCCGGGTCGACCCGTGAAAAAAATCATGTTGTATAGTTTTATGTATAAATTATCTATTTTTGTCTATTATGTAGAACTTTTAAGTATTCTCAATATATTGTGGACTCTTAGTAGACGGAATCTTGTTATTATTAGTCAGAATCAATTGATTGGTCCAAGTTCAATTGATTTGGAACGTTAACTACTTTGAAGAAGTTTGTTTTTATATAGAAGTCTCCAATTATAGTGGTAGAGAATATTCGAAAACCTTTCATAATGGTCCCTTCATATATATGTAGGTTAGTTGTGTCTTTTAAAAATCGAGAAAAGAACGAAGTAAAAATGAAGCCAACAACGTATAAGAAATTCAAGTCCTTTTTGATAGTATAGTCCGAAAGTGTTAGACTCACATGTACATACACAAATTCATCATATATCTTTTACCTCCAATCTTGCCAGCTCCCTTTCTTTCATGTACATTTCTCACCGCATTGAAATTTCCACATATTACCAAATTGCTTGTATTTCATGTTTCGTAGAGATTGAGTACAACATAATCTTGTGTTAGAAATGAACACAACTATGTGTTGATTGTTAACTTAATATGAAGTATTTAGATCCTAAACAAGCGACGGATATCAGTGAAATTGTACGGGTGAACGTTTTCCCTTACCTAACAACTGTTGACATCCGAGGAAACAAGCCTTGTTGCATTCGGAGTCGATAACGCCATCTAACTTCATACATATTGGCATGCAATCATCTTGACACGTCGCCTCGGGTTCTGAGTTTCCTGCTAATGTAATCACCACAAAAACTATTATAACCAATGAGCTATTGTAGAGTCTCACCGTAGTGCCCATCGCTAGAAATAAAATGGCAAAATTAACTTCTCTATCTCAATCATCCAAATTTCTTGTTTCAGTGATCAACAAAAAAAATTCTTAATTTATTGTGCATGGTATGGTATAGTAATTCAAAGAACATCACACAAATTATACAGCTATTGTAATTTATATGACGAAACAAGATGGGCGTCAAGTTAGGAGATGCTACATTCTTGACCATGCAATTGTTTAGTATACTTCTGGAATGGGATGTGTACTATATGTAGTAATAACATTTATTTTACACTAAATAAATACTTATAATAAGTCCTACTAATGTAGTACGTTTCACACGGGTTTTTTTTTACCCAATTAAAAATTGCATTATGTATTTTGGACTACCATATATCATGAAAACTGAGATCGAGTTACCTTATCTCTTATTCCTCTTTCATTAGGCCAAAGAAATGTCAACTACATTTGCTTCTAGGAGCCAGATGCAAAGAATTATAATTGAATATATTAAAAGATGATTAAAACAAATTGTCAATTAAGGCGTCCCAAGTTTTATTCAGTCGATATTCATTATGTTCCACGAGATTTTTTATGGACCCATTTTTTTCATTTAATATGGGTAGACAAGTTTAGAATAATGAGCAATCAAAGTTTAACTTTAGCTTAGGTACCATAGAAGTGATGGAGCTTTGATGAGTCGCTATTTTATCGTCTCATCTTGTCTTTTTTATCGTGTTTTTGTCGTTCTTTAGTAGAATTTGCTTTAATTTTGTTTGATTATTTGTACTTTTTTTGTGTTTTTTATGTTTTAGGCTTTTGCATGTGCCGGAGAGGATCGGATCCCAAAAAGATGCATTTCTATGTATCTTCCTGAGGTTAGAAGTTTCAAGGCCTTGCATGGACGAATCGGGCATGCACCGGAGTCAAAATCATGTGTCCAGGAGGAAGCGTGCACAAGAAGGCCTGGCAGACGCCAAACATGGCTGACAAACACCAGACCCCTCTAGCCCCACCAGGCATTGATTTCAGCACTTAGGTTTTTTTTTTTTTATTTATGTGTTAAATGGACGTACTCTTTCCCATATTCAAATTAGAAAAAACTTAGTTTAAATGAAATTATATGTTGTGAGAAAAAGATAAGGCAATTTTCGCTAGAAAACAAAACAATACTAACTGCCAAAAAGCAAGACTGATGGGGAAACAAGACAAAAGTCTTTGTACCTCCAATGGTACAACTTAGCTCAAAGTTTCAAAATATTATCAAACGGATACATTTTCAATCAGAACAATTTTGCACTATAAATGTGAACTCTTAGAGCTTGAGAAACAACAAAACAAAGAATACTCATCATACCTGCTATTGCGATAAAAAAAAACTCTCAAGTTTTCTAAGTTCACAAGTTCCTAAAAAGACTTTAGCTTTTCAAGCTACTTGTGAAAAAGTAGAACATGCTTTAAAGTTGCGACTTATAAGTGTTCTTTATTTTGTGCAAGAACACGTCTTGTTCTCCAGAAACAAAATACCAAGTCTTTAAAACACAAGAACTTTGGTTGAAGTTTCTTGATCACTGAAACTAACTGAAATATTGTTATCAGTAAGTGACCATTGTATTGTCAAAACCACACATTCAAACAAACCAAACAGGTGTGCTAAGGAAGGAGGGATGAACTACTTAGTTTGGGAAACAAAGGAAAATCCATTGGAAGAACTGGAGCACTTGGATTAGGAAGTCAAAGAAAAAGTTTAAGGTTACTAAGTTGGTAACTTAGGGTTAAAGGGATTTAGCTAAGGATATGATTTTGTAACGGAACTCAATTTTTTGTCTTACTGGATTCAAGTCCTGAGAATGGACGAAGTGGATTAGTTAAAGGATCACGCCACCTTCAGATACCACTATAAACTTGTGTATTTACTTACTGCAATTTACTTTCAACAACTTATATGTCTATATGTTAAAGTAGGTTTCTCACTTAAATTGTAAAAGTCTTTCGCTCTCTGAAAGTTAAGTATCAACAATTACTTGTACCTAGGCAAAGATGTTTAAGCCTATTCAACCCCCCCCCCCCCCCCACTCCCCACCAATCAAACTTAAACCTTTGTTGTCTAAGGTACCAACATTGCCAGACGTGTCCGAAATTTCAGTGTATTCAGGAGTTTTGGAAAAACTGACATGACCTGTCTTTTTCCCAATTTGAGACGCGTCAGGCTCGATAGGTTCAGATTCGCAGATTCTTTTATTTTGCCGTTTTAACCCCTATTTTTTCATTCATACATTATTCAAAAACATTCTCAAAAGAGCTTAGAACCCTACTTTGGGTTAGACTCTTGGTTTGGCTATTTTGACGTGTAATGGCACATCGAATTCGCGAATTCATACATTTGGGTTAGACTCTTCAATTTGACGAATTGTGTTTATATATGTTTGATTGCTTGTTATCTTTCAATCTTATGAGTATTATCATTGTGACAACGAATTTGTATGCGTTTATCATGTCTATGAGTAGCTAAAGTTGTGGTGAATGCGGTAGTGATGTAGGATTAAATGCGTTTTTGGGTAAGTAACCCTTGGATTCGATTTACATGCGTTAGCTAGTTCAAAATCTCTGTAACGACAAATGATAGGTTTGTTAGTTTAGAATTTTCAAAACGTTTTGGTTGAGAACTATTCGTCTGACAATCGAATGGTTTCGCTAGTCTGAAATATTCTAAAAACGTAAAGGCCAAACCCTTTGATTTTGTCATAGGACATTATAACGTGTGAATCCCATTGGTAGAATTCTACTAAGCATTGTCCAATAATCACTATCGTGTTCATTCTTCCAATAAATCCTTTAATTCAAACTATATGTTTTCGTTCTTGTGTTTGTTAAGATAAAAGTTTACAAAACTCTTATATTGTTACTCGCAAGCACTTACAATTATTACTCAGTAATACAGGAGTTACCTAGTTTTTTCCTCGTAGAGAACAATCTTGTGGTTAAGCTAGTGTTTCTACAATACTACTTTTAATTACATAAAAGTAAGCAATTTTGAGCACACCACGCGTTCAATTGAGTAGTAATTATCAATAACTATTTACAATTAAATTACTAATTGCATGTAGGAGGTGGGCCGTGCCATGAACAAGAAAGTGTCAAACACCAAAATATAGACATCAATAATCAAAGTTTAAACGAACAACATAGTCAATCAACATTGATAAATTGTCCAACACATGAAAAGAAAAAGTAAAAAGAATAAAAAAATTGGATTAAAAGAGTTGAAGATACAAACTAGTACCTCAGCATATTTTCCACCAAGCCAAACTGGAGAACCCTAATTAAAATCCCTAAACGTTAAAAAATCCCCAAAATTTATGTTGATTTTGGAAAATTGAATCGTGGCTTCTTCGTCTTTGTGGGTGACATACAATGCGTGGATTACGAATGAAAGGTGCAATTGCAGAAAATTGATCCCTTTACAAGACACGTGCACTTCGTCCCATTCACACTCGTCAGAATCTTGTTTGTAGGCTTCTTCATCAGTTTTGTCTTAATCGATCATCAATTGATGGAATTCACATGAAATTGGGGTTAGGTTAATTATAATTTGAAAATGATTGGCATGTCCCACCTTAATTGTAATTAATGATATAATTAGTACCTCAATTGGACACGCCACCCTGGAGTGTACCAAAATCGAAAATGTCTCAACTAAAGTACCAAAAATGGATTTTACTCTAGCATTTGTCAGAGATTTTGCACTCAAGTTGCGGACTATGCAACACCGGTTCAACTGTCCATACCTGATCGAAATTTCCTAAGGAGATGGCCCTTAGACTGAGATTATCCATGACTCAAACACCCAACCCAACCTCCAACTATTCCAATAAACAATTAATTTATATCTCATCCACATACCCACCCACTATCACAACAAAAATCAAGTTTATCCATGACCCCACCAACCACCAAATTCATTTAATATAATTATTTTTTATTATATCATTAAATATTCATAATACTCTAAATTAGACATAATAATCATAAAAATAGAAATAATTATATTATTTGAATATAATAATTAATTATATTCGACAAAAACATAAAATTAAGTTTCAAAAAATGAAAATATAAGCAATTAAAGAAGATAATAAATAGCAAAAAATGAAATTAAAAATTAAAAAAAAGGACCAATAGGTTGGGGACAAGTGTCCCCAAACCTATGCATACTTGGAGCGTCGACCTTGGGTCGGTGGTGGGTGTTTTGGAGACCCAAGGTCACCAACCTTGGGTCACCTCTATTCCCTGAGTTTCGCACTTGGTGAAGGAATTGTTGGTGATGACTGTTTCGAAACAATGATGAAGGCTGAATGGAAGGGTCTATTTTGGTGGAGAAGAATGCTACATGTACTGTACTAGATTGTGGAAGCTCAGACTTTGGACTTGAAAGCAAAAGTGGAAGAAATTATCATGTTCTGGTGTAGGAAGGCTTAATAGTCTAATGATTGAACCTCACCTCTATTCTATAATTAGTGTGATGTATGATATTGATTGTACCATTTCTTATGCTCGTGTAAAACGTTGTTTGATCCCGTTATTCATATATTTTGTCGTTCTAAAAAAAAAAAAAAAAAGAAAGAAAGACGACCTTGGGTCACCAAAACCCAATTTCACTTTAATTTTTTTTCAAAAAAAAATTGGGCCCACAGCCCCAAGACCATGGATAATCATGGTCTTGGCGACGGAAAATGTGGAAGGTGATGATGTAGTGATCCTTGGTACAAACATGTTTGAAGGAGAGATTGAAGTGTGGGAAGGGAGTGAAGAAGATTGGTTGGTTTTTTGGCTAGGGAGAGTCCGTTTGAGATGGGAGTTACATCATCTAAAACAAACAACCTCCAGCAGTGTCTGAGCGCCAAACACATGATTGGGACGCCGGGCTGCGCCCCAAATTCTAGATGTAGCCCAGCGCTCGATTCCCCTTTTCTTTTTAAATTCGTCTTTTTTTCTCTTTATTTTTTTTTGTTTGTTTTTCTTTTCTCATTTTTGTTTTGTTTGTTCATGTTTTCTTTTTGGTTTAATTTTCTTTTTTGGTTTATTTTTCTAAGTATTGTAATTTTTATTTCAAAAAATGTATTTTTTTTTCACTTTAAAGTATTATTGAATATTTTCATATGATAATAATATTTGTAACAATAGAAACATACTTATATATAAAACGTTACCTGTAAATTTTAAAATTCATATTATTTGAAAAATCACACGTGTAAAAATTGAAAAAAAAATACAAATCCTAAACAAACGTAAAACGTACTTGAAAAATGTAACCATCCTTACGATTTTACCATACATGCTTGATACAGAAGTAGAATCGAAATACGGAAGGAATCAGTTCTACAAGGAAGCATGTGAGTTTCTCGAATATGATAACTAGGATTCACATGAAGTAGCTTAATGTTTTCGAATTTGTTGTAGTTTTTAATTGCAAATATTGTAATTTTCAATTTCAAGAATTGTAATTTGTATTATAAAGTAATGTAATTTTTATTTTCAGGTAATGTATTTAAAAAAATTAATGTGATGTTATTATAAGGAAGTAACGCCCTCTAAAATGAATTCAAGAATGAGTTTAAAAGAAAATGAGAAAAGAAAATGAAATGAAAAGTTAAATTTGAAATAAATGTGAATATAAAATAATTTTTTGCCTCAACTGTTGGAGTATAGAGTTGTAGAGACTAGAGAGAGTTGCAGTGAATGGAATATTGACGTGGCAGAAAAAAAGTGGGTTGCAACTGCTAGAGAGAGATATAATGCTGGAGTTGTGCACCATGGTGGAAAGCATGATGATACCATTCTCAAGTGCAAATTGCAGCCCATCTTCTCTTTCTTCTTTTCAAGTTGTTGCGTATGTTTCACACTTGCTCCGTCCCGTTCAACTTCATACATTTGTCATTTTTAACAATCTCATAAAACGTCACACATACTAACAAACGAATTTACCCAAAATTTAACAAATAATAAACAATCTTAAATTTACACACAAATTATTCATTTCATCACTTAAAAGTGCATCTTTTCTCGCTTTTAAGTTTTCAAGAACATAATGTCATTATGATCTCTGAAATGAAAGTACGTTCTTCAATTATGGCAATGTTCCAAGTCCAATCCATGACATTCTCATAAAAGTGGTGGTTTTACTTTACACAGTCACCTAATTTATAATAATGTAATGTTGAATCTACTGTTAAGTGGTAAATCAAGTAGTTCACGAGCTTGCTCGGTCCTAACATCAACAAGTGTGAAATATGAAAATTACACTAGAAGATTTTTTTTAATCGTGAAGGCATCATAATCCAACTACTTATTCTGTGTTATCTGAGACATAAATACAGTAAAGGAACATAATCAACAACAAAGGCTAAAATGCAAGAGATGCAATAACAGGACTTGGTTGTTTACCTGTACAAATAAATCTGGCTGAAAGAGAAAATATGCTCGTCTCCTTCCACGTATGGTAGGTTTAAATGACCTTAACAAGGATCATTAATGGCTTTCTACAACCAATAAATGAAGACAATTTTACCTTAATCGGTCGGTATTTTATAAAACCAGAGTATTGGGATTACATAAAGGATCTTCAAAGGAAACCTTCAAGTTCATAAAGTCTCCTGGGACGATCAATCAGTTGGTCGTACGAGGAGATTTATCATGAGCAAGACTCATCGTATCCAAATTTAGGAGACAATGTCTTCGTTCAGCAGCCAGTGTCACCAACTCCAAATCCAAATGAGACCATTCATCTAATGAGAAGCAACAGAATCCAATGTTGTGTTCGATACATCACTTGTTTTAAAACGAGGCTTTGAAGGATACACAAACACAAGTGTTGATGGTATTGATGGTCGAAAAGCAGCCAAGTACCTTGTTGATGTCACCGTAGCTCTAGGAAGCTGATGTGAACCTAAGCCCAGTGGTACAAGTGTGTAATTAAGAACATGGGCAGATCTGGGAAGGACAAATGCCGTGTCACTGTGGGACCCAGACAACATGAAACTCTGAGAATCGGCTATTGAGTACTTGATCTCCTGGACAAAGTCTGTTTGGTTTTGAATTTTAACGGAATATGTGAACGGATTACCAACAACAGCATGGGGTGGGCACATTATACTCACTACAAGAGGAGCTTGTTCAACATTCACATCTTGAAGCCTGTGTTTTGTAACTTGAGACACACTTAGTTGCTCTTCCAGCTCCGAAAGCCTCTGCCACCTTAGACTAACAGTGCCGATATTTAGCTTAGCCGAGGGTATTCTAGGAATGATGGTGAAGACCTTCTTAAACTCGTCACCTGGAACATAAACTACAGGTTTTTCAAACTTCACTTTTTGAGGATTTATAGTACATGCATCATTCTCCTCAGTCTCGATGGACATAGAAAGCAACTGTAATGGCACATCTGAACAATTCTTAGCACTGACAACAAGCACACTAGGTTCGTTCAAACATACTGATGGCAACTGATCCGGATCAGATGC
Organism: Plantago major; assembly: GCA_026545765.1. Lineage (NCBI taxonomy): Eukaryota > Viridiplantae > Streptophyta > Magnoliopsida > Lamiales > Plantaginaceae > Plantago > Plantago major. The sequence continues at coordinate 47,100,900 of CM048844.1, forward strand.
TGATTTGATCTTTGACAGCAAAAGAGGATCCTGCCGAAATGGAAGCATATATCTTTGGCTTAATGTAATGGCAGTCTTGCCTTCGATCTGCAAACTTTTATGTACGTGCACCTTCTGTACACTAGGTTCCTCATTACGAGGATAATAACCCAGCGAAACGTACAGCATGATTGGTTTAGGACGATTCCACTTAATTTTGAGTTTGCAGGACCATTTTTCTTGCTCACACAAAGATGGAACAGAAATTAATCCAAAAGAAGGCTGAATTTTCTGAATATAATCTGAAAGAGCTTCTGACTGGTCTTTGAGTGTATCCCAAGAAATGTCAACTAGCTCAACATGAAGGTTATCATCTGCAAAGGCTAAATCTTCTCTAGGACTGAGAAGGCCACCACCCCTAGTGTCCACTAAATTAATTTTCAATTCACCTGAATATACTGCATGGCCTTTAGAGGCAACTGTTACGGGCAAAATGAAGCACTCCCCAACAAATGCAGGGCCAGATGAACCTAAGATTAGATCGACTTGAGGGTCCGGTTCTTCAACCTGTATGGCTTTCTGACCAGAGAATGCTAGACCAGGATCCTTGGTAGGTATAGTCTCCACAATATTTTCAAATTTCCAAAGTGGTAAATCATTCATTGAAGCGGGGCTTTCAGCTCTGCAGCATATGGTGAAGTTTTGCTCTACTCTTGCAATAACATATATACATTCAAGCTTTCCACTTAGATCTGCAGTAATGATCATGTTAATTCAGATTGAGGAGAAGATTTACTATTAGAACAGGCTCAGCACAGAGCAAGAGGTTACTAAAACTTGAATATGCTTAATGAGCACTGAAACACACACCCACACATATAATGAAGGAAACGTGGTCCCTTTTCCATATACTTTGTTGTTGCAATTGAGGTGAGAACTAAGGATGTGTTATCAGGAATGTTTTGATATCTCGAAAATCTCAGGTAAAGACACAATTAGACTTCTTTCCAGTTCCCCCAAGAGACGAAATATCAGAATTAAGAAAGAAAAAAGATAAAAGCGAGAGTAGCCATATTCCATGCCGCTAGAAGATTAGAATGTCTGCAGTCCCTTATGTAATGTTACAGAACTACGAGAACATAAAATCATTTGAAGACTTACCAGACTTTATCTCATATGTCAGTCGCAGCCATTTGTTTGAAGAAAGCACCAGATCTGGGGCTGTCTCAACTCTGCGACCAGGTTGCACAAGTGAGGTTGAAGCTGCGTTTGGTTTTTTACTGTTATTAATAATAAAATTGCACTCGGATTGATTAAATTGCACCTCCAACTGATCAATCTCAATATTTACTGGCAATTGTGAACGAAGTGAAATCGTGATGAGCGATGGGGCACCAGGCTTAACCATTTGTTGATGAAAAGCAACCGAGGCAAGAAGCACCACCCTTAGAGGACTAACAAGATCAATCTCAAGATAAAGTGGATAGTCACTATTTACTTTGAGGTCAGTGCTCTGTTCTGATGCCCCCCGGACTACAGCAAATGCTTCCTTGTGTATCATTGTTCTCTGTGAAAGACTTGCAGGACCAGCTGGGCCACAATCTCTTACTGATGGCTCAACGAAGTTACTTGTCAACGGTAGAGCAGCCATTTCAAGTGAGTATTCAGTGAAGTCCTTTACAGAACAAATTCCCTTTGAGCATTCCCGTAGGTAGCCCAAAACTTCCCACAGTGACAATAACCAGCCCTGTTGTCGATAAAGACCGGCAATACTTTCAAATAGTTTCTTTGCATTGGTGAAATCACTAACCGAAAAATATTCTTTGGCCATCTGCAATGCACAAAATGCAGCCATCCTCTCGGCCTTTGAGTAACTGTATGCTTCAAAAGATCTCTTTAGAAGTGCTATAATCTCAAAGGAATCCTGGAACCTCTTCCCTTCAGAAAGTACGTAATGGGCATATTCATCATCAGTCAGGCTGCAAGTCAGAGGGAGGAAAAAAAAAATTATTATCATTTAAAAAAAAAAAAAAATTGTCCAGGAAAATAGTTTCTCCCCTCTTGTTTTTAAGGGGTAGCAAGATAATTACTCCTGAACTCACGCTTGCATTAGGTATGCACCCTCTTGCTCAAGTAACCGGGAAAACTGGCCAAGATATAGAGAAGCTGCGACAGACTCAGAACTGTCATCACTTTGACCAAGATCCTCTGACATAGATATTGCAAATTCCAAACAGCCTTTTTTTTCCTTCAAGTAGTTAGCTGCCAACTGTTCCAAGAACATCAAGATATGCTTAAAAAGTGAGGAGTCATGATGATCAAAAACATGTCAAATGACAACATGCTTCAGATTGTCTTAATTGTTATTGTAACGCCTCGTGCCCTTGTGGGCCGAGGCCCACTTTCGGCTGGAGCGGTTAATCATGGACTGCTTTATGGGGATATGCTGGCCCCACAAACCAACACATGTACTTCCCCGTGAGGAAACTTCCCGTTGGGTCACCCATCATAAGATTGTTCCAGAGCAAGCATGCTGAACTCTGGAATTTTGATGGATGAATTTCCAAAACAAAAGTTGCACCTTTTAAAAAAATTGGGCAAATCATCCTATGGACAGTGTGGATAAGATTGATTATGTTACAAAAACCGTGGAACTTTTTAAAAGAGATACCTAGACAACTGACAACCCTGGTGCATTCAGATCAGCTTTATATAGTACTACCTCTGTTACGTTAGTAGCTTCCTAAGTAGTTACTTTATCTAGGATTTAGGAAAATTAATAAATAAATTGTTTGTGTGGGGTATTTTGTTGATAAAGTGATAAGTGGGTGATAAAGTAGGAGAGAGATGAATATAGTAGTGATAAAGTAGGAAAGAGATATAATAAAGAACTGGTAAGTGGGATGAAAACTTTCCTTTATGGCTTAGGAAGTTTCTAATAGAAACGCCAAATAAGGAAAGTTATGAAGTTTTTAATGGTGGTAAGGGAAAGACATACAAAAGTAGAAGAATACCTGATAATAGTAAGCTGGATAAAACTCCCATTCAGTCGGTTTGTCTACAGGAGCTGGATGCTCACTTGGGATAGGAGGAGCAGTAGCAGAACTGGTCTCCAACAGTTGTGCAAAAACCAAATACTGCTTGCTTAACCATTCCCAATGAAGAAAAATAATTTCTGGTGCCCCAACAAGCCTTTTGTAACTAGCAGCATGCTGGCGCAACCATGCGATTGCTTCTATAATTTTTCCTCCATGCAGCAATAGTGTTGACATCTTAAAATGCAACAGTTCGGCAATAGTTTTGATCTCAACTAATCGCTGGATCGGGGGCAATCTTGTTGACGTTCCAACCATCTGGCACAGCCACAGCCACCAAATTCAAAGAGGGGAACAAATGCTTCCTTTAGTACAAGTTTCTTATCTTAGATTTGATTTTTGAGGAAACAATAACAGGCGTAATCTGAGTAATTAAGATGGCTATGTTTAAGCAGCTCCATCTGTCAAAAACAGGTGTCAGCCAAGGTTGCCTAATTCGTAGCATTTATGTTTTGAATACGTAGTACGTACTACGGATACGTACATAAGGGGGAATCTGATGCGATGGGGGTATTATAATACACAAAAGATGTCATTTTGTACATTTATTACTTTGATTATCCTTACAGCTTACAATCAAAATGAATAAATAATTTTAAAAAATCTTAAAGAATTATGCCTTTTAGAAAGCACCAAAGTAACTAATACACCAAAACTACTAAAATACTAGCCAACAACAATGGAAACATGTTTGAAAACTGACACTGGCCGAAAATAATGGGAACATTGGTGCAAGTGCAGAGTGTAGGCTATTTACTTCCATATTTTCACCTTTTGCTGACCTTCTCTGATAATGCCCGATCTCTTACTCTGGCATATCATTTTGTCAAATTCCAGTTGGTGAATCCTCCAACGTAAGATAATCCAGTTTAAAATCCCATAAAGCTTCACAGCTGTAGTCCTTTATAAATTACTTTTCAAAAGCCACATACTTCTATTCCTTTATGAAAAAAGATGTGAGGTGAAGGTTAGAATGGAACCTTTTAACCTATTTCTCATCACACTATGGATGAACTTGTATGTAGTCTCTTACAGTAACCAGAACTAAGTTTAGACCAGGGATGACTATTTCACGAAAACCCAGCAAAATTTACGATTAAGGTGTCATCCCATTAGCAGTTTTCTGTATAAAAGAACTGGAATACTTCCAAATTCATCCATTGTGTGTGATACTGGTAGTTATCCATTCTAAACCTTAGGTCTCATATCCAGTTTTATAAAGGCATACAAGTGCAGGGTTTCTAAAAGATTGGGATGTTGAACTAGAACATACTAGATTGGAGGCTTCATCAATTAGGCTTGAAAAAGATTCTTGGCAGAGTTTGGAAATTGGCATTGTGAGGTGCCGAAGATGGCAAGGAGAAATATGACGGCGTGAAGCCTAGAGTCTGGACATGCACCAATTTTCTCATTTGTCTGTTATTTCAGCTATTATTTTGTTGTTTTAGTGTTTCAAATGTTTAAACACTTGTATACTTTGATACCTTCTAAATGCATTTAAGACTATGATTTCCGTGAATTTAACCAGTTAACATTACACTATTTGAAATACAATTTATTCATTAATACTTGAAGCCTTAAGAAAACTCACAAGTACTTTGGGTACAAACTGACGCATTTCATGCAATGCAATACCCCCATTGTACCAAATTCCACAAGAAGTGCATATCATTTATAGTTAGTATACTTGTGCGAAGCACAGGTACTAGGCAGCCCTGATTGAGACCAAAGATATCAACCAGTATGGCTTTAGGTGATGACATATGCTAATTAGTGACCCAGACTTTTGAATTAATCAATTAAACAAATTAGTGCAAGTTAAGAAGTTTCTGAGTGTAAATTGCCAAAATCAATACAAACCTAAATCATGACCCAAAACATTTCACAGTTGCATTCGGTCCATTATTTCTTTTTTTAGAAACTTAACACAATCTTTTAGCATGCTGAGAACATTACGGACTTTTCAAGAAAACCTCAAATTTAGGAACTTCCTAATTCAATGCCAAGATCTTCCTACTGCCTATTGAAGCAATCATATTTCATTTTTGTTTTCAATGCCAGCAATGATCATGCATGGACTCCTAGTATCTCATTACCGAGAAGAGTAGCAGGTCCAAGAATAGAGAAATGGAGTATCCTTTTCTGGTTTCCCAGTTAAGCAAGATAACTTTATATATAGGCTAATTGGACTGCTTGGGTTTCCAGGATCTGCCAGCTTGCAATTTTAAGGTAGCTCATATTTTCTTTTTCTTTTTAATAATGTTGGGAGGAACAGATAAACCCCCAAGCTCTTGCAGTAGCCTGCAAATGACAGGAGCCAAGTAAGCCGCACTATATATGGTGCGGCAGGCTCAAGCAATAATGCATTGGACAAATTCGCTCCCCGTGCAGATCAAACTTAGACCAGGAAGATGTTATATCCTCTTTAACCAACTATGCCACCCTAGCAGGTGATCGGCCGTATTTTACAAACTGAAGAATCTGATCAACGCGTACCTCACGCAGGGCATGATATGCATCCTCGTAGTACTTGAGAGCTTCAAGCCAGTCTCTTCGAAATTCTGCATAGACAGCAACCTAGAAGTGGATAAGGTAAAAATAAATGAGACACAAGACAGAGCAAAAGAACCACATAGAGGACATAAAAAATTCACGAACAGTATCTTTTGATAGTCTAGGATGATTAAAGCATATCACAAAATTCAACTGATAAACCTTAGATACAAGATTAATATTTAATAATACAGTGACGGGCAAAGTAACCACATAGAGGGAAACAGCAATTCTTGCACTGTTTATTTTATTATGTTTACGATGATTAAAGTATAGGGTGCATTTGCAAGCGAAGTGATAAACCTAAAAGACAAGGTTGATACTTGATAATCAATTGAGCATCAAAACCAACAATCCTTCAGATCTCAGTCAAAGAAACAACCACCTGTGTCCCGAAGTAGCATAAGCTAATCATTAAGAACAAGAAACAAGCATAAGGTTCCTTTAATATGACATCTGTATGATCCTGTTACTCAGCTCTCTGCTTAATTCCTCACAGAATCATGTTCCAGTTAATCTGATGCTTGTAGATATGCTATCAGTTACACAAAGATCATTCAGTTACTCCATGAAATGCTGGAGTTTATACAACTAGGACCCTAATCCAAGGTAATGTTTGTTTCAATGACCTGGTTTTTATTTAACTACCTGGTTGGTAGATTATCCAATGTCCACTAGAAAAACTGGCAAAGCAGGAAGATGCCAAGGTCGCATGACTTGGTTAAGAAATCATTCACCTCATTCTTTACGGTCAATAACAATTTCATTCAAGACAAAGGTCTTAAATCAGGACTGGAATGTTGAGTTTGACTGACCTCTTGGCTAAAATCAAGAGCAATAGAGCACAGGAACGTGGAACACTTCTTTAAAGGTAACACAATCCTATTTCCTTACAATTTTTCCCAAACCTGAGTACTCGTGAATAAATCTTTTTTACTAGCATAAGAAACAGTAGAACAGTAAACTTGGTAGTTTGAATTGTTTTGATTGACAAAACATGATACTAATCCTCAAAGGAGTGGAAATCCAATTGAATTTATGAATAATAATTGTTCTCCATTTCACATAAAAGCATAAGAAGCATGGAAGCAATGCTGATAGTCATATAAAATGAAAGTATATTGCCAGAAAACAAGAGAAAGTATGTACTTTGAAACTATAGCGGACATGTAACTCCATGGACGTGAGATTTTTCTTTTCAAGACGTGCTTTTATTCTTCGGCTTTCATCTCTGTAGTATGCATGTGCCAGCTCGGTGAACGAAGAAGATAGCCTGCGAAATAGTAGCTATTGAGCTTCATTAGATCAAACCGCAGAAAGTGGGAAAAAAAGGATTTTTTTTGCTCCACCCCAATCTGTCATCTACTAAAGTACTTCCACCCCAGACCAGATGTCACATTTGGTTATGGGCACAGAGATTAAGATATAAGATAAAATTTGTGGGAGTAAAGTGGTTTGATAATATGTGGCCTCAATGAGTGTTGTACACGGTGTGTATAATTTGACATTTTTATTCGGGCAGATACAAATTATATATGTGACATTTGGTGTCTGTTTGGCTAAGAACTAAAATTCAGAAAACCGGGTTAAAAACACCTAAATATTAACATAACTCAAGGTTTAATTCTATACCAAACACTCACTTGGTTTTTACAGAGAGTATTATATACTTTTAAGAAAGATGTTTTCCATGTGCGGAACTAAAAGTATTAGTTATGAAAATAAGAAACGAGATATTCAGAGGAAATCTTGATGCATCGTGCCTGCTTAAAGATTGATTAAACTGCAATTGATCATCTGTTACGAAAACAATAAGATGCTTCGTATCTACTTCTGCACGTTTCCTCAAAGCAGTCATGCGGTCTTCACCAGTATCATCTGCATCATCATTTTTCAAATGAATAAGCAAAACATTCCATTTTTTTCAAGCATGACTTAAAGCAACACACTTTTGGAAAGAAATAACAAGTGATGTAATTAATTGCCCCACCACCACAGGAAAAGCTCAAAATAGTTGAAGCGTACTGAATTCCCACATTATTCTATCATTTCCATATTTCCTTCCAAGCTCAGCATATAAAGCTAACCATTTATTAGACAGAATAAATGGCGACACCCATGGCTGTTGTATGTCCTCCAAACATAATACTACTTTAGTTACTCGCTATGTTTATAACATATCAGTCCCTAGAAACCAGCCTCGTACACCTGAAAATTGTGAGGCTCATATAACAACTGATTAGGTATTTAGTGTCATATATTTGGACTCGTAGGACTATTATTTTAATATACATTCAGTTCACATGAGCTTAATTCTCACACCAAAATCCATATATATATACAAACACTCTCCTTGTACTATTATTTACACCATATTATATTCTTCCTAAAGTAACAGGAGTACAGGACTGATACTGAACAAGCACAACATCAGACAATTCAAACACATACAGACTAATAAGTCACACACTTGGTTAGCATTTGTGGATCGGCTTCTCACCTTTTCGTTAGCAAAACACGCATTTCAAGTGCTTCTGCTTCTCTGAAGCTGCTACAGCTTAATTTTCATAATGTACGAAGTTACTTAAGTTATCCTTTGATCCTTTCACCACTTTCTTCACATAGCGATGAGCATAAGAACATTACTTGACACGATAAAGACCTTAAACCCTCGCATCAAGCATACATCAAACTCTCAAACCAATCACATCATTAGCCTATCAGCTCATAAAATTGAAAACATGCAGTTCAATAGAGAAAAGTAAAATGAAATTGACACTAAATGACTCACCCTTATGACCAGACCGAGCGACAACCATGACCACCAATTTAAGATTCCTCCCCTTAATAGTCGCCCTATTCATAAAATCCACAACTCATCAAATACAAAACAACACTTGAGGTTAACGATTAACAATAATAATAACCTAAAAGGAAAAAAGGAGCAATCAATCATACTTGAGGTTCCCCAGATCCGTACAGACCTGGAGCCAGTGAGCAGGATCCCCAAACACATGATCAGTACTAAAGACAGCGGCGACGACGGCCGGAATTCGAGTCCGGTGCTTGGAAAGCCAATCTCGCCGTATAATCCCGGTAACTGGCTCGGGGATCTCACGAGGCGGCTTTTTTTGGGGAATGACGGAGATCTTAGAGAAATCAGGCAATGCGATCGCGTTCATTGGTGGCTGCTGAGAGTGGAGATGCGATGTGATCAATCCGTGCACCTCCGGGCAACCTACCAGCCCGGCGAGAGCTACCGGCGGCGTTCGAAGCTCCTCCGGATACTCTTCCATCGTTAATGGATTCGTTCGATTCTAGACTGTTGTTTACTTCTTCTTCCTCGTCTTCTTCTGCAGATCAAATCCAGTAATCCACACTTTATGTGGACAAAGGTTGTGACGATTGATAACAACTAAAACCCACAAAATGAACACAAGACGAACGGCATTTAGATAAGTTATGTTGAGACACGGGTTATGTTATTTTATTAATCAAAAAGTCGAAATTAAGCTATGTCATCTTCGTCTGCTAGATTCAACCGATTCGATTCGATTATAATTTATAATTTATACTATAATTCAGTTCAGTTATGTTATGTTCAGACGAAGATAACAGAGCCAAAATCTTGTTGTAATATGAAAAAACACAGGTGTTTTGATTCATAACATCGATGATTTTCTTGACAATATAAATCCGTCTATAGGTAAATTATCTAGAGACCTCACAGGAGACTTACTCAATGAACATTTGGAGATTCAATAATATATAATACTAACATTAATATCATATTCGAGCAAGTATAGTAAAATGAAAGACTTTCCTATAGATTAGGATAATCTAGTTTAATATAAAAAAATCGGACCAGATGCGCGGTTTTTTATAAATCGAACCAGATCGATTGCCTATATAAGGAAGAATGAGTAAGTGTTTGAACTACATTTTGACTTGATCCTCTCTTATGGGGTACGTAGGAAGCTTAGAAATTTCTAAGTTCAGTCAAAATACGTGAAAGCGACTGGTCTGTCCAGGTGAAACAGATGAATAAATCAAAGCGGCTACTTGTGGAACCATCATTGATTCATCATGGTTGAGCGAATCTCCAGGTTGATCGGTATGCCCAAGCTACACTTCAAAATCTAAGTTGATCAGTATGCCCAAGCTACACTTCAAAATTCCAGGTTGATCAGTATGCCCAAGCTACGCTTCAAAATTCCAGGTTGATCGGTATGCCCAAGCTAAACTTCAAATTTCAAGTTGATCAATATGCCCAAGTTGTGCTTCAAAATCCAGGTTGATCGGATGTTGGATTGTCATGTCTTGAAACGGATGGTGTTATGCTTCTTCATGTGGTGGCCTAGATCAGAAGTTGGGTAGCCATGCCTCAAAATGAATGGTGGTATGCTTCTTCATGTGGTGGCCTTCCCGAGGTTGATCAAAAATCGGGTGGCCTTGCCTTCTAAGATTCGACGCCTTAAAGTTCGGAAGGATGAATAGCACTCTAATTCGGTATGGGAACTATGGACGATCAACGTCTTGGTTACACGACCCAACATGTCATATTGTTGGCTAGTCCATTCTGTCAAGGATAGGAAATCCACCAGTTTTGGCCATCGACTCGGGTAAGGTCCAATAAGTGGAGTATCGACACAGGTACAAGCGTGCATTTTTCGGTGGGCTCATCTTTGCGATTCGATATCAACAATAGTTAGCCACATGTCGGAGTGGAGGCTAGTTTTCGAAAGAACACAATTCTTCTTGGTTAGCAGTTTTGGTTGATTTGATAAATTCGTATTTGTACTATATTACGAGGATGTAGTTAAGTGTTTTGAGCGACGGATAATTTTTTGATTATATTAACGTGTAATTTATAATTTATAACTCGTAGTAGTAAAACACTTAATAAATTTTGTAACATATCGAACACTTAATAATTAATCATGAAATTATAGGGAACGTATAATAATTAACAATTAATCTCTCCTACAAATCAACATTATGGCACAATTAGAATTTAGAACAAAAGGAATAAATAAGAAAGGAAGAGTAAAAAAAAAAAGAAAGGCAAACAAAAAGGGTTAGAAGAATAAAAGAGAGAAAAAGAGAAAAGGGGATAAAATCCCCAAATCTCCAGTTCACGCCTTCTTCTTCTCCTCATCCATGGCTGCTCCTTCCTCCTTCACGCCATTCTCCCACCTCCTCACCATAGCCGGCCGCTCTTCTCTTTGACTTGCCGTCTTTGCGCACAACCCGCCGCGCGTCCTCTCCTCCATCTTCAGAGCATCCCCTCTAGCATGCGCCTCCTCCTTAACCCACCCACCCACCCCCCCCCCCCCCATCGAGACACAATTCCTCCTACTTGTTGATATGAAAATATGTCCAATCCGTCATAAGAGCCCTTAGAACAAATCCTAAGGCGTCCTAAGTCATCTAATGGATCCGAGACACATTGGTCCGAGCCAACGGTCCGATCCGGGCAGATCCACCATGGTCCGACCCACCCTAGAAGAGAAGAACAAAGGATCTAAAGCTTACTAGGTCCGACCCACCTGGGTCCGAGCCTCTCTAGAAAAGGAGGCATAGTACTTGAACAGCACTGGATCCGACCCAGGGCCTCAGATACGGACGATCACTCGGATCCAACATGACAATCTCATAGGCAACCAAGTAGACGGGCACCAGAGAGTAGGGGGTCCGAACCATAAGGTCCGAATCGAAAGAGTTGGGCAGGCTTAGAGAACTTCCTCATCTGACAACCCAATACAGTCCGGACCAGGCGTCCGGACCAACCTCTCCGGACCTCGGCAGACTATGTCACACCCTCCAAAACTCTCCTAATAATGACTAAACTACCCCTAAAGCCCAAAAAGGGCATGGGCTAGGTATCTTTGTTGGGCCATGGGCCTAGATATGCCTTGGTGGCTCAACCAGAGCCCTACACTTGCGCGATCTTGGAGAAACCTTCCACTTTGAGGAAACCCTATATATAGGGGCACGTATCCCCATGCAAAGGTAAGCGATATTACGAACTTAATCTCGAACAATATACAGAGTAGATCTCCAATCTCTCGAGTGAAGTCTTATACCGGTTTGACACTTGGCAAACCGGGTCCTAACCCCCATCCAAGCCTCTTGCGCAGGTTCTCACCAAGTGCACAATGGAAGATTCTTACCCGTTGATTCTTACGTAGTGATGAAGATATCGTCTGGAGCATAACCTGGGCAATTGAAATATTACTAAGTGTTTGGGGTAGATTGATTCACTGCCTCCATTATTTTCTTCCTAGCAAATAGCACTTTTTTTGGTTTTGGATCCAAATCATTCCCGCAGGAGATCCGGACCCCTTTTTTTCTGATCCTTCGAGAAAAAGATTGATTCTCTTCAGAAAAAATAGGAGGTAGAACCAATAAAGATTTCTTTTTCGATTCATCCCTGGCCTCATTCAAGAATGGTTTTTGATCCAATCCGCAGGAATCAATAGAAAAGGCAAATCCCTTATGATACACCAGATCCGGCTCGGTTATTGATAGAGTGAATAGATCTGCCATTTCGAAATCTATCTTCGATGCAAAATCATGGTCTAACGTGTATCCTTCTCTCTAGGTCATGGAATAGATAAAATAAATCAAAATCCGGTTCATCCTTGAACCCTATCACACCCAGTCGGATGAAATAGGATTAATTGAGACCGTCTTTTGTAAATACATAATTCTCTTGAATAGATTACCCAGTTCTTTATTTTCCGATCGCCTGCAAGGGACAAAAGAAAAATCTTTTTGTTTCTTCAACCACCTCGGATCTCTAGTGGACCTCTCGATAGGATTCGAACTCAGATGAAGTTCGGACCATCTAGCAGAGAAAATGGAATGGATAGGAAGAAGCCCCCTCAAATAGAGATTTTTTCTTTCGACCAAATTTCGATTGTTACTACGATATATAAGGACCGCTACTACAAAAAAGAGTATTACACCCTTGATCGTGAAATATCGATTCCTTGTTGAACCCTGTGAATTGCCGGAAACTAAGATGCGAAAAATTACTACTCATTATTCTCTCCACCGTGCGACTCGCCCGTCCGCTACTCCCTGCTCCGACTTATTGTTGTCATGGTCCCGCCTTGCTTCGGTTGCGCCATAAGCCGCCTAATTCCATTTGGCTCCGCCGCTCTGGTCTCCACAGCTAATTCCGTTTTGCTCCGCCTTGCTCCGGATGTCGCCACTTCAAGTAGTAGATTATGGAGAAAGGATTCTGATCAGAGAAGGCTCGTACTGGATCCGGATCGAAACAGGTTGTTGCTTCTTGCTCATTGATGCTGCTCGTCTTGCTCTTCGGGGAAGATGTGTGAGTTCCATGCTCCTTATATAGTGGTGAGAACAGAGTTCGAGTCCCGATCGAAGTTGAAGACTTGAGAGAGTTGGAGTTAGACTCGAAGTCGAATTCCGATCCGAAAATCCAAAAATTTTAGGCGCAGATCAAGCTACTCCATCCGTGTTTGAGACCCAGCGGAATTCTAATCTCGATCCGAATTAAAGATCGTATAAGTTGGGAAAAAGACAAATTTTAGAGAATCCGGGGTCGATAACAAGTTTGATCCGAAGTGGGAGGCCGACCATGGTGCCCTGTTTTCTATTTACAAGTTGCAAAACTGCAAAACTTCTCTTCACTGAAGAAGATGGGGAGTAATTTTCAGTTCATGGGCCATAAAGTTACAGTAGAAGCCTAATTGTGAACCCATAACTCACGTTGGTCTTTGTGAAGTGTGACTAATTTGGTAAATAGACAACCTAACCAGCCCACAAGTTGTGTATGGACAGAATGAGTCAGGTCCGTCCATATAGAACAAAAGAAAAAGAGAAGGATTCATCAACTCAATTGTCGCTACTTGTCCGTTCAAGTCAAAGTCTCTTAGAGTATTCACAAACAAGTCGTGAAGGGGCATTTATAGACGAACGAAATTCGTACACTCTAAAGTGACATTTAAAAATATATATTAGAATGCAAATTACAATTTTCTAGCATTTTTTGAATTTTACTAAATTAAATTTTAAAATAAAATTGCTAGATCATTTTCTAATATACTCCCTCCATTTCAGAGAAAGTGTTACAACTTTCCGTTTTCGGCGTTTCACTAAAAGTGTTACAATTTCCATTTATGAAAATTAGTTAAATAATAAAACTCCCTAACTTTCACTTTTATTACAATATGCCACTCAGTTAATCTCTAATAATCAGGGGGACCACTAGTACTTTCTACTTTTTCTTAAAATCGGTGCAAATCCAAATTGTAACACTTTATCTGAAATGGAGGGAGTATAAATTTAAATCAAATTATGTCACATGGGCCAACATGGAAGTAAATCATGTAAATTGGGCTACATGTGAATAAATTGGGCCATATGTGATGGACTGGGCTATATGTGAATGAATGGACTGGGCTATATGTGAATGAATGGACTGAGCTATATGTGAACGGGCCTCCTACATATATGGAAAAGATTCTCTTCCAACCATTATAAATAGAAGAGCACCCTCATTCATTTCCACACACAAGTGAAGGGACACCAGAAGTTCCACAGCAAGATCACATGTTCCAGAGAAAGAGCCAGAGCAAATCCTCTCATCCTTCTCTCAAGATCTGCCTTAAAATTCGAGCAAGCACTCAAGAAGTTCATCCGGAATCCAAGAGAAGTTGTCGTTTGATCCAAGAAGAAGCCCCTGCGCACTTGGAAAAACGTTATTGGAAGATCAACCGCTGCCAAAGGAAGATCAAATCCAAAAGCCCAACCAAAGCCCGATCAACCTTCTTGAAGTTCTTCGCCAAAAGTTGCGTTAGATCGAAGATCAAGCTCAAAAGCCCTTAGAGAAACGTTTCCTGCCAGCCAAACTTTCTCTAAAGAAGATCAAAGGCCAAATCCTGCGACGATCTAGAAGCGTTCTTCGTGGAGTTCATCAAATCCCCAAGAAGTTCTTCATCGCTCGCCTCAAACACTCTCAAGTTCACAATTCGATCCGAGATCAATGATGTGCTCAAATTACTACTTAGAAAATAAGTAGAAAGCAGTTGTTGTAGACATACAATGCTAACTACAGAATCGTTCGCTAAGGAACCAATTAAGCTACAAAGCAGTTGAAAGCAAATAATCACTTGTGGAAACGGCTTGATTTGTTTGGTTTTAATTATACTTCTATCTAGTTTAACTAAAGCTAATATTACGATTAACAATGAGAGAAAGATGAATACAGTAGCAAGATCCAATTATGCTAATTCGAACTAGGGATAACACTCATATTTGTCACACGGTCGTTGTACAACAAATCAATCAATTCGATTCAACCAATTGTTCTTAGAAAATATTATACTGGAGAAATCGTGAGTCGTCAATTCACGATCCTTAAACATTAACAATTTAGAAAATTTAATACGGACTTATCGAATTGAAGGTTTTTACGAAGATTTTATACGAGACTAACCTATATGAGTGCTTTGATAAACCCTAGAACGAATATGCATAATCTTCACATACTACTGTATTCAAAGGTGTTTAGCTACTCATACTTGATGATTTCATGCAAAGATTCATGGTATTAATCATATGAAACATAGATGAAAAGCTCGCATGCAATAACATACAATTTAATCAATAAGATAAAGAACGAATTGTAAAGAAGAAAGCAATTGAGAAATCAATACCAATAATCTTGATTTGATGAACAAAATCAATGAATAACCAAGCTCCAAAGATGTCACAATGTTAATGTATGGCTCTTGGAGCTTTTCTCAAAACTAGGTTAAAAGAAGTATGAAAGAAAGGAATCAAAATTCTAATCTAATAAGGAAAAACAAATTCTAGGGGCCAACGCTCGCCGCGGTGGGAAAACAGCCTCGCCGCGGCGAGTCTTCTTTATCGCAATAGATATACGGCTCGTAAAATCTCGCCGCGACGGACCAATTTCCTTGCCGCGGCGAGCCTCTCAACAGCTCCAGCCTCTAGCCTCGTAAAATCTCGCCGCGGCGGGAAGGATACCTCGCCACGGCGATCTCAACTTTGCAGAATTCCAGGTGCCTTCGTAAAATCTCGCCGCGGCGAGCCATGTTAATCAGCTTGCCCTTATTTTGGCTCAAAATCATCGATTACTGCAAAACAACATCAAAATACCAAAGCATAAAAACGAACTAAAAAGACTACAAAACTAAAGACAAAGACTCACAAAGACCGCTAAAAAACCAAATGAGACGTTAGAATATTGTCTCATCAATCAAGCCAAGAAGCCCTCGCATCGACGTTTGCCCGACTTTGAAGTCATAAATCCTAAACGAAGAATTTGAAGATCCAAGTTCGCCGCTTTAGAAGACTAGAATCAGAGGATTAAACAAGAGAATTGTACCCGCTTTCATTAGATCAATAATATCATCATTTGAGCAACTTTAGTTGCCACAGCAGTAACGATAGTGTTTTTAGCTTCTGATAAAATATTTAAGATTTGATTTTTCCAGATGTTTTGTTATAGTTTTAAAAGTCACTATTATGGATTTAAGCATCAATGTTACTATTTTTAGTTTGTGTTGCATGTTTCTGCTTTGTTATAGTTTTAAGAGGCATTGTTATAGTTTTAAGATGTGCACTGCTATGGTTTTAAGCTTCAATCTTACTATTTTTTGCTTGTGTTAAATATTTCTGTCAGTTATTATTTTTAGCGCATATGTTATAGTTTTAAGATTTATTGTTGTAGTTTTAAGCATCAACATTAGATTTTTTAGCTTCTGATGAAATATTTATATGAATTAATTTTTTTCAAACGCTTTGTTATAGTTTTAAAAGACATTGTTATAATTTTACAAGACACTGCTATGGTTTTTAAGCATCAGTGTTACTGTTTTTAGCTTTTGTTGTATATTCCTGCTTTGTTATAGTTTTAAGAGGCATTGTTATAGTTTTAAGAGGCATTGATATGGTTTTAAGCATCAATGTTACTATTTTTAGCTTGTTTTGCATGTTCCTTTTTTGTTTAAAGCACCAATGTGATAGTTTTAATGAGAGTTGTTATGGTCTATCAAATGTGTCATTGCAGTATTGAAGTGACAAGTACAAACAACAAAAGGCAGGAAGCCGAAGTTCACCAACAAGTTTAATCGGAAAAATATTATTTTAACAACTCAGTTTGTATTTGCATAAAAAATATCAAATGAACATTTATTGTAATTTTTTTCCTATGAGAATAGATGTTTTAAAACCTTTGGATGACTGAATGTTTCAGTACTGTAATGACAGATGTTTCAAGTAGCTTATTTTAAGTTTGTTTATTGATGTTTTAATGGGATTCCTAAAACTTTTAGACTTGTTTAATAATGGTTTAATAATATTAGATTGTCACTTAAAACTATAACAAAACATCTTAAAAACTATCATGTAGCTCCTTAAAAATATCACACCTCTCTTAAAAATTAACAAAAGAGGTTAAAATTATGATTAAAACACACAATATTGATGCATTAAAACCATCACATCATCTCTTAAAACATTATTAAAACTGTAACTAAATCTTTCAATGCTAACAACTTAAAAACATAACATAATTTATTAAAAGCATAACGAAAAATGTGTGTCTCGGCGGTTTTTAAAGAAACTCGGCCGGTCAGACCGCTAAAAACCAAAAATCGCGAAAAACCACAAAAAACCTTGACTTTCCTAATTTTTAGGAAAATATTACACTTTCCAAGACTTTGGCCATATTCAATTACTCTATTTGAGTAATGTTCTTGGTTAATTGGATAAGTTTCCGACTTAACTGAGTAATGATCGTGATTATTCAGGTAAGATTCCTACTTAACTCATCAATGTTATAAACATTACATGAATAGTGAAGAACATTACTTAAATAGATAAAAACATTATGTAAATACTTAAAATGTCATTTCTGATAACATTGTAGAAATTACTAAGAACATTAATGTCATGAGTATTCAATTACATCATGTCATATTTACTTCTTTTTTTTTTTTTTTTATAGTAATTGATTGTTTGGAAATTTGTTTCCAAACTCAGTAGTGATCGACCATTTCCACTCGAATTTGTGTCCAATCCTTTGTTTCTTTCTGCCTTTCGTTTTCGTGTCTAAGGGTCAGTTTCGGTGCTTTTCATTGTTTTTACTTGTTGTACTTGTTGTCGGCATTGATGGAATTGATGAAGTATTTATCACCTGAGACATTAAACATATATTAAAGAACATTAGTGATAGTTTATAACATTACTAATTTAAGTCATAACATTAAAGGAATATTAGTTAACACCTGAGATATTGCGAGCAGATCACATTGATATCAATATTACAATATTCTCCTAGCTGCCATGTTTCATTAGTAGAAACACCAATTTTTGAGCATATTTTCATGTACTCTGTTTAGTTACATATAAGCAAGAGCATTAATGGAAAAAACCAAAATATCACACATATTAGCTATAACGTTTGAAAAAAAATGCTATTTTTTCAGATCTGGTTCGAAATTTCAACTACAATTGTGAAATAACCACCGATTTCACATAAAATATGTCGAGGTCTAGTTGTTTGTACATTTGAGATATTATTTATAGTGATCTCGAGTTTGATTTAGCCGATTTGGATCGAATTTGAGCTTGAAAAGCATATTTCGAGATGAACATCATCAAATAACCAGATTTTCTATGGTTTTCCGGTGATTCCAGCTGAGAACGACGATTTTGCGAGGTTTTGGGTTTTGAGAGAGAGGAATTTGTTTTTTGTTTTATGTTAGATTATGATTATAAGTTGTTGAGAATTGGGTATGTATAGTGACCCGGTTTGACCCATTTTAATGATCCACTTTCTGGTTGTTGGTTGGGTTGCGGTAGTTTTAGTAGCTAGCTTTTGGTCTGGGGTAATTGTATAATTAATGAAAGTTAGTCTCTTAGGTCTTTCTCTAAGGGGTGGTCTCTTAGGCGATTCACTCATGTTTGGTTCAAATATGGTATTTAGCATTCAAAATCACGGTATTTAAATCCGGTGCAAAAACCATGGTGATTGAAGTTTGTTTTAAATACCATGTTTGGTAGATTTAACGTATATGGTATTTGACCTCGAAATACCATGTTAGGTAAAAAACACCATTTTTTAAAGATTTTCTGACGATGTAGCACAATGTCCATCCTTGTTTTTTTAAAAAACCAAGTCTCACCTTTTGAAAACATAAAACATAATAGTAGCAACATTATAATATAGAACAAATGTCATCTCAATCAAATTTATCCATATACTAGTTCCATCTATGAGAAATCATATACTACTTCGTCGGAATTTAAACTTCCCAATGTTCATTTTGTTTCGATACTCATTTTCGACTCTTAAACCGAATTGCTTAAAAAAATTATTGTTATATCTAAAATAAACCTATTATACTTTGATAATATAAATTTAGCTATTATACTTTGGTAATACAAATTTCTTAATTACATTTTCCATACTATGAAAGTATAATGATTATACATATATAATATAAATTTCTCAATTAATATTCCTATATTATGAAAGCATAAAGATTATATATACTCGCTCTGCCCCAAGTGCAACCTCTCACATTTCATTTTAGGATGTCCCGATTTCAACTTTCCCCCTTAAATGTAAATTCCGTCTCCTACTTTATTCACAATCTCTTCTATTTTATTCACTATCTTATATTTTATTCACTATTCATCATACTTTATTCACTCGCTTTACTACTTTATTCACCATCCCTCTCATACTTTATTCACTATTCTCTTAAAACTTGTGCTTAGAAACGCGGGAAGTTCAACCCGAGAAGAGGAAGCTAGTGTTGGTCCGTTAGATAACAAGTCTCACTGGTCGACTTGGCGTCGCCAAGTCCTCCAGTGGACTTGGTTCCACATTTTCCACACCGACTTGGTATTTTTGTCCTTCCCGCTCCATTTTCAACGTCCGTTCGAGGCATTGGAGCTCCTGTAAATGCATAGAAAATGCATGCTCTTGCCTCCAAATAACACGGTTTTGCCAAATACATACAAAACATACAATGAACAAAACATACAACGAACAAAACAAGCTTAAGTAAAAATATTATAACAAAATGAACGATAACTACACTCGAGAACGACAACAAGACGATAAAAAAGACGAGATGAGATGGTGAAAAACCGACTCATCAATTATCCTTAATCGAAAACCACTGTTTTGAAGTCTCAAATCACGGGGTTCCAGCAACTCCATGATGAGACATTTTATGAGGCTTGGTAGAGGTCCAAGATGCTCCACGCCAAGTGCCCTCATGATGTGCAATTGAGAATTTGAATGCGCTGTAGTACCTGTAATCCTCAATCGCAATAAAAGATTAAATTTATAATTGTCGGAAGCTCACAAACACACAACAATAGTAGTAAGTTAACTCGGGATGTCGTTCTCCACGGACACTTAGCATAGGAACAAACAAGTAACGTTTTGATTTTGCGTGCAAACAACAGACATATTAAAAGTAAACAGATTGAAAGCAGATGATTGAATTGCAGTAAACCCTAATTCTATTGATGTAATCGATGGTGGTTGAAGCTTAAAGGACCCCCGACCTCCCTCGTACTATGCTACTCCCAACTTCCCAGTAAATGTCCTACGCGATTACCTCTAACGACAGCAGGGCATAATACTAAATACCAAGGCGCAGTCGATACCAGTACCCTTACTCAGTTCAATGAAACTACTGTGTCACTCAGCAAAACATCACACCACAAAGGATGTATAGAGTTGATAATCACGATTTACGTCTAAGAATTATTCCATTAATATAACCCGACATATAAAGAAGTGGCACAATAGAGTTTCGGCGGTTCACTATAACAAGAGTAAGTTAGCTACTCATAGTATTCTACTACAGACAGAAATCGAAAAGAAGAAGAAAGAAGAAGCTTAGTCTCTGATGTCTTCGTGCTGCTTCTAGGGTTTCCTCTTTCTGGGTGCCTGACGGCCAACGGTTTTGGGTTTCACTTCCTCGAGGAATGGTTCTCTCTCAGGAGAGCTGCTTTGGAAGCGGTAAATGATTATGAGACCCCAAGGGTCTTATTTATACTGTGAAAAAAAGCCCCATAGCCGCCATTCTTCAATAAGGAATGTCAGAATGGCGGGCTCTAGCTTGACAGGCCAAGAAAAAGCATGTTTCTGGAACATTCTGTCTCACTGCGGTCGACCGCACAATTTCGATTCTCCCAGGTTTTTGTCTGTTTTCTCCTTTCTTCGATTTCGGGCTTCGTAGCATAGTTTTCTCGAAAAGTGGTCTTCTACAATGTTGTAGAATCTTCAATTATCTTCACATTGGTTGGTCACATGACATGTTTTGACACCTCGAACTCCGTCCAACGGCCAAATCAGCTTATTTCCTCATTTTTCTCGATTTCGCCCAAATATGACGTTTTGGCACTGAAAATCGTGCAATTCCTAAAAAATGCGATCATGACCTACAAAATATGCAAGAAGTTGGTAATTGGCCATAATATGATGTAAATATTAAATCTTGGGCAAAAAACGATGGTCTAAAAACATGCAAAATCGCACATTTCATTGTCACATTACCTCACCATCGATTGAGCCTTGCAGATCTTACGCAATATTTCTATAACGGGTTGCATGGGAGACAACAATCCTATGTTGACGTTTCTAGTTGTGGAGGTATCATGGACTAATGCCGGAAGAGCTGAATGACCTGTTCATTAAGTATGCACGTGATTGTTCGAGGAAGGAGTAGAGGGCTGAGAAGTGAGGTAAATGCGTCTATGATGATTTTAGCAGCCGCATATGAACTAGAAAGGGAGTTGAGGCAGGTGGAGTTGTTTGCAGCGAGTGGTCAGAATCCACAAGGTAAGGAGAAGTGCAAAATTTGCAACAATTATGGACATGGAGCAAATTAATGTAGGGCTGACTCCTTGACAAAGGAGGTGTAAAAAATCACCACTCCGGAGGAAGGCGATGGAGTATATTGGGTGCAGGGACAAAATGATGGATATTTTCCAATGTATAGGCCTATGTTTAAAAAGCCGGATCGGACCGGGAGGTCCGACCGGTTGGGCCGGGAAGACACATAGGTGAAAATGTTGAAAGCTCCATAAATACCTAAATCCATTTACCATCTCTCAAACTTATTTAAAATTTTGATGGGTCATAAGGTGTACTCCCTTTCTAAGGGACATAGGGATTCTAAGGGACGGAGGGAGTGGTTATAATTTAATTTACTACTCCCTCCGTCCCGGAGAACTTCATACATTAGGGTTAGCGTGCAGTTTTATGCGAAAAGTTAAAGTAATGATAAAATATAGAAAATGTGGGAAAAAGTATACCTTTAGTGGCAAAATGTGTAATTTGAGTGTAAAGTTGAGATTGTTTATTATTTATAATATAGAAAATGTAGGAAAAAGTGTACCTTTAGTGGCAAAATGTGTAATTTGAGTGTAAAGTTAGATTGTTTATTATTTATTTGATGTGGAGTAGTTTACTTTTTTGATAATGTATGAAGTTATGTTGGACGGAGGGCGGAGGGAGTATGTTAATTATACAGTATGCTATGTATGACACACTAAAGTTAACTAGAAATATCTCAACACATTTTTTGAAGGATAAGCAGCAAGAGTGATAACATTAGTTTCGTACCAACAATGGAGAGCTCTGCTACTGCTAGCTCTGTCCTTACATCTTCTCATTTCTTCTACACTCCGAAAATATACTTCCCCAATTTCCTATTATCCCCCAAAACCTCCATTAACACCCGCCTCGTATTTTCCTCTTCTAGGACTAGCAGTTACAGCAGCAGTAGCAGTAGTAGTAGCAGGACTAATCCCATTCAAACCAGGTTTGTAATTTCCGGTGATGTTGAAGCTATTACCTCCTCTGAAAGTTCGACTCCAGACCCATTACCTAAAATTGACAAAAGCGGCAGATTTTGCAGTCCCAGAGCCGCTCGAGAACTTGCCTTGTATGCTTCTCATACTCTTTAATTTGCGTTGTTTTCACTTTGGTAATTCTGTTTGATTTCAATTTGGTAATTCTGTTTGATTTCACTTTCGTTCGTCTTCTTCTGTTAGGATGATTCTCTATGCCTCTTGCTTAGATGGCTCTGACCCTGTTCGCCTCTTTGACAAACGAGTCGATGCTGGAAAAGGTTCCCTATTCAATTCAATTCAATTCTTTGTTTTTATGCCTTCTTCATTACACAAAAACAAAAACGACCTATGTTTTTAGGAAAATCATGTTATTAATCATTGTCTATGTTATTAACGAAATTCATTTCTTTTGGAAAAACACCAATGTTTTGGAAAAACACCTATGTTGAGAATAGACGTTTTGATTAATAACATCGATTAATTTATTGACAACATAGGTCCGTATCTAAATAAATTATATAGAGACCTCCCTGGACTTGCTCTTTTCATTATTGTGTAGAATTTGGGGCACTCAAATCCTACAAGGCTATGCTATACGTCCCCCCCTCAAAACAGTCATGGAAACTACAGATATAGTGGGATAGGCGATAAAGAATTACTGTACTAACTAACAACTTCCTAGATTCACTCTTTTTACCAACTTAACCACAAATTATTTCTATATTACAAGCAAAATATATAAAACCAAGTTATATTAGGAAAATGTACCTATTTATTTACATAATGTAATTCTATTATATAATTTTTTTTTAGTGTAACGTTTGAGTAATTTGTTGTCAAAGTTGGTAATAAAATTCAACCTAGTAAGTTTTTATTAGGACGAGAGATTGATAAAGTAATAAGTGTGTTAAAGTTATAATTATAGATCGTATCATTAACATAATATTATTTTGAAAAAAGAATGAAAGGAGGTCGAAGATGGCAAAATGTATGCACTGTTTTTGGGACGGATGGAGTATATATGCATATACATGTACTAGCTAGTATTGATTCTGGTGAACTTATATAATTGTGTGACCGTTCCAGCAGTTTATGAGTTGGAATGGTTATGTTATGACCTTACCTCAAACATGCTATTGCCTTGGCAGAACCTGGGTATATATTTGATAAAGCATCTTTGATGGAATATGATCACATGAGCTTTGGAGGGCCTCCAGTAACTACAGAGACTGCCGAGGAGGCCGATGAGATCTTGAGAAATGATCAAAAGGACTCTGACCTTGGTAATAATTACATTTATGGTTTGTCAATTCAGACTTCTTAGTACATGTTTCTCGTTGTACAACTATTGTCATGATGGGCAGACGTAGTACCAGCTCTGTGGGGTACGGAAAGGGTGGATGTATTAATTACAGCCTTTGCCATTGCAATTTTTTAAGGAGGCTGTTTCTAGGCCTCGAACTCATGACCAATTGGTCATCAGGTGTACGATGCTCGCTGTTTGGCGAAACATAGATGAAAAGAGATATGTTCATATATCTAATACATGCATCTATATCATATGTTCATCATGATACAACTCCACTTCCTAAAGAGAAGATAGGGAAATGGCAGAATTTGACCAATGTAAATCCCTGGGAAATAATGATTTCTAAATTTTATTGGGTGTTTTAGGAGCATCTATAACAATATTTCACCATTAGATTTCTCCAAAAAGCAGGATTTCACTGTAGCTTCTTTATTGCAGAAGCAGAAGTGCTTTCGGCCCCTCCAAAGTTGGTGTATAGCAAACTAATTTTGCGGTAAGCACATCTTTGCAGATCAACGAATGTGACTGAAAATGTACCAAATTCTTAAAGATATAACTGTACTTCTATCTCTATATGTTGCAGCTTTACCAGAAAACTTTTGGTTGCAGTTGTTGAAAATTGGGACAATAACGTGCTAGCTATTGATAAAGTTGCACCTCTCAACTGGAAGGTTTGATAAGCATGTCTACTATATAAAAATGTCCCCGTCTGTGTGTGTGTTTACTTGTGCATATATGTCTGCTAGCTATTAAGACATTGAACTTCATGATTCCAGCTTTTTTGGTTCTAAAACTCTCTGTATGCTCATGGATATTTTTGATATGCTTACTGATATCAGTTTTATGTCTATTCATGTGGTTCAGGACGAACCAGCTGGTAGAATCCTGGAGCTTTCACTTCTGCATTTAGCAATGTCGGAGATAGGAGTTCTAGGGACCCGTCACCAAATAGTCATAAATGAGGTTGGTTTGCTCTTCACTTAACATTATCATTCTTATGTAAATTGCTACAGTTTATCTTGGTGTGTCAATTATACTTAGGTCTATAACGAGATTTTTCTGTGTCCAATACCTTATGGACTATTTCAGACAAATTGTATTTCCTTTTCCTCTTTGATGAGTAAATGTGCGTGTGTCTATGTGTGCATGATAGATGTATCTCTGTGGACGCAATTCATTTCTGGAAATTTAGTAACCAGTATTGTAGTATGATGGGTGAGCTACATCCTTCGCAGGCTGTTGGCATAGAAGAAACAAAAAATTTAGCCAACCCTCCAATGTTTAAAATTTCGCTGCTACCCAACATAATACTGTATTGACTAACACTGAAATCTTTTTGAAAAGATAAATTACGTCCATTCCATCTCTAAACATTGTTGCAAATGTTATAGTTCCATCTTATTTTTTTTGTGGCTAAATGGATTTATGGACTAAGATCTGTAATAAGGTGCCAAATTGTTTAATTTGTGAAATATTAAGTGGTGAAGTTTCAAACACTGGTGGCGTATTGCACGAGCTGAAGAGGTTGGTGCAATATTTCCAAAAGTACATCATGGGATCTTCTATCTTTAGGATCCTTATGTCCACTTCGTTTCCAAATAAACCCACCTGATTCTTTGTGTGGTTAAGCACAATTGAGTATGTGAGTATGCTAAAGAACTGTCATTCTTGTAGGCTGTTGACCTTGCAAAGAGATTCTGTGATGGGGCAGCTCCACGTATTATCAATGGATGTTTGAGGACATACGTCCAGGAACTGAACCTAAATCGCGAGGACCAAAATTTGACACTAAAACAAACTGCAGTGATGGTTAATCGATGAACCAATATGAAAGCAAACGTAACTCCCTCTTCAGATAAATCAGCCTTTGAATGCCGATACTTGCAGAGACATCCATGCCAACTTTGAGTACTGGATATCCTGGATTGAAAAGAGATCAGAGTTTGCAACTTGAATAGCTTCATGACTATTGGTGGCTAATATTGTGATAAGTACTAGTATACACTGGCTCTTCGTCAAATGCCAATCGTCCAGTATGCTTATCAGGGTATTCGTGGCTTAGAGTTTCTGAGAAAATTGACGCGTTCGCATACTATATCCATATGGTGTTGTACTTTTGTATCCTATATTTGTATCAGTGACTGGAGGGGTTAAAGTTTCCTCTATGACATTTGTCCTGGAGTTTATGACCATTTTCAACATGAGCAAGTCTTCGAATTTTTTTTCTTTCATTTGACACTATTTTAAGGGTGGCTCTCCCTGCGGTGTATTTTTACATCCACAAGATTCGAATCTGAGACCTTATTTAAGGGAACTCAAGCTTGTTACCACTTGAATCAACGACCTTTGGTACTAGTTTTAGAATTTATTTTACTACACAATAGTAGTATGATAATCAGAACTACAATGGGAGTGCTATAGGCTTTCAAACATAAAATATGCTTTGTTTATATTGGTGCAGGGTTCTACAATATTCATTTACATCATCTGAAGCAGAAAGGAAAAGAAAGAAAAAGAAAAATAAAGTGGAAAGATGGAAATGAAGAAGACTGTTATAGTGTAGAATTTGGTGTTTACTACTTAATTCTATTGTCTCAATAGCATGGTAACAAATATAGTTTTTTTGGTGAAGTACCCTATGGAGTACTTAATATGGCTAACTCATAACACTAGGTTGTATATGAACCTTTTTTGTGCAGTTTGGAAGCCTTTTAGGCTCAAATCTTTTGCTCAACAGACATTAGTATTTAAAAGATGTTGGAGTCTCATTCTAAGCTGGAGTTTTTGGGGGAAGGATGCCTACAAAGAGCTCTCTGGAACAGATTCTACTGCGACATCCAAGCTCAATTGGATAATGAAAGAAGGAAAAGAAGCTCAAGTGAAGTTGGAGGCGGTCTCTTACAGAATGTACTAAGGCTGTTAAATCAGCCCAAGGTTTTAAATCACTGGCTCTGCAACCGTTATTGTAGGTCCTTGTTGCAAAACACCAGTCTTTGTGTAGTTAAGGCTTTTGTAAGGATTTGTCTAATTCCCAAACTTTGTTCAAGCTTTTTATGATACTATGAGAATAGCTTGTAATAGTAAGATAGGTTTCTTGGTAATTTTGCTAACACATGTTCTATCTTACCTTTTGATTAGATTAGTTAGCAAGTTGGTCTGTTTTATGTATGATGTTTAGGGGTGTTATTCGAACCGAACGAACCGAACATTGACCTTAACGAACGTTTATTTGTTAATATATATATCATGTTCATGTTCGTCGAACATCTCAACACTTGTTCATGTTCAGTTCGTTAAGGTTTCAACATGTTCACGAACAGTTCGCGAACAATTATAGGTTTTGTGTAGGTTAGGTTAGAAAATGCCCTCTCTTAACTTCCCGCATTCCATTTTGGGACTTCCAATTTGAACTTCACATTCCTTTAATGGAAAATCATTCTCCTACTTTAGTCAATCTATCTCATACTTTATTCACCTATCTCTCCTACTTTATTCAACCTATTTCCTACTTATTCACTTTTATCTTAAAATCTGTGTCCGGACGGGTAAATGAATTTGGGACGGCGCAAGTATTATAACTTATATATGTGAAAAATGGAAATGATAGATTAGGTTAGGAAATATTATACTCCATATATAAAATAATATAAAATTATTATAGATATAATTTGTTCACGAACAGTTTGCGAACTACCGAACAATAAATTATATGTTTGTGTTCGTGTTCGTTTATTAACGAACATGTTCGCGAATTGTTCGGTTAGGTCAAACTCGAACACGGACTGAGCGTTGACTGAAATTTTCGTGAAATTTTCACGAACGTTCGTTTCGTTTACACCCCTAATGATGTTTAATGTTGGAACTGGGCGATTTCTAGATAAGTTGACATTAGTTGTCTCTAGCTATAGGTCTTTGGAAGTATATTTTACCTTGTCTTGTAATCTGCCCAAGAAGGCCCCGTTTTGAGCCTCGATGAATAAATTAGCCCCTCCCCACTTCACCTTGTGCGCAGATCATAAGGAACATAATTCGTTAGTAGTTGAGATTAGATCTTGAGATAACGAATATCTCCTTCTTTTGGATGTAGTTGTAACCACTCACTATCGGCTGTGCATTTATGGCATACATGGTAACAGTACGAAAACGACCATTTTTTTAAAAAAATAAGTCCTTTAATTACGGTGAAAAGAGAATTACAAAGCTCAAAACGAGCTACCACATTAAAATTGGAACTAAACAATGTAAACAAGGCCTACAGTTTTCAAGGACCCAAAAGTTTACAAGTTAAGCAACAAGAAAACCCCAATAAATTTCCCCTACTCCCTGAGATTGCTGAACTTCTATAACTCGGAAGCACCAAACAAAGGATCACCTACAAGGAAGGGAAGATAGAAAGAGTGGTGAGATAAAACTCAATGAGGTTCATACAAGTGTCAGTGAGTAACAAAATAGCTTATAGAGAAAACGATCAAACTAAGAACATATCAATATAAATTACAAGCAAGAAGACGAATCAGAACAAATAAATTTCCTGCCGCTCCTTATTCCTCCCAATTGCCCTTGTGACTCCCTTCAGAGAGCGACTTTGAACAAACAATACCCTGCATACGTTCAGGGGTGAAATCCTACGACCCTCCAAGACCTCGGCGACTTCTGCCTCGCGTCAAGGCGGAATAGGCCAGGGTACTCAATGAATAACTCGATAGACACAGTTCCAAGCCTACTTACGAGAAACCTCAACCGAACAAATCAAACAATCGGATCACAAACATTCAGAATGGAATCCAAAATGAATCAATAGCCAAACCAATAATGGATCTCAGCATAAATCCGAAATATGGAACATATCCAAAAACAATGTCACAAATACTTTTCATGAGATTACTGAAAGAGAGTGTCTCATATACGACATACATAGCAGAAGCATGACAAACGTAGTTTATGCAATTTGAGATGATGGTTTTCACAAGCATTTTGATACTTATGTATACTATAACAAAACATAAAACCATTAAACCTTCCAGATTTTTGCAGAGGGGTTTTAAAGAACACTCACCTTAGAGTTCTTCAATCGTAAGCAAGGACTCGATAAGCTTGACTAGCTAATATCACAACCCTGTATAAAGTATTATTTAGTTCTAACATATACTTGAGTTACAATCACACTATCGTCTTCCTAAGGTTAGAATGATAATCGAGACTCGATGCGAAAAAGAAGTGGGGCTAACGTGAATATAAGGCTTATGGTTAGGACTGAAGTGAAGGCTCATCAAGAGATCATGGGTTAAGATGCAAAATTTGCATAACCAAGGTTAAGATATAATTTGTAAATCTTTTTGGGGCTGAATTGAAAGAAACCAAAATACAAAGTTCAAGTGAACACTAAGGTAAGGACAAGGGAACAAATGACAATTTACACAAATTCATTATCAACCAAGATATAAGAAAACTAGGGATAGTACTGCAAACTTCGGGGCATGAGAAAAGGTTCAATAGGTATCCGAATCAAGTGAAACAAAAATCGAAATTCAAGTACTCAGAAAGGGGAACATAAACAAAGGTATAACTGGCAACTAAAACGGGTGAGTAACGAAAGAGATACAAGGAGACGAACTCACCCCACGCGTACAGTTTCTGGAATGACCAGCACCTGTTGAGGGTGATATTCAGGGACCAAGACATACTGGAATTCGACATTTCAGTGGACAAAACTGTTCTACACAGAAAGACGAATGCGCTGATACAAAATACGAGGTATTCAAGCTTATAACGAAGGAGATATGATCAAGGGAACTTATGCATGCCTGCAGTTTTTCTGCTCGCACAGCCTCTGTTTAGGATCCGTTTCAGGTATCAAAACGCAACCGATTTCAGAAATTAAATAGCGTAGAATCATCTACACAGAAAGGGAATCGTGTCGATATAAATTACGAGAAATTCCAGTGGTGAACGAAGAAGATATGACGCGAAGAACTTACCCGTGCGTACAGTTCTCTTACTCGAGCAGTCCCTGTCCAGGCTCAAATTCAGGCGTCTAAACTCAACTATTCTGGAATCTTCAGAAGTCTAGCACCAAGTACACAAGAATACCAACGCGTGGATATAAGATAGAAGAAAAGCCAGCAGATAACGAAGGAAATATGAACTAGCGAACTTACGCGATTGAAACTGAATGTTTACCGATCAACAAGGCTGAGTACACAACAAAGAAAGTGAACCGGAGAGTTTGAAGACCGAGGCTTACACTATGATGATTTACTCGCTGCAAGCAATGAACCGAGACGAGTGGTATCATAATTCATCAAGGTTTGATAATGATAGAGTGCGGGATCGGGCTTGCCAAAGTTTGTACAAGTACATCATGTTCATGGCCGACTTGCCAACACTGATGATTACAAGGATGGTAATGATCGATCATAACGCCGTGCTCCAGGAAGGTGAGATGATTGTGCAATAATGGCAGTAGTCAAGTTGTTGATGTATGATGATGTATCGGTGGTTTGTGGTCTTGCTAAAGAAGATGATAAAGTTATAAGGAGGAGCTAAGAAGATGGGAAGACACAACAATTACATCAAGAGGCTTAGGTTAAAGGTGAACGGCTAGAAAGAGGACACCAATTTGGCAGATTAAAGGTCTCTCCTACTCCTCCTTATAATAGTAATTAATTATAATTATAATTACGAAGAACGATATTGTATAAGTAGACGGGGACTACGATAAGGAGGAGTAGGACAAGAATTTTAGAAGACGATCGAGGAAGGATTATATTTATTTGTGGTTAGAAAGGCTTTGTAAGTGTATATAAACATCTAAAGAGGAATGGGCCAGATTAGAAGTAAAATAAGATCAGTAATGTGAAATTAACCTTCAAAAGGAATGCTCCGGAATGGAACGAGGAAGCGAAGAACGAAGAAGAATAAATATTACAATAAATATACTGAAGATCTCGGGTATTACATACATACTAGACGATGTGGTGGCTACATATCATTTGCAATCTTGGTAGAGTGACTAGGGAGCTACCCCTATAAAAAAAAAAAAAAAAAGTAGCCTGCATGCACCTCTTATTTATTGATTATACTTGTGATATGCTGGTTAAATTCTTGTGTTAGAATTTAGGGATATATGAGATGGTAATTCTGAAACTGCAATATACCATAGGAATCGCTGTACTTAGACTTGCTCCAACTACTATTGTATAAAAGGGTTGTAACAAACAACTTTTGAGATACAAAGAAGTTCAGGATAATTTGAAGACTCCAAGCTCCAATGGGGTTTAGAGTGCAAAACAAATAGAAGTTAGAGCCAAGAAAATGGCACAAAATGGTGAAAATGGAAGTGGATTGGAAGAAAATTTTGTAGTGAGTGTTCATAACTCCCTATTCCCTCATACAAACTCCGATTCACCTCAAATTGGTGCCCATGCAAACAAAATTCTAGTGGGTCCAAACCCTAACTCTCCCATTAGTTGAATCGGGTCCGAATCCAGACCCAAACCCTTATTGACCCGAAACTTCAGACCGAGACCCGAATTTTTGTGTCAGTGTCAGTTCCAACTGGTAGGACCTATCATCATCATCATCATCATCATTAGTAGCAACAGCTCTTCCTGGGATGCAAAACTAATATGAAACATATTATAAAAATTCAAGAACTAATATACATAGTATTTTAGTATTTCAAACGGGACAGGTTCTTCTCGACCCATAATGAACTCGCACAATGCCTGTTTAAAATAAGGATGTTCGGGTCAACGTGTATGTATCATAATTCGACACTGCTCAGTTAGCAACATAGATTTTTTAATGAACGGAATTTGTATCAGAATAAAATTATAAAGGGAGTACAACGAGAAAAGAAAATGTAAACTCTCAAGTTGGTCCCACATGAGGGAAGTCAAGAGAGAAACATGACCAGTTTCTAAAGCAAAATGAAGGAGGCTCCCAGTAACCCCTGAGCGAAATGCCCTAGGTTGCAACTGCATGTCTCATTAAAACCCTACAGTAGTAAAACTCAGTGGAAAAAACCTATAATAGGGAAAGAGTGCTCAAGCGTGAATGTTGTGTACAAACCAGTAGAAAGGCTAAAATGATATATCTTTACCAATATGTGGAAGAATGAAGTCCGGTGCAGAGGTCTAGAAACCTTCACCGTCATGATCTGAAAGGGCATTTGCAATAGCATTCCCCTCACGAAAATATGCAAGATCAGGAAATCCATGTGATCAATAAGAGAAAGAACCATCAACCAACGATTCATGCATCTCCAACATAGTTATGTTAGTTCAAATAATAATTTTCACAAAAACATGTAAAAAATTATGCTAGTGAAATTAGCCACCCAAAAACTTTTCTACCGAAACATGTAAAAATATGTTAGTGAAATTAACATGAATTTTTTTAATTGATAGATATTATCGTATAATATCTATACTAATTCCACCCGACTAGGGGCGACAACACCATCACTGTGTGTTTGGCTGCCTCACTTCAAATTCCCCTTGTTTTCCTTTGTTTGAATCTCTTTTTGGTTATGGCGAAGAAGCAAAACGACTCAGGATCTTCATCTACAGGTCGATCTCATGAAACAACCGAGGCTTGATGACCAAAGTTTAGAGGTTAATCAAGTATTTTTTACCTTGTTTTTGTGAGTTTTTGTTAGTATTTTATAGTGTTTCTCGCTCATTTTATGGTTTTCGGGTTTAGTTGTGTTTTGTAGGATTTTGCATTTTTAGGTGGAAATGGGAGGGAAAACGGCGCTTTTGGAAGGTCGTATTGGAGCATTAGAAGGCTCACTCAATTAGAAAGCCTCAAGTTCGATTCCCATGAAGAACGGACGATTTTGCATTTACATAGCCAGACGCGTCCTATCTCCTTGTACTGGACGCGTCACAAACTTAAGAAGCAAAAGAAGGAGCCGAAAAGGGACATGACGCATCCGATTCTCCTAAATAGGACGTGTCCGACTTCGTCAATCTAGATTAGGATTTCCTTTTATTTAGTCGTTTTTAGACTACTTTTCTTCATTCATACTTTATTCCAAACTTATTCAAAAGCTCCAAGAACCCTAGTTTTGATCTTAGGATATTTGGAGCTTGGTTCTCATATTGTAATCGCATACGTTACGTGGATTCACATTCGAGGTTAGATATTCGATTATTTATCATTTTCTTAGTGCAATTCTATTTCTTGTGATTGTTCTGCCTAACAAGCAAATAATTTTTCTAGTTCAAAACTTTCTAAAACGAAACGGTTTAAGACCAGATTAAAGGTTTTTGGACAAATAATACGTGACAATTGTACGGAAGCCATGGCTATAGCCTATTTTCGTGTATCCTGATCATCACTACCGTGTCCATTACTTCTCCATTAACAGTTCACATCATTTTGTTATGCTTTTGTTAGTTTAGGTTTGGTATAATTTTTACTAATCAAACTGTTTATTTGTTTTGCAAACATTCATGTGTATTTCTCTAAAACGCTTGATTGCCTAGTTAACTCCTTGAGAACGATTATGTGGTTAAAGTTGTGTACTCATCATTGCTTTGATTATTGTGTTTTTTCAAAGTAATTACAACATACTCCCTCCATTTCAGAAAAAGTGTTACATTTTACTATTTTGCGGTCAACTGTCTCCGCGCTTGACCACAATTTACTCTTAAACGATATTAATAAATGAATTATTAAAATTATATAATGAAAATATAGTAATTAAATTTTTATTATATGATTTTATTAAATTATTTACTATTATCGTTTATGAGTAATTTGTGGTCAAACTCGAAGACAGTTGACCGGTCAAAGTCAAAATGTAATACTTTTTCTGAAATGGAGGGAGTATCATATTTGACGTCGCTTCCGGGAAGTTAACTTCTACTGTAGTGTTTATGAGTTTTAGGCGTATTTGTTTGTATGCTACTATTCATGAGGTTTAGTGCACTAACGTAAACTAAGATTACTTCAAGGTTTTTGATCTGTGTAGTTGTTACCACATGTTTATGCTTGGAAGGATATCACAAGATACACCGCTCGTGAGTCATAAGAACAAAATCGACTGGTTGCTTTGGAAACTAGAAAGAACAACTACAAGCGATTCCAATGGATGAACGAGTAAGTCCCGTAGCTCCTCAGGATTATCAAGCCAATCTCACAACTCCACATCACTATGGAGCTTACATGCAACCTGCAACCTGTAGAGGTAGGTCGGTGGAGCAACAATTGTGCTCTCAAATGATGCTAGGAACATGGACATCAAAGCTCACCACTTCCATGACTTACCTAGGTTCTACGGTTTGAACAAGGAGGGGGTGCTTCACTTTCATCAAAGGAGATTATATTTGTACCAGGTCGGATGTGGTTGATATATAGCTTGTCAGACTGATGTATGGCTCCAGCTGTTGTTTCTCGAGCATTCATGCTATCTCCTCCAGCCAATCCCCCTGAGATTGTATGAATGACTCCACGGGTGGCTCATTGTCATAATTGTTGTATTGGAGACACTTATGAATCGTCTTGTTCCTAGGAGCCTCTCAGACTTTCTCGGGTGTTCGCTCTTCAGCTTTCGGAGGGGTACTCAATTTTCGGTGATAGCCGACTCGTTCCTCTCAACATGCCCTTCCTGGTACTTGGGATCTCCTTTCCTCATAACATAATTGTAAAATAAAAAATAATGAAAAAATAAAATTACAATGGTAAGTTTTATTATAGTATAGCCCCTTATGTATTAAACTTAACAAAATATACCCAATTTTAAATTTTGTTCATACTATCATCCAAAAACATATCTAAAATCAACCCTCAAATTATTTAAAAATTCAGAAAACTCCCACATTTAATTATTTAGAAAAGAAAAGAGAGAAAACATTTAAAATTAATAAAAAAACTGATCGGAGCTCTGGCCAGGGCTTCCATAGAAGCTCTATTCGCAGCTTCCATGGAAGGTGCGAACAGACTTCCATGGAAGCTCCGTTCGAGCTTCTTCCATTTAAAAAAAAAAATAAAAGAAAAAAAAAAGATGTAGGAGAAGAGAAGAGCTTCAATGGAAGGTCAAATTGGAATCCATGGATGATTGGTTTCGAGCATCTCTAATGGAGGTCCGTGGTGGTGGTGAAGATTCCATTCATGGTGGTGGTGAAGAAGGGTGGAGGAGATGGTGGTGGAAGTAAAGTGGGGAGTTTTGGAGAAGAAGTTAAAATTCGGGGTTTAAAATGTGAAGTAAAGAAATTAGTTAGTGATGTGTCAAAATCAAAGTTTTAATATTTGTTTAAGAGCCAAGAGTTAATCCTCAACACTACGAAAACCTGTAGTGTAGTGGAGTTAACCCCGAGGTCGGTCTCGAAGGACTTAACTAGGCTGAGTCTTGTTTACGAATAGTAATTACAGTAAAGAAAGTAGTAAAGAGTTTGTTTGCTTCGGCAACGAATTTGTTCTATATTATCTACCTACTTATGCAATCTAACTAGAGAACAGATTAATCTAAACGACAAAGATATGAATAAGGAGAATTATGGAGCGGTAACATGAAACAAGCTAGCTAGCAGGATGCATACGATTCACAGCATAGATTACGCAAGTTGTCACAATCTTGAGTTAAAAAACGAATAGCACTAGTGGAGGCGTCAATTCCACTAGGCTACAATCAATCTAGCTAATCCTACTATTACTGTTTGCAACTAATGTTAGATTGAAGTAAGACGAAAAACATTTGGGTGTATTGATTAAATGCTTAATCTAACAGTGATATTGACGGGTTGCGCATCAAACGTAATAGCAAGATATGAATAATGAGAATTATGGAGCGTTAACATAAAACAAGCTAGCTAGCAGGATGCATACGATTCACAGGATAGATTACGCAAGTTGTCAGAATCTTGAGTTAAAAAAGGAATAGCACTAGTGGAGGCGTCAATTCCACCAGGCTACAATCAATCTAACTAATCCTACTATTACTGTTTGCAACTAACTGTTAGATTGAAGTAAGACGAAAAACATTTGGGTGTATTGATTAAATGCTTAATCTAATAGTGAAATTGACGGGTTGCGCATCAAACGTAATAGCAAGATATGCGATTAATCTAAAAAGCACAAGTAATCTAAACCCGATGCACTTCGAATCTCATGAACCCTAGCTAGCATGCATTGAATCAGTCACCACCCCATAATCGGGGTGTTTGGCTACTCAAATTATGCAAAGTCATAATCAATATTGTAACAAACAGGCTCCAAACATAATCTAAAGCAAGAAACAAAGATTCGATCGAATTTATACAATTTACCCTTCGTTGTCACAAGCCCTAGGTAGAATTGAAGAACTGAAACGAATCGATGCGAAAAGCTATGTAGATAATTTCCCAATCAATGTCAATCATCAGATTACAAGATAAACGGTTCAATTACCCCCAATAATGGTAGGTAATTGCCTTGGAAAGGTTCTAGGTTGAAAAGCAAAAAGAAGAGAAGAATAATCATGAAATTATGTAAAAAAGGTTCTTATCTAATATATATAGGTGAAATAACCTAATCCGAAACGAACTGGAAAAAAGATGGAATTCTGCGTGAAAATGAAATGGCGGTGTCATGAATCATGGCCCGCGTCGAATTCCATAGCCGCGTCGCCATTGATCAAAATCGGCGCCGATTTTAGGCGATAACGATGAGATTCTTGGGACGCCAGTTCTTCCTGGAATGACGGTTTTGCCCTTCGATGCCTTTTGACTCCAATTCTTGATATTTTGGCCTTCTTGCTCCACTTCTAGCATCCATACGAGGCATTGGAACTCCATATCTTGTAGAGGCACATAAAATGCACCATTTTGCCTTCAATTAGCGCGGTTTAGCCAAATACCTACAAAATACACAAAATATGAAAACGTAACAAAATACCAATAAAGCACATAAAAACCATACTTGAGAATGGCAATAAGACGGTAAAAAAGACCAAATGAGACGATGTAAAATTGACTCATCAATCTCCCTAAACCGAACCCTTGCTTGTCCTCAAGCAACAGACTCTCTAAAAAACCTAGAAAAATAAAAAAACACAAAAACACACAGACAAAGTCTAGCTCCCAAGCTACCGAATCACTATTGCAAGTAATAAGCCTAAAGAATGCAAGAGGTTTAAAATCAAACTGACATTCACAGAATCACATGCATAAGCCCAAAAAGTTAGTTTCCAAAGTAAATAGAACTTAAGTCTAAAACGGTAGTCCCTCACAAGTGGATCCTATGCAACTAATCTCTCACACTCCTGGAAGTGTCCAGTAGGGATAATCACTCAAGAATATAAGGAGATAAGGAAGGTGACTTGCGTCACAAAATTGCCTCAAATACCTCATGCATTGTACTCAATCAGTTAAGTCAGAAGGGACTTTTATTATAGCTCTAAAAACAATCAGCAGTAGACTTATAAAAAGGCAATCATTCTCTCTTTTTCCATTTTTTTTCATTTTTTTGCATACTACTTTTTTGCAGTCTTATATATGACCCATATGCTTATATCTTTTTTCTGTCTCAATTTTTTGGTAGTGTCTGTTTTACCGAAAGTCCGCACTTTTGTGCGTGCTGGTTTGGTATACACGCCATCAACCCTCATGGACATATGGCTTTTAGGGCCATGCCGGTGTGTAGGTGGTATTTGAAACGTGCCCAACACGACTAACGGTGGTAATTAGTACCATAGATCCACTCCGAGACTTATTTTATTTTATTTTATTTTTATTTTGAGAGAACGAAAAGCCTGAACACAGTCTTTATCAATAAAAGTAAGGCACATAAACCTCCTCCCCAAACCTGGACTTGGAATGGGTTTGGCATAAGCAAATAAGAATGTAAAACATGCCGTTCGTCATACTTAACTTACACAGAGTACACATGAGAATGATGAGGCGCAAACAAGGGAGTTTGCACTTCCCGAATTAAATCACACAGGCGCCGGTACAATATTTTTTCATCGGCTAAGGTCTACTCACAGGCTTTTTGGACTACAAAATTAGAACAGACTTTTTATTTATAGCAGAAACGAACTTAACGAATTTATACATGCCAACTGCTAGTAATCAGAGATCTATCAAAACTCAAGCATTAAACATGTTTAGTACATGCAATAGACGCTCGACTTGGGAGTCAGACTTACACACAAGAGAAAATCATGAAAACGAGAAAAAGACACACAAAAAGATAAAAAGACACAACATAGACACATATATGGGTAAGTACATGAAAGCTACCTCCCTCCCCAAACCTAGACTAGAGATGGTCCCCAGCGAATAGGCTAGAATGAAAGAAAGCTAAAAATGTACTTCCCTGAAACGTGTGGCTGCTACTATCCATTATCGAACGGGAACGAATCCCTTGCATCCTTCCCGCCTAGTTCAGCGATTTGGGAGCCATCCTTAGCTCCTCTTCTCCTGTTTCCCATGATTCCCTGCAAACTAAAATAAGGTAAATAAAAAACTAAAATAAAACTAAGGGAATTAGGGGGAAAGTAAAAACGACAAAAGGGGTCGAAACTCCCTGGCCAATCTCGTGTGCAAGCTGGGGCTAGTATGTACAGATCACTGGAAGATGGGGGAATGGGTTGTGAATCAGATGGTGTCATCTGGGTGGTATCAGGTGTCTGCTCCATCTCCAAATAGTCAGAAACGGGTGGTTTAGTCTCTTCGTCGATCACATCGGTGGACGTCTCCTCCTCCATGACCAACTGATTGTCTAAACTCTCGCAAACTCCTTCAACTGAGATCGGGATTTCTTCATCAGTTACAATACCAGTGGTTTTAGATTTGTTGAAGCCAATACACAGATAGTTGATTGGCTCCTCTAATTTCTGAGGAGTCGATGTCATCCTTATTTCTTGTGCTGCTCTATCTACCATCCCTTGGCACTCACTTGTTATATTTGAAAGTGCAATTTATATTGCACTTGTTTTGTTAATTCGGCCTTTCTTCGTTTATTAACCGGTTCGACAATTGTAGTTGTTTTTCTATGGTTATTTTGTAGGATATATCAAGTTGGGCCTCAACATGCTTAATGGATCACGATTGGTTACTGTATGGCGAACCGTATGGCGATTCTTTGTAAAACGGCAATCGTAGCAAAAGGGCCAAATAAGAAGAATAGGCGTGATGGGCTTGAAGATTAAAGGATCCATAATTGTTGTAAGGAAGCTGCCATAATGATTCATGGAAGAATATTATGCTATAAGGAAAGTGAGATTTAAAAGAGATTGATATCTAGAAGACTCCTTATACCATTAATACATCAAAGGAAGTTTCCTTACCACGAATCCAAGTTTGGGAAGACTTGGGCCTGCCTGCTGCCGACTTGCTTCTTCCTGTGATGAGATTGCCGCAATTATATATAGAAGAAGAAGGAGGCGTTTGCTAGGCTGCCGACTCCAAGAACAAAAAGAGAGAAGATTATTTTGTTTAGGCGTCTTGCTTTACTAGACCTTTACCTCGGTGTTTACTTGTGAGTGTTCTCTAAAGATTGAGAATTACTCTAGTATCATTGAACTAGAATAGGTTTTCCTTATCTGTTCTAGGTCTAGTTTTCTGTAAGTTTAATCAATCGTTTGTGATTGATTTAAACTTCTTTTTGTAATTCTACTTTTCAATTTTAGTAGAAGTTTTGCTTCGGCACCGTCGGTATCTTTTTATACCGGCTTTAGAAATCTCGTGTTCGATTTATTCCTTGCACTTTATTGAATTACATGATTATAGTTTCTTTGTTAGTTTAGTTGAACAACATTCCTTTGTCGTAACGGTGTTGACTCAACATCAATAGTCAACATCGTTCAAAACTGTCCAGAAGTACCAATCCCGGTCCTACAGTTCTAACAAGTGGTATCAGAGCCAGCCACCTAATTAATTGGTGTCTGGATTTGGTACTACTACAATGGACGTTGTCAATTGAAGTGTCAACAGGCCACCTGTGCTAGATGGGTCGAACTACCACTACTGGAAAATACGGATCAGAACGTATATCAAATCCATTGAAGGGCGTGCATGGAAATCTGTTCTTGAAGGCTATGTGTGGCCTACCATAGGACCAGACGCTGATGGAGATGTCGTTCCTAAACCAGAAGCTCAATGGTCAGGTGATGATTTTCTTGCTAGCTCTCACAATGAAAAAGCTTTGAATGCTATTTTTCCGCATATTGATCCACATATGTTTAAGCTCATTCAAAATTGCACTACTGCTAAACAAGCTTGGGATTTGTTGCAAAATCATTGTGAAGGTGATAATAGTATTAAGCAAACTAAACTTCAACTGCTTTAGTCAAAATTTGAAAACTTGAGAATGGCAGAAGAAGAAACCGTTGTTTCTTATTTTGATAAAATGCTCACTATTTCAAATGATATTCAACTGCTAGGTGATGCTATGTCTAATAAGCAACTGATTTTCAAAGCTGTTCGTACTCTTTCTTCAAAATTTGACATAAAACGAACTGTTTTAGAAGATACTCAAAACCTGGCTACTATGGATTTTCATACCTTGATGAACAATTTAAAGAATTTTGAAATTCAACAGAATGAGCGCAATGGTACGAAAATTATTAGTGTGTCTATGCACTCCAAATCAAAAATCCCTGAGTCTGATAGCAGTAGTGATGAGTCTGATGAGATGAATGAAGAAGCCTTTGGTAAAGCTTATACTAAGTTGCTTAGAAAGTTCAACAAAACCAGCTTTAGGAAGAATTCTAGCAATGCCTCCCCAAGTAATCCTAAGGCTACTGGCAAGTTCAATAAGGCCATAGAACTTCCTGGTTTTGATTCTAAACGACTAGACAAAGTTAGGTGTTTTGAATGTCAAGGATGGGGTCACTTTCAGAATGAATGTGCTAACACTCTTCGTAAGAAGGGAAAAACGTTTCTTGCTTGTCTTAGTGATGATTCAGGTGACGAACAGGAAGTTGATGCTTCAGAAGGTCATGTTGCAGCTCTGTCCTCTGTTCTGGACGATGTTGGAAATCGATGTTTAGTCAACAATGAAAACTCAACATCGTCTCAGATCCTCTTCTTTGATTATGATGACTCACAGACGTGCGAAGAATTATTCAGGGAAAAAGTTTCTGACTCTGAAAACTCAATGTCTACTGATGTCTTCTGTTTGCATGGTTCAGTTTATTTGTCTGCAGATCATTCTCTTGAAGACTCATTGACGAACAAATTGTGGCAAGAGATGATGAAGCTGTGACTTGGCACAAGAAACTTGGCCATGTAAGCTATAGGAACATTGAAAGGCTCATCGAACTGGATGCGGTTAGAGGACTGCCGAAGCTGAGCAATGCCGGAAAGCAAGGGTGCGGTGACTGCCAAAAAGGTAAACAAACTAGAGCTTTGCATACATCCCTACAAACCGAAGGGCAGAAAACAGGTACATCCAACTGCTTCGAACTCTTACATATGGACTTAATGGGACCAATTAAGGTAGATAGTCTAGGTGGTAAGAAGTACATCTGGGTCATAGTTGATGATTTATCTCGATTTACTTGGGTAAGTTTATTAAAAGAAAATTCTGAAACTTTTGATTCCTTCAAGAAACTGCATGCTAGGTTTAGTAATCAATATGCTACTGTTGTCCAACGCTTGAGGTCGGATCATGGTAGGGAATTTGAGAATCAAACCTTTGATGTTTTTTGCGAAAAGAAAGGAATCTTTCATGAGTTATCTGCACCCAGAACTCCACAACAAAATGGAGTGGCTGAAAGAAAGAATCGGACCTTACAAGAAATGGCTAGGGTTATGTTGAGTTCCATGAACCGTTCAAAAAGATTGTGGGCTGAAGCTGTAAATACTGCTTGTCACATAATAAATAGAGTCTACCTTAGACCAGGAACTTCAACTACTCCCTATGAGATTCTAAATGGCAAGAAGCCTAATCTTAGGTACTTTCATGTGTTTGGATTTTCTTGCTATATTCTCAATGATAGAGAATCTTTAGGCAAGTTTGATGCTAAGAGTGATAAAGAGATCTTTGTTGGTTATTCTCTTAATAGCCATGCATATAGGGTGTACAATTCAAGAACACAAACTGTTCAAGCATCTGTTAATGTTACTTTTGATGACTTTGTGCCTTGAAAACAAAGAAGATGAGACAGTCTTGTACGGAAAAAGCATTCTTGCACGAAGCAATGTACTAAATCGGATGCGGTTCTATACGATTCCCAGTCCGATTCTTGTCGGAGAAGATGGAGTCAATGTTGATCACAATGTTGAGTCAACATTCAGGTCAACATTGCAGGGGGAGAGCTCATCAGATGAATCTGTCTCTGAAAATGAAGATGAACCTGTTCTGGAACCGACTGTGCCTCTGGATTCCATCAGAGGTGATCCACCCTCAAGGATTCGCAAAGATCATCTAAGTTCTCAAGTCATCGAAAGCACCAGTGGGAGAATAACCTTAAGAGGAAACACTCGGAAGAACTACAAGGACACGGTAAGATATGCAACACTCTGCCAATCTGTAAGTTCCTCTTGCTTTGTCTCTCCTAAAGTGTCTGTTCCAAAATCTGTTCCTTTGGGTGCTCCTGTTAAGCAGAATGAAAAATCTAATGTTGAGCACTCTGTTGAGTCAACATCGACATCAACATTGTCTGTTTCCAGAAAGTTTGTTTCTAAAACTGCTTCTTCTGCTGTCACTGTCCAGAATGGTAAACCTACTGGAACTGGAAAAAACTCTAGAGAAAAGTATAAGAGAATTTGGGCTCCTAGGGAAAAGATTGTCTGTAATGTTGCTTTTTCTGTTGCTACCTCTCCTAACAATGCAGGTAGATGGTACTTTGATAGCAGATGTTCAAGACATATGACAGGAACCTTGAGTTATCTTTCTAACTTTGTCTCTCAAAAGACTGGAATGGTAACTTTTGGAGGAGGATACAAGAGTAAAGTACTTGGGAAGGGGGTGTTAACTCTTGATGGTTTTCCAACCTTGAAAAATGTACTGTTGGTTGAAGGTTTAACTGCTAACCTTATTAGTGTTTTTCATGTGTGTGATGATGATTTGAAGGTCAAATTTAACAAACACACTTGTAAAGTACATACTTGCAAGGAGAAATGTTTTGAAATGATAGGTACCAGGTCTCCTGACAACTGCTACGTGGTGGCTGATCCCCACGATTGCAATCGTGCAAAAGAAGATTATATTGTGTTTAACCTGACTAATCTTTCCATAGTACATCAGTTTGTGCAAACTATGATAGGTACCTTTGAGATGAATATGATTGGTGAACTCAGCTTCTTTCGTGTCCGGGAGAACTCTAAATCATGCAGTACACTTATGGGTACCTCTCTGAAGCTGAGCAGAATCGATGTTGGCGCAGATGTTGACCCAACATTGTACAGATCAATGATTGAAAGCCTTCTGTATCTGTCTACCAGTAGACCTGATATCATGCTCTCTGTGTGTGTGCGCGCGCCAGGTATCAGTCCAACCCTAAAAGCCCCCATTTAACTGTCGTTAAAAGAATCCTTGGATATATATATCAGGAACTGTTAATTTTGGATGATGGTTTGCTTGTGATACAAACACTAATCTGGTGGGATTTAGTGATTCTGATTGGGCTGGTGATCTAGATGATAGAAAATCCACTAGTGGAGGTTGCTTTTATCTTGGTCCAAATTTGGTGTCTTGGTATAGCAAGAAACAGAACTGTGTGTCACTTTCAACTGCTGAATCTGAATATGTAGCAGCTGGGAGCTGTGTGTCTCAACTAGTCTGGTTGAAAAATATGCTGCATGACTATGGTCTACAAAGTGCTACCCTTTTGATGTTCTGTGACAACCTTAGTGCCATACATATCTCTAAGAACCCTGTTCAGCACTCTCGCACTAAGCACATAGATATTAGGCATTTTCTTAGGGATTTGGTCAATCTGCAAGTAATAGACACACAACACATAGATACAACCAATCAACTTGCAGATATTTTTACCAAGCCTTTAGATAGTGAGAGATTCTTCAGTCTTCGAAGATCTCTCAGTCTGTGCTCTCTGTGATTGTCATTGTTGAGTACCAATGTTGACTCAACATCACGGTCAACATTGGAAAATTAGAATAAGTGATGCTGTTTTCTTTTTGCTTTTTAGTTCTACTGTGTGTTTCTGTGCTCCTGTGCTTCTGTACAAGTCTGTGGCTGTTCTTGTTTTGTAGCTTACAGTGGTGATGCTTAGGGTCTGAAAGGCTGTTTAAAACCAAGGTTGAAAGGGATCGAGTCTCCTGTGTGTTTGCTTTATGTAAAACCCACTTTTGCTGTTTTTTGGCTATTTTGACTTGTACCTTGACTCGTACTTGATGTTGCCTCCTGTCCTTTATGCTTAATAAATCTAATGAATTATGATAAAAAGGGCTCGAAGTGTTTCCGTCGAGGATCGTGTTGGGCAAATTTCAAATACTATCCAAATATCGACGTGGCCAATGTGTCATATGTCGTGAGGGTTGATGGCCTGTACTGGAAACCGACACGCACAAAAGTGCCGATTCTCGTAATGCTGCTGGTTCACTTTCTGAGTACCAAATTACCCAATATAGTCAAATGAGTGATCTTTATGCCATGAGACGTGTGTTTGCCTAACTCCGCATAGGCTTTGGCTTTGGAGCGGATTCATACGTGTTCCAATTATTTGACATGGTTCACGGTCTCATGGTCACGCCCACCCAAACTTATGCTAATTGTTCAATTTACTTTTTGAGGCAATGTTGGGTGTGTTTCTTTGGTATTCCTTTCTCTTTCTGCTTTGCCTGCAGCATCAGTGGTGTTAATCGAATCTGCACATTTTGAGACTTGGTTTCCTGGCTGACTTACATTAAGAGTGGTCTGATTTCCCGATGTTGTCACCAATGTTGAGTCAACATTCAGGTCAA
Organism: Plantago major; assembly: GCA_026545765.1. Lineage (NCBI taxonomy): Eukaryota > Viridiplantae > Streptophyta > Magnoliopsida > Lamiales > Plantaginaceae > Plantago > Plantago major. The sequence continues at coordinate 47,145,584 of CM048844.1, forward strand.
CATTGACTGTGCTGAAGTACTGGTTACTTAACTACTGTGCTTTTATTTTATTTATTTATTTTTTTCTGTGTGTTTTTGGGTTTGAGGGGGAGTAGGTCTAAGGTGTTTTCTTCGGGTTTTTGGGTTTCTGCATTCCTGTACTTGCATTTCAAGTCACTTTCTTTAAGATCAAGATTTTTGGTCAACCTCCCTAGGGTTTATCTGTTTATCTGATTACGTTGACTTGACGGATAACTGTTTTACTTGCAACTTTAATCTTTAATTAACAGTTGTGCACAGTTTTTCGTTGCTTTGATATATATCTGCAGGAATCTACCTTGACGCAAACCCAACAACACCCATCATGACTTATCTTGTAAGTTGTGTACTTGACCTTCCGCTCTCTTCACATCACTGCCCTCCAGCTGACCATCCACTCTATTCCTGACACGCCTTCAAATTGATCATCCTATAGTCCTGCTTTTGCTACTTTCTTTGCCAGTGTTGAGTACAATGTTGAGTCAACATCGTTTCTACAACATTAGTACTTTGTCTGCAAGTCCTCAATAGATTACCAAGATGGTGAAGTTTCTGTAAAAGAACTTTGTTTTCTTTCTTTCCTCACAAAAAAGGGGGAGAATGTTTGTACTCTTGGTTTTTGTATTAAGGGGGAGTTCTTGGAGCAAGGGGGAGTTGCTTGATATTACCTTGTGTTTTCCTACTAACTACATTTCAGGTTTTTGTGAAGAAAGGCATGTCTATTTGTAAGTTAAATATTACATATACATGTTCAATATTTTTGGTTTAATTGTTATATGTGCATGTCTAATTGTGGTTCAATTTAATTGTTTTAAATGTTGCATTTTTTTTTGTGTCACATTTTATTTTTGTGCACAATTGACCCTAAAGTGTACACAAACGTTTTCGCCTCTCTTTCATTGTTAAATCTGATCCTTTTATTATTAGTTAATGGATTTAAATGTTTGGAAAAGAAATTCATTGGCCTCTCTTATGTTGGCACTTTTATTGTTGGTTTTATGTGAGTTTTAAGTGCAATTTAATCCATTTAAATTGCCATTTATTTTTAACTCTTCAACCCTTTCACCTTCCCTAAATCCACCCTATAAATACCCTCTTTTTCCAGCCCTCATTTGTCTAAAAATGTTTTGGGCATTTTCTTCAAAAAAGTCTTCAAGTACTATTGTCTTTTTCTTTCAAGTTTGTAGCTTGTTCTTCTTGCAAGTACTTTCATAGTTCTTGCTCTTCCTAACCTTCAAATGTGAGTGTTCTACAAAACTATATATATGTATTATTTTCAAAACCTGGAAGGTATTTTAATATGTTTTCAACTTATATATAAGTAATGCATGGTTTCCAAAACGCATGTTCTATTGCATAAAACCAAATCACGAAAGAATTTTAGCATGCTTCCGCTGATTTTGAAAGATATATATATTTTTTTTGCATGATTGTTATTTTGTTTTGATTGTCGGTTCAAGAAAGATATGTACGTTTGGTTCTGGTTAATTGGCTTGTAGTTTGGTCAGTTGTGTCTGGCGAGCTACCTGTCGGTTTTCTTTGCCCATTCCCTTTAAATCGAGTGATAGAAGCCTTCACTGATTTAGTTGGGTCGTAGAATTCCACCCCTGTACCATGGCAGGGTCCTGACTGGATAGTTTGATCGACTATCAGGGAGACATAAGGTCTGTTTTACTGTGGGGTTGTAAGGAGCGGCATGAAATAATATTTTTTCCGAAAAGTACATGTTATTGAAAGTATTTTCTATTTATGTTCTTCAATGTTTATTATTATGATTTTAATGAAAACTTCACACGAAAATCTTTGAACACTCATTGAGGTTTTTCTCACACTTGTTTTTATTCCCTTCCTTGTAGGTGAGATGGCGGTGAAGAATGAACAACCAATAAACCCAGCGAACTAAGAGAGTGGTTGGGATTTGGGATTTTTGTCAATGAAAATAATGTATTTTTGTCTTTTTCAAAAACTCATGTCATTTCTAGTTATATTGTGTATTTTTTAAAGAAAAGAATGTTGAAAATCTTGTGGTTTTAATTGCTGAATAAAATATATTTTTAATTCAGCAACTTCAAACGAAAGGTTGTCTGTAACTTCCCATGTTTCACTAAACGTTTCGGCTCTGCTTTCCCTCGACGTCCCAACTGAAATTCACTCCTTTTAAAAGCTAAAATTCGGGGCGTTACAGTGGCAACGGGTAAGGATCTTTTGGACAAAACTTATTTAGCCTTGTGAAATCATTACACATCCGCCATTTGCCCGGTGACTTCTCAACTAGGACAACGTTGCAAACCCAATCAGAGTAACGTACTTCCTCAATGTGTCCGGCTTTCATGAGTCTGTCCACTTCCGCAACAATGATGGCATCCTCAATCGGACCAAAGTCTCTTCTCTTTTGACGGATGTACTTGATCGAGGGGTCCATGTTCAGACGGTGAACAGCAACCCTCGGATCTATCCCTTTCAGATCATCCGAGTTCCAAGCAAAGACGTCTTTGTTAGTTCGGAGACAGGCTACCAACTTCATCTCAACTTCCGCGTTCATCTCAGTACCAATTCTAGTCTTTTTCTCTGGGCTCCCGATGACCAACTCAACCTCCTTGAGAGTCTCGTGAGGCTCGATCCGTGCTGCCTTTGGAAACTTGTTTTTCTGGCTCCCTATCCCAATGATGGGATTCTCTTTCTTGGGAGGTAAAATAAGCTGCGGATCTGATGTCATTGAGACGGACAGAGTTGGGGTAGATGTCCTCCTGGTTGACATAATATAACATTCCCATGCTTCTCGGATATTTCCTATTTCTTCCCCTACTCCGTAGGGAGTTGGAAACTTCATCCTGTTGTGCAAGGGGGATGATATTGCATGGAACTAATTAAGTCCTGGCCGTCCAAATATGGCATTATAATCGAAAGTCCAATTAACTACCACAAAACGGACTAGCCTGGTTACCCTTGCTGGGTGAGTACCTAAAGACACATGCAACATTATGCTGCTCAGTGGTCGGACAACACCTCCGCCAAATCCTGATATGGAGCTATTAACTCTTTCATATCGGACTCCTCCGAAATTCGTTTGATCAACGGTACTCTTGGCAATAATATTGGAGGAACTTCCTGTGTCAACTAGGATTTTTTTCACCCTGTAGGTGGCAATAGTCAGAGAAACCACAAGCGGAACATCAGGGTCATCTACATCCTCACCTCCTGACGTAGGAGGAGGAATCTCACTATCATCAAAGGAGATGATGTTCATTCCTCGGAGTGCAGGTGCATCGTAAGCCCTCTCATTGTTCCTCAGATTTTGAGCAGTCCTTTCCCTTGCACTCCGACTATCACTTCCTGCCGGACCTCCAACAATCGTGTTGATTATTCCACTGTATGATCGATTCTCCATTTCTATATCATCCTCATACTCGTATTGACTACGATGAGATGGGTGACCTGTGGGTGGAGGTGGCAGTGATAACGAATGAGGCTGTGGTTCCGCTGCCCTATCTTCTCTTCTTTGCTCCGTCCTATTATGCCTGGAAGGTTCATCCATCCGGATGCTTTCCTTCAACTTTCCTTCTCTGACCAAATGCTCAACTTCTGTTTTCAAGTGGATGCAATCATCCGTTTCATGACCATAACTCTTGTGAAACTTGTAATACCCTTTGGCTTTGTTATTCTTCCTCCTCTTGTTAGATGGCTTTGGCCACTGGACATCCAACTTTTTCTCAATAATGGTGGCCAAGATGTCGGATCTTGGCCTATTGAGACCGTTGAAGTCCGCATATCTTCTTGGCGGACTTCTTTCCCTGTGGAATCCTTTGTCTTTATATTCTTTCTTCGGATCGAATTTTCGTTGTTCCTGCTTGACAGGCTCTTTTCCTTTCTTGGATCCGGCTCACACTGGCACGGCCCGTCGATAATCTTCCCCATACAACACATCCTCACAAATATCTTCCAGATGCCTCTCATTCCTCACTACATGGCTAGAGAGTCTCCTCCAGAGTTCACCATTGTAAGTATTAGAATACAGGTGACGGACCCGATCCTTAATACTGTGTGGTTCAACTCGGGGCAATTCTGCATTAAAGCGATCTAGAAAAGTACTAAGATTCTCATTCTCTCTTTGCACTATATCAGCCAAGTGTTCTACAATACATTTCTTACTTTTTGATATTCCGAACCTTAATAGAAACCTAGAGGAGAGATCTGCATAGGGCTTGATAGATTTGTTGGGCAATGCATTATACCAATCCATAGCTATTCTGAAAAGAGTAGACGAGAAAGTAATAGCTTTGGTATCATCAGTCATACCTTTGGAATCCATCTTGCTGTTGTATCTTGTCAAGTGACCCTGCGGACAAGAATCACCATAGTAATATTCCAGGTTTGGAATCACCAGGTCCAGGCTTTTGTTCCTTTCCTTCTCCTTCATGATTTCATCACACAAAGGATTAGGGGCGATTGTATGGACTTGCTCATGATCCTTCACCAAGCGTCTGAGACTAAGAATCTGGGCTTCCAATGCTTTCTGTTGAGCGTAGATTTCTTCCGCGTTCATCATTTCTCCAGTCCGAGGATGTATGGCTACATCCGGAGGGAGCTCATCCACATTGACCACGGGAATTGTTTCCGCTACCTGATCTCTGGCTCTCGGAGGTACTTGTGGCAGAGCTTTGGGCTGCATGTTCCCATCCTCTTGTCGAGCTCTTTGCGGACTTGGCTCACGTTGAATTTGTGAAACGGAAGCTCTCCTGTCAAGCAAGTTCCATAGGTCCTCCTGTGGCTGATTTCCCAACCTCTGATGAATCGGACGTTGTTCATTCCTTGAAAGAGCGGGGTCAGCCTGAGCTGGAGCTGCCGCTTGCGGAGATGCTTGTTGTGGTGGTACATTGCTGGAACCAAGACAACCTCGGATGACTGTAAGAAGTCTTCCGAACTGAGTTTCGCTCAAACCAAAATCACTCGTACGAACTTCACGTCCGTCGGCATAGTAAAATGCTGACCTGGGGGAGGCCCTTGGTTTCCTGACGGAGGAACTTGGGCCTAGGCCTGCAAATGAGCCAAGCCGAGCTATGCTCGAGCTCGGCTCGTTTATCATTTTTGTGCTGGAGCTCGAGCTCGAGCTCGATCGAGTTGCAAAATTTGACCTCGAGCTCGAAATAATTTGTTCGACTCGAGCTCGGCTCGTGAGCTCGATTTTTTTTTTCAAATTGAACTTTTAAAGCTCGAAAGCTCGATTTAGCTCGGCTCGTGAGCTCGAAAACTTACAAAGCTTGAAATAAGCTCGGCTCGAAAGCTCGAAAATTTCCAAAAATGAAGTAGGGTTTTGTTTTTTTATTTTTAAATATATATATATATATATTATATATTATATAATTAATAATAACTACAACCGAGCTGCTCGACGAGCTTTACAAAGTTCGAGCTCGGCTTGAAAACTCAATCGAGCTCCAAAAAAAGCTCGAGCTCGAGCAACCGAGCTTTTACGAGCTCGAGCTGCTCGATAAAAGCTCGGTTCGCTTGCAGGCTTACTTGGGCCTCTCCTCTCTTAGGGATCTCTGGCACAGGGTTGTCAGGGACATTGCGGATCCTTCTGGTCAGAACTTCTCTTCCTTCATCCGAGGATGAGCTTGCTGTATGACCATCGCTCGGATAACCATCTCTTTTTGTTGGACCCCTAGCAGTCTGCCGTCCTCTGGTGGGTGGACGTCCGCGTGGGCGAGGAGGTGGTGGAGTTCCGACCCCTGTAGCACTTGATCGCGCTGTCGTCCTTGTTCCTGCCATAGACTCAACCTTGGAACACGGAACCTTTTGTAAGGATTCCCACAGACGGCACCAAATGCTGAGGGGTTTAGCCTCAAGCACTAACTAAACTACTACAAATAACCTATTCTAATGTGCGCCTCCTACTTGAAGTCCGAGCTAGGCTCTCCGTCCGGACCAGGGTACCTGAAAGGACTAAGTGGGGGGGGGGGGGTTAGAAGTGTTACCCGGATTTCTATTTGTCAATCCGATAAGAGACTTTACTCAAGAGAGAGTTAGAAAGCTCTCAATGTAATAGTTATGAGGAAGGTTATGATATTCGATATGGCTTACCTCAAAGTTTGGACCTTGAGTTATATTTATAGAGACCATAGCTTATGAAGGTACTCATAAGATGGTGCCAAGTGTATGATTCCGATTTGGACACCAATGCTACCTTTGGCCCATAGCCCAATAGTGAACAGTAGTCCAATACCGATTAGTGGGCCTGGGAGGGTAGTTTGGACCTTTTCCCTCCGAGAGTATTGTTCCGCCTGTTGGGTCCGTGTAAGTCCTTCGGACAGATCTATCTGCTTGGTTGATCTGCCCTTGGGTAACTCTGGATGTCCGAGCCAAGAGTCTCACGGAAGTATCTCAGTGGTTCCAACATATACGTTTGGTCGTAATGTAAAGGTGGTGTCCGAGAGGCTATCTCGTCCGGTCCGTTGGGCATCTTTGTACTGACGTAGCCAGGTTTAGAAGTCCTTTTCCTAGCTAGCTCGGACTAGCTGTGAGGGTGTAGTGAATTTAGCGTACTGGTTGATTCACTCAGGGCGGACCATGTGAGGTTAGACTAGTACTGAATTGGCCATTAAGCCGTGATGCTCTCTAGGACACGCTCTATGACGCCCTTAACGTATTGGACATATATCCGTATCAACAATATTGATTATACTTTGCACCAATTGGATTCAATCATATTCAGTGTTTACCTAGGGTTCGTGACAAATCTCGGTAACGTTTGTATCATTCTAGAATCTGGTAATTAGTATATCATACGTTTATTGCGCGTTTATATACAATATTGATTATGTCTATGCATGTCATGAGTAGCTAAACACCAGTTATGGGGTGGTGATGGATCCAACGCATGCTAGTTAGGGTTCATGTATTCAATATGTATATGTTGCGATTTACTCCGTGCTGTTTAGATTAAATGTATACGTATCTGTTCGATGTTTCTTACGCCAACATCACCAATGGATTTAAGTTTTGTTCTTCTAACCAAAATGCCTTCCGTCTGCTGAATCCATTGGTTCGTTGCGAACAGCTCGTATGTAGTTATCTGTTTGATGTTTTCTACTCCAAAATCACCGATAGAATAAGCGACTGGTACTTTTCTACAAAACGCTTTGAGTGGCTTAATCTTTTGGTTTGTTGCAAACGGTGATAACTACATTAGCATGTTAATTGTAACTTAGTGGAATTGACGCCTTCACTAATCACACCAGTATTGATTAGAGTAAATCGACAGTATATATTGTTGCATGTTTCCTACTAGCTAGCTTGTTATCTGTCACCACACCATAATTCCCCCTCGTATATCAATCTCGTCAAGATAATCTGTTTCTATTTCCATTGCATCATAGTTAGTTTGATTATCATTCTGCTGCCGAAGCAAACAAACTTTTACTGTTTTCTATATTGTTTCTATTTATTCGTAAACTCAAACTCAGCCTAGTTAAGTCCTTCGAGACCGACCTCGGGGTTAACTTCACTGCACTACAAGTTTTCATAGTGTTGAGAATTAACTCTTAGCTCTTAAACAACTTTAAAACTTTGATTTGACACATCAAGTTTTTGGCGTCGCTGCCGGGGACTTAACTCCTTTGTTAAGTTTATGAATTCTAGTCGCAGTATTTTTATTTTTGTAGCTTTAGCCCATTATTTCTGTTCTATTAGTCTTAACACATCTCCTTTCAGGTAGTGCATGAACGAAAGGAGGAGTCTTGATTTTCCTATTTCCCCGTTTATCGACGATATCGGAAGACACTGCAGCAAACAGAGAGGCTCACAGTCGAGAGTAATTAGGAGAACAGTAGATACATCAGCGCTTGAGCAGAACATCGAAATGGATAACGATCCACCTTCCATGGCTACGCTTTTCGCACCACCTCTGGACATTCATCGTCCTAGCATTGTCATTCCTGCGAATATGCGGAACTTTGATATTAAGGGTCATCTTATGGTTGTGATCCCGAAATTCTATGGGCAGAAGAATGAAGATGTTATGGAGTTTCTTATGGAGCTAGAGCTTTTTATTGGGAACCTAATTAAGGGTGAGAATGTCACCGATAATGATCTAAAGATGAAGGTTTTTCCCCTGTGTTTGCATGACAAAGCACGGACGTGGATGAATGGCTTGGATGAAGGAAGCCTAACCACATGGCCTGAGGTCTACAATGCGTTTATGCAGAAGTACTATCCTCAATCTAAAACTTCTGCAATTAGGCAGCAAATCAGTACCTTTACCCAGATGTGTGATGAGTCTCTATATGAAGCATGGGACAGGTTCAAGAGTTTACTCTCTCAATGTCCTCACCACAGGTTTCCACAAGCTGATTTGAATCAGTATTTTTTATGATGGATTGAATGAGAACTAACAGGCTTTGATAGATGTATCATGCGGGCGTAATATGATGGAGTTAACTGCTGCTGCTCTCAAGGATAAGTTTGCTAAGTTGGCACAAAATAACCAACACAGGAATCCCAGGAGAAATGCTAGGGGGCAAAGGGGAGAAGCAAATGCCGTCTATGATGAAGAGCAGGGATCAAGTGCAGGTATAGCTGAGCTGACTAATGAGATCAAACAGTTAAAGGCGCATGCATTTAGCAGCAATACTGGATTCTCTACTGAGATATGTGGAGTCTGCGTGAATTCGGGGCACGGAGCTAATATGTGCAGGTCTAATCTAGCCTTAGGGAGGAAGCAACCTGAAGTGGAAGCACCGCAAGAAGAGGTGTACTGGGTCCAGCAGGGGCCAGATGGAAAACCGGTTTACTGGCATAAGAGGAATAATTTCGGTGGACAACGAGGAGTGTATCAGAAACCTCCTGTTAATCAGTTTAACCCACATGGAGATAGATCCCTACTGAGCTATGGGAACGATAATTGTGAGAACCCAACGCCGAAAGTTCAAGGCGTGCAACCAGCAGGAGGTTCTGGATTGGCTGGCGAGTTCAGGAGCTTTATGAACGACTCAAGAGAATTCATGCATGAAACTAAAGCGCATCGTCAGTCTACCGACTCCCGTATTGGGAAACTAGAGAAGGATAATGACAAGATCCAGAGTGTTCTTCAGTAGCTACTAGAGAAGAACCAGGAGAGAGAGAAAGGAAAATTCCCTGGCGCTCCTGAGAGGGCGATGGCCATTAAGGTTATCACAGAAACTTCGGTTGAGATAACTGTTTCGGAAAATGAGACCTGTGTTGAGGTTTCAAAATAGATTTGCGCAGCTTGTAGGTGTGCGTCGTTTATTCGGATTGCTAGTGAAGCGGCAGTAGAAGAGATGGTAACTCCCGGTAATTCTGTTGAGGAATTGACCCCTGAGCAAGAGGAAGATCCAGATGTTTTAGTTGAAGATCTGGGTTCTGCAAAAGAAGAGGATTCTGCAAGTATAGTGAGCACTCCGGAAACAGGAGCAGTTGAAATTCCTGCCAAGGAAGAGGAGTTCGCATAAAATGCAACGGAGCATCCTCTCAGTAAGAAGAGCTTTTATATAGTAGTTGGGATGGGTACATCAAAGGTCGTAGAGACCTTGGATACTGGAGCTACATGCAATACGATCCCATACAGTCTTTTTAAAGGATGTGGCCTCACAGGATTAGAAGAGATGAGAGCTCGACTCCTAATGGCGGATGGGTCGCATAGGAGACCTGTTGGAGTGGCAAAGGGTGTTGCGGTTAAATTGAATGGTGAGACAATTATCACCAATTTCGTTTTCTTGAAAGATGTCCGCAAAGAGCAGAAGAAAGCACCCGATACAATCTTACTTGGGTGGCCATTTTTACTCACTTCCAAGATGGACATTAGCGTGTTTAAACGCACTGCAACATATGAGGTGAATGGTTGAGTGGGAATAGTGAAGGCATTGGACTATCTTCCTAAGGAATTCATTCGGAAGGAGTATTCTGCGGGTTTCGTGGGACCTCTTTACATATTTTCTCAGGAACAGGGGAAAGGAAGTTCAAGCAAGGGGAAGTCTAGTACCCAGTATCGCGCTAACTAGAGTGCGAAAGTCAAGCTAGAGACTTAAAACAAGCGCTTTCCGGGAGGCAACCCGGGTTTTACTTGCTTTTTAGATAGCTTGCATTGCATTCACTGTTGGGAAATTTGTTGGGAAATTTCTTGGGAAATTTCTTAGGAAATTTGTTAGATATTTTGTTAAGAAATATCTGTTTAGATTTTGATCAGCAACATGATGACTTATCTTAGTATCAGAAAGGTGATTAGTACTCTTGGTTCACTTGAACATTGTAAAAGAGGAAACTCACTAAGTATGATAGTCTAGCTAATCTTGTATAGGATGTTAGGTCTCAAAATGTAATTTTTATTTTATGAAGAGAAGACCAAGAAGAAGACATCCAAGCAGAACAAGCTCAACGACATTGAAGACTTGAAGAAACTGCGCAAGATTACTGAAACTGTTGTTCAGATACCTTAGCCAGATATCTTGAAGACACGAACAGTTTTAAACAAACTGTGTCACAAGAGATATCTGAGAAATAAAAGGCCTATCTGAAAACAAGGAAAGTGTCCACAGATATCTATTCTCAGATACCTTGAGCATTAACCACATTTCTGAAAAAGAAATATATATATATTGCAAACAAAGTTGTTTCAATATAAGTGGTATCTGAAGATTGAAGATAAGGACGTGCAAAGAATCAGATAACACCAGTCTCTGATACAAAGCATAGTTCCGTTGGCACTACAGGACAAAAAGTATAGTACAATGCATTTAATGCACGGACAGAGATGTCTGAATAAAAGCAACGACAGCTTCTGAAGAAGAAGACAAAACCTGCTACAGTACTATACACAGATATCAATAGTTTGAATTTGAGCCTAACGGATACTATTCAAACGGCACTCAAATTCATCTATAAATATCAACACTTAGACTGCTTGAGAGGACACACAAGACACACGACATACTTTGAAAACACTGAACATCTTACTCTCTCAAAGCAAGTGACTTATCCTCAAAGCTTTCTGTTGCGACCAAAGCTTTTGATCTTGAGTAACACTGAAGTTCTAAGTGTCCTGATCCTAAACAAGCATAGCTATATGTGAAAGAGTTGAAACGAAAGATCAAGTATCTGAGATTCATTCTCTTGAACATTTATCTAAGACTTGGGTCAGTAAAAAGAACAAGATACCATACATTGAAAAGTGTATTAAGTATACTTGATTCACAGAGCTATCTGAATAACTGAATAAGTTATTAAAGAAGCTCATCTGACAACTCAAACCAAAACCAACACCGTAACTGGCGTGGAGTACAGGAAGTACTTAGTTTGAAAAATCAGGGAATAACTCCAAGGTTACCGGAGTATAGGAAGTACTTGATTTGGGAAACTACGGAATAACTCCAAGGTTATTGAGTATAGGAAGTACTTAGCTTGGAAAGCTAGGGAATAACTCAAAGGTTTCTGAGTACAGGAAGTACTTGGCTGTGAAAGCCGGGGAACAACTCAGGGGGAACATTTGGTTGGGAACCAATTGTTAAGAATCTTAGAATAGGTTTATTGTAAGGTGAACTCAATTATCTGTTCTAGTGAATTCTAGGTCTCTGGTAGACCGAAGTGGATTAGTTGGAGGATTACGCCACCTCCAGATACCACTATACTTGCTGTGTTATTTACCTTTCTGTATTTACATTTCAGCAACACACACACACACACACTTTAACTGTTTCTGCACTTATCTTTATTAAGTCTTCCATGTCTCGATTCTAAGTATCGATATCTATTCGATATCTCGAGAAATAGTTTTATCGACAAATGTTTTAAAAGACTATTCACCCCCCCCCCCCTCTAGTCTTTTACTTTGCCGTTATCTGGACCAACAAGTGGTATCAGGCGGGGAGGTTCACAAGTCTTAGACCTTGACGTAGATCCCAAGATAGGTGAAGGAACTTTGTCCATTTTCGAGGACTATTTAATTTGTGTGTTAAGTGTGCAGGTATGTCTCTGAGTGATGCACCCATTCTCAAACCAGAGAATTATGAGAAATGGAAAAATAACATGATGCTCCACCTTGAAACCATAAGTGACGAAATGATCGAAGTGATAAAGAATGGCCCAATAGTCATTCAACAACTCAAACAAGTCATGGAGGTTTCTAATGGTAGAGACAGAGATCAAAGCGAAGGATCTTCACAAACCGATGCGTCAACAAGTGAGAGATCTACTAGTCAAATTATTTACGAACCAAAGCCCAGAGAACTCTGGACATCGGAAGATGCCAAGAGAAATCGTCTGGATGGTCAAGCTCGTAATATCATCATCAGATCGACACCAGAGCACATATAGTGTAAACTGTGGGGTGCTAAAACGGCGAAAGTTGCCTAGCAACTGATTGAAGAAATCTGTGCCAGAACTGAGAAAACCAAAGAAAACAAGTTCGAAGTTCTCAAGTTGAAATTCCAAAATTTCAAACAAGGACCCACTGAAACTCTGGAAGAACTTGATTTCAGATTTACCACTCTCATGAGTGACATGGCAGCTATTGGGGAAAGCAACAGATACTCCCAGTCAGAAAAGATTAAGACTATTGTCAGAAGTCTTAACCACAACTGGGAGCATACCAAATTTTTTTATTTTAACCAAGGAATGCCAAATATCACTCCAGTGGAACTTTTCTCTCATCTTGCTCAATTAATTATGAGACAACTCAAAGAGAACAAACAACCGAAAAGTTGCAAAACGTTGCTCTAGTCACTCAAGGAACTTCAAAAGAAGAAAAGCAAGGAAGAAAGCGAGGATGCTCTTAAAGCAGTTAATGAGCAAATATATCGATCGAGAAATTGAAAGAAGGAAAGCCAAAGAGAAGTCAAGAAGCATCTAGGCTCAAACTATCACCAAGACAAAAATATGCAAAGCTCATTTGAACAAGCCATTCGAGAAAGCATCATGTACTGAGGAAGCAGAAATTGGAAACAATATCTGTTTCTATTGTCAGAAACCTGGCCACTTCAAGAAGGATTGTCCTGCCCTCAACAAACTAAGGACAGGTGACAAGAAAGATAGGAAAATCTTCAGAAGCGTAAAGCGTTGTTAGCGAAGAAAGAAAGAAAATCCAAATTCAACTAGATGCTCTAGACGTTGAGATGATTCAAGATGACAATTCAGATGACTCAACCTTACCATCACCAGAATTATGTGGAGTTACTCATGATATAATCGACTTCGGCCTCAAGAAGAATGAAATGTGTTGAGTTGCTGAAATTGACGGTCCAGACATCTCCAACATAGAAAACTGTCTTATGGCTGATGAGGTAACACATAATTCCTGTTATACTTATGAAAGTGATGAAGAGGAAATAAAAAATCTAGAAAATCTCAGGAAAGAACTTGACATTTATGAAAGAGAATTTCTAATGATCCGAGCTAGAGCCGAAAACCTTGAAGAAGAAAAGAATTCTCTTGAAAAGGAAAATTCTCAATTAGTTAAAGAATTTGAGAGAAAGGATGCTGAAAATGCATCTCTCAAAGCTCAGATATCTGAGACTGAAAAGTCACATAAAGAAGCAATGGCTAAATTACGAAAGAATTATGAAGATCTTCTTTCTGAGAACAAGGAACTCAAGAAGAAAGAATTATCTTTTCAATCTTATGCCAAAGCTAGTGACACTCTTACTGAAGTACAATCTTACTTAAGAGATCCTTCAGAAAAGAAAGGACTTGGGCTGAATACACAGACAGATTGTTCTATCACTCTGAATAAGAGTAAGGAGAGAAGAACATTTGTAAGTACTCAGCAAGACGGTTCCCATGCAATCTATAGTATCGGTGAGAAGACAAAGATTGTTGACAAAGGAAAGGCAGTTGCGACCAAACCTTTATGGGAAAAACAAGTCAAAAACAAAACTGTTGGGCATGTCTCTGAAAAGAAACACAACACTGAAAAGTGTAAACACCCACAGTGCTATGTCTCTCAAAAAGGTAGAATTGAAGGAGCTGGCAAATTCTCCCATGTCACTTTTTCTGGAAAGAAATTGGACCAACCAGAGACTAGAAAAGCTGCTGAGAAAAGATCTCAGATAGCTTCAAGTGCTCGAAACGGTATTGGCTACAAAGGCATCGGAAAACAACTTGCTCATGAGTACAAGCAGGAGCAAGAACGATGGCTGAAAGCTAGAATTGCTCAAAGCAATTATCCGAAGTGGAAGTTAAATCAAGCCACTGAAAATCTGAATGCCAGGGCTAGAAGAAATCTGGCAAGGAAGGCTAAGTTCTTTGAAAAGCAAACTCGAAACCCGATGTATCTGAAAGCATCATATGGAGCACCTAGGAACACACCAAGGAAGAAAATAATTCTTACTAATTATAACAGTCATTCAAATAGAATTCCTCCTTACGTTCCTGTCAGACAAAAGCATATTTCAAAGAGATTCATTCAAAAATGGATTCCTACTGGAAGAACTTTTAATTCTGACGGTTCCATCAAAGATATGAGAACCTAATCTCCATTTCTGTTGTCATGCGAGAATGCCTCCTGGACTAAAGCACAATGGCTATTTGATAGTGGATGCGGAAAGCACATGACAGGAGACAAAGCAAATCTGGTTGACTACAAAGCTTGCAACACAGGACCAGATATCAGATTTGCTGGAGGAGAATTAAATCCCTCTCTGGGATTTGGCAACGTCAAATTGGGGACTTTAACAATCACTGACGTATTACATGTTAAGGATTTGAAATATAATCTATTTAGCATGAGCCAGTTTGCAGACAAGGGTTTTACTATAAAATTCAAAGCTAAATACTGCAAACTAATTGACAATGAGTCAAAGCAGACAGTCTTAGTTGGTCGGGGGAAAGGCAGTCTTTATGTTGCCGATTAGGCATCTGCCACAACTGAAGAATGTCTCATGGTGAGTCAATCTGGTCACACAGAAGAGCACTGGTTATGGCACAAAAGAATGAGTCACTTGAACTTCAAAACTCTAAATAGACTTGTCAAGAAAGAGTTAGTGGTTGGCCTTCCCAGAACATCTTTCAGAAAGGATGGTATCTGTTCTGCCTGTCAGATGGGGAAACAAT
The DNA here is from genome assembly GCA_026545765.1 of Plantago major. Taxonomy (NCBI): domain Eukaryota; kingdom Viridiplantae; phylum Streptophyta; class Magnoliopsida; order Lamiales; family Plantaginaceae; genus Plantago; species Plantago major. The sequence goes on from CM048844.1 coordinate 47,160,659, forward strand.
CTAAGGTCTCTTTCAAGTCCAAAATCAGACACTCTAGTGTTAGACCACTGCAACTTTTACACATGGATCTTTTTGAATCATCTGTAACTAGTTATGCAGGAAAGAAGTATGGTCTGGTTGTTGTAGATGACTTCTCAAGATTCACTTGGGTTGTCTTTCTGAAACACAAATCTGATGCCAGGGTGGAGATACCATACTTGCTGAAAAAGCTTGAAGTCATGAAAAATGACAAGGTATCTGCAATCAGAACAGACCATGGTACTGAGTTTGTCAACCAGTACATAAAGGAGTTTTGTACCTGCAAAGGTATACAACACCAACTTTCCTCTGTAAGAACACCTCAACAAAATGGTGTTGAAAGGAAAAGCAGAACCTTAAAGAAGTCCAAGGACAATGCTAGGACCTTTGAGATAAGTGAAATTTATTGGGTTGAAGCTGTAAACACAGCCTGCTACACTCAGAACAGATGTTTGATAAACAAACACCATGACAAGACCCCCTATGAAATCTTGGTTGGTAGACCCCCTAATATCAAACATCTGAGAGTATTTGGTTGTAGATGTTTTGTTCTAAACAATGGGAAAGATTATTTGAGAACATTTCAACCAAAGGCAGATGAAGGTGTTTTTCTTGGTTATTCCACAAATAGCAAAGCCTACAAAGTTTACAACAAAAGAACAAAGAAAATTGAAGAATCAATTCATGTTGTATTCTATGAAGGAAATAAGAAAACACCTCCTAATGATGAACTCTCAGAAAGGTTCAAAGAACTATTATTGAGGGATTCTAAAGAAGAATCCTCAGAAAGGAGAAACATCATTATGGAAAGTGAGGATGACTCTGACGTAGAAAAGCTTGAAATGCCTAGTAACAACAAGATGACTCACAGACATGATGAGGAATTTCCTATGAGTTTTCCAGAAATGGAACAGGTTACTGAGAACCTTCATCATGAAGAGGTATCGAAAATAAGAATCTTTGAAATGCATGTTCGGATATCTCTAACACTGAAAAAGTGTCAGATATCCATGACATTTCCTATATGTCAGATATCTCAGATACTGAAAAAGTATCAAATCAAAATCTTAGTGATTCACATTCAGATCACGTGGATATTGATCCTACTAGCACTAAACCTATGATGAGATGGATCAAAGATCATCCTGCAAAGGATATAATTGGACCAATTAATCAGGGTGTTAGGACTAGGAGAGCAATAGCTGAAAATGCTAACTCTCTCTTTGGATGTTTCATCTCGAATATTTAACCTAAAAATATAGAAGAAGCAGTAGGAGACCAAGATCGGATCTGCAATGCAAGAAGAGTTGGATCAATTTGAGAGAAACAAAGTCTGAAAACTGGTTCCATTTATAGAAGGAATATCTGTGATTGGAACTAAATGGGTTTTCAGAAACAAGATGAATGAATCTGGTGAAATAACCAGAAACAAAGCAAGATTGGTTGCCAAGGGATTTACCCAGACTGAAGGCTTAGACTTTGACGAGTCATATGCACGGTTGCAGATTGGATGCAATAAGACTCTTTCTAGCCTTTGCAGCTCATAAAGATTTCAAAGTTTATCAGATGGATTTCAAAAGTGCATTCTTAAACGGTGAACTTGCAGAAGAAGTTTATGTTGAGCAACCACCTGGCTTTGAAGTTTCCTCAGAAAGTAAAATGGTCTATAAACTACAGAAAGCTCTGTATGGACTGAAACAGGCTCCAAGAGCATGGTATGACACTTTGGCCAAGTACCTTCTGGAAAGTGGTTTCAAGAAAGGTGAAGTTGATAAAACTTTATTTACCTTAAATCATGACGGGAAACTACTCTTAGTTCAAGTATATGTTGATGACATCATATTTGGATCTAAGGACAAGCAACTTTGTAATGACTTTGCAAATCTCATGAAAAGCAAGTTTTAGATGAGCATGATGGGAGAAATGAATTATTTCCTAGGATTGCAAGTCAAACAACTCAATGATGAAATATTCATTAGTCAAACAAAGTATGCAAAAGATATGCTCACAAAATTCAATCTTAAGCCTTCTGAAAAGAATGCTAAGATACCTATGAGCATTGGAACCAAAATGACCTATACTGAATCAGATAAGAGTGTTGAAGAACATAAGTATAGGAAATTGATAGGTTCACTACTTTACCTCACTGCAAGTAGACCTGATATTCAATATGCCGTTGGAGTATGTGCTAGATTTCAGACAAATCCAATGCAAACACACTACAACATTGCTATGAAAATATTAAGGTATGTAAAGGGTACAGTAGATGTAGGATTGTGGTATCCTAAAGAAAGTGGATTGAGTTTAGCTGGGTACTCGGACTTGATTATCTTTGGATCACGCTTGATAGGAAAAGCACCTCAGAACTTGTCGGTTTACGGGTACTAGACTTATCTCATGGTTTAGCAAGAAGCAAAACTCAATTGCAACTTCTACCACAGAGGCTGAATATATTGCTGCTGGTTGTTGTGCAACATAAATTCTGTGGATACAACAACAACTTAAAGACTATGGACTCGTTGAAAAGAAAACTCCCATTTTTTGTGACAACACAAGTGCTATTGCGATTACACAGAATCCTAAATTTCATGCCAGAACAAAGCACATTGATGTTAGACATCACTTCATCAGAGACCATGTTGAAAAGGGCAATATAGAGATACTCAAGATTGGCACTGAAGACCAACTTGCAGATATCTTCACTAAGCCACTACAAGAAAGTAGATTCTTAGCCTTAAGACATAGTCTTGGACTAATGGAACTACCAATGAACTGAAAGAGTTCAGGTATCTGGAACGGGCATCCAGAGAAGAGGTATCTGGAACGGGCATCCAGAGAAGAAGTATCTGGAACGGGCATCCAGAGAAGAGGTATCTGGAACGGGTATCCAGAGAAGAGAAAAGAGAAATCTGGAATGGGTATCCAGAAGTCAAAAAGGCTAAAAAGCAAAAAGATAGCTTAAGATCTCTGAGACGGGAACTCAGATATCTGAATCACTCTATAAACGGGGAACACAAAAGAGAATAGTATAACTATCTGCAGTCAACTACTCTCTTGAAACTCGCATTATTTCTATCTTGATGAAAAACTTGGAAAATCCTAAGTATTAGACAGATTCAGATGCAAACAGTGTTCTTGGTCATACAAAAACGTGATTCAAAAAGCTATGCACCAAAATTCATTAAATGGGCACAATTACACTTGTTGATTGAGATCATTGCTGAAGAAGCAATGGTGACCCTTGATGAAATTAAGTGATTGATCTGTACGGTGGAAATTAATTCGCAGTAAATAGTGGACTGTTGAAATTCAGACATGGCCCACTAAGCATTTAATGCCGAACTAGCTTTTGCTCACGCCTGCTTGCAAATTACAGATACGTACACACAAAATCAATTTGTATGTATTTGTCTGTTGGGATTCAACTGCTATATATATAGGATTTTGGCATAGGAAATCACTTTTGCCTAATCCGAAAACTCATCTTGCACAAAAATAGCAAATCCTTCTCTTGATTCTCTGCAAAACCCTCTACAATCTCTGTAAATCAAGATTAAGTTTTTCTGCAAAGAATTACTAAATCAAATCTCTTTCAAACACCAATTTCAAATCCCTACACTATATAAAGCGATGGCCCCTAAAAGTTCAACTACACTAAAATCTCAATCTTCCACTGGTACTGCTGAAAAGCAAGCACCGGAGTTGGTTATTGTGAACAACCGACTGGTAGGAGATTTTAATCCTGACCATTGGACTTCAAGTCATAGAATGATTTGGGGTGGTGCCATGGTTGAGGAATACCTCACGGCTGGAATAAAGAACCAAGCCGACAGAAAGCTAATTCTTGACATGCTTGAAAAGGCACAAATCAAGGGCTTTCTATCTGCTCGCCCTAGTGGAATTTCATCACTCGATGTGTTGGAATTCTACAACAACTCCAGGATTATTTCCTGTGTTTACAAGGCACCTTTGAAATAGTGTCATCAAAACCTCGATCAAGGAAAGGAAATCATACGGACTTAACAACTTTCTGTAAGTTGTTTGAGTTTCAAAATCTTGGAAAGGATTTTGAAATAAACACCAAGGATGATGAACTCCTTGAAGGTGTTAAAGAACTTTACAGTGACGTGTGTGATCTTGAAAAATCAGATACACCCACTGAGTTCAAGCTTGCTGACATCCGAACCAGACATCGATGGTTCCTTTGGGATGTCTTGGCTTGCATTCTTCACAGATGCTTTGATGGTCTACAAGGAGGTCTTGACGGATAAGCCAAGAACGGTGGATGATGATGTTCTTCTTGAATCAACAAGACAAAAGGTGGAAAACCCTTTTAAGCTGGGGAAAATCGCCTTTGAAGTTTGTGAAGAAGATTCAAGGCTTGAGCCTAAGATTACCAAAGGACTATCTCGAGCCAAAGGCCACCTGTAGGATATGGTGCGAAAATATGCTACTTCTTTGGAAAAGCTTGGCATTGAGCTCGAGAGGCGGCTGAAATAGCAATGATAACCTACTTTACAAATATGAGTATACAAACTTGATGAAAAAGGTTACTGGGTCTCAGAAAGGTTCTAAGAAGCGAAAGTCTGAAAAGGTATCTGAAGAAAATGTTGCGACCAAGAAGCCCAGAACTTCAAGAAAGAAGTCTGCTGGCAAATCAGAAGACACACCCAAAGAGGTTGTCGATTCTCAGATATCTGCAGGCATTGTCGATGAACTGATAAAGGCAGATGAAATCATCAATGATGAAAAAGAGTTATCAACTACTGAACAAGTAGGCTCAGCAAGAGAAAGTGCTTTCAGAAATGTTGCGACTAATGCAGAAAGCCTTGCTGATGAACTCATAAATGCTGCCAAAAGTGGTGAAAAACACCAAGCCCTATCTGCAGAAACCGCAGGAATAATGGACCAATCAGTTCCTAATGCTGATGAGAGCTCTGACGATGAAGATGATGAACTGGTCATCTCTCAAGTCCTAGAAAGAACAAAGAGGGCTAAGGTTCTTTGAAGCGATGAATCGGTGATAAGGTATCTGAAGAACCTACACCACAGGTTGCTGAACCTATAGCAAAGGTTGTTGGTGCAAACACATCATCAGGGAATATTTCTCTTGCACAACTTCAAAAATCCCTGATGAGTGGTATTTTAGTACTGGCAGATGCTGATGGAAATGCCACATCTAAAAATCTGGAAGAACATTCTACTGACCAATGTTCTGCTTCCAGACAACCACAACAACCACAAACACAACAACCACAACAACCACAAGTGGTTGATGAAATGGTAAATGAACTCCATTTCGAATTACCAGCAATACAGTATGCTGAAGAAAATCCTGCAAATGAGCAGGTTCTCCAACTCAATGAGAGGGATCAAACTGAGACATCTCCTCAGAATGATCAACCAGGGGAGGCAACTGAGTTGCATACTCAGGAAAGGTGTGAAGTACCAGAAACTTCAAGCAAAGAAACTACACTGGGACAAGAAGACCAAAGTATAGAAAGGTCACAAGTTCCAGAGACCAATCAGCCTGAAATTGCTCAGGTAGCTGACCGGTTTAACTCTTATCTTGTGAAAATTTTTATGCTTATACATCTTGTTACTCATAAAATTTCTTTGTTACAGGCTGAGTTAGAAACACAAAAACAAGAGGAAGCTGAAAAGCTTACCTCAGAAACTGAGAAGGAGGTTTCCTCAACCTCGCCTCTTAAGACATCTGAGCCTGTGTCACAGGTAATAATGGATTCTTAAGATAAACACTTCTTCAATTATAAGTTTATGCGCCTAAACATTAAAATAAATGTTTCTAACAGGCTCCAACTGAGATGGAAGAAGATAAGGCAGAAATGCCAGAGACAAACACAGAGACCAACAAGGTTTCTGAAGAACACATCACTAAGCCTTCTAGCATGAAGGTATATGACAAATCAAGTGATAAGTATTCTTCATCTTGGGTTATCTTATATCTCTTCTAAAAATATTCAATACTTTCTACTCACAGGATCAATCAGAAGTAGAAATGCACGGGGACAAAGTTGCGACATCCCCTGCATCAATGGAAATTGATGAAGCCCCCAAGGCAACATCACTCGAAAGAACACCAGAAACTGAAAAAGTTTCTGAGAAAAATGACTCTGAGCTTCCTTTTGAGGAAGTAAGTAGCACAAATCAGAATTCATTAAAAGCATATTTATGCACAAATTCTTTCAAACAATTTCCTAAGAATTGTATCATTTTTGATTCTCAGGTTCAAGAAAGAAAGGTTGATGAGGACCAGACTTCCAAGTCTCCACCTCACAACAAGATATCTGAGACACCAATTGTCTCAGTAGCACAAGCCTCTGAGCCTGAAGTACTAACTCAGGTAACTCAGAAACTAAACTACACTTCTACTCAGATATCTACAAAAGTTTTGAAGCTCACTCAAAACTATTTCTTTCAGACTCAAACAAGTGCCGAGCAGGTTCCCATTGTTGAGACAAGGGACCTACTTCCCTTCTTCAAAGCTCACACCTTGCCAAAGCACATTAAATGCTTCAAGAAATGGCAAAGGTTAAGGTGCTCTGATCTCTCTGAAATATTGAGAATCACAGATCAACCAAACAGACGAGCACGAGCTCTTGACTTGGAGACATACATCCATGCAATGTTCCCTACCGAACAATATCTGATTTGACTCTATTGCATAAGGATTTCTCCAGAGAGGTAGCATGATTTGATACAAGCCTTTGAGCAGTGAGATGGTCGACAAGATTACAAATGGCATTTAAGCCGGTCACGCCCTAAACTCGCAATTTATACCTTGAACAAGAAGAGGTTAATGGGCAGAAGATCACTATTCCTGAAGTGATCAATCTTGTATCTGAAGATGATGAGGAGGAAGAGATAAACGAAAATGACTTCGACGAACCTCCCACTGACCATCACCAAAAGGATGACACAGACAAAAAGGATGATGATGATGCCCCTGCACCAGGGACCGGAGGAATTTCACTAAGAAATGATGCCTCACCTTTGAAAAGCACCGAGAAGCCTTCACGAAATCTCCGTCTCCATCTCCTCGAAATCTACTCATCCATCTTCTAACCAACACCCGATTACTCTTGAACAAGTAGTTGAGCTTCAAGAAACCGATCAAAATATTAAACACTCAAATCAGATCGCTCAACTCGGACAAGCTTGGAAGAAGAACAACAGCTCCATCTTCAACTGGAAGATCAAATAGCTAAATCCAGAGACAAGCTTGATCAACTACAAGATCAATACTTACAAGAAATGATTGCTTACTCTGAGGTTAAAGAGCTACGGGATGTTGTGCATGATATCACCAAAGAACTCGATACTGAAGAAGTATCTGAAGTCAAGCATGATGCTAAGGCTGCATCATCTTCAAAAGAAGTACCATCCTCCTTCTATAAAGGAAAGAAACCAATCTCTGAGATGGTTGCTGGACTCGATACAATCGATGAAAATGTCCAAGAGGATGAAGATCACTGGGCTGATTACTCAGATGATGAAGAAGACAAGACTTTGGCAGAGCACCGCAATGAACATCTAGCGGTTTCTCACTTAAAAAGGAAGCTGATTGCTCCTACAATTTTCAGCAAACTGCCAAATGTCCACTCCAATGAATACATGAACAGGTACCAAGTACTGGCTACTCTGAACAAGGAGATGTCTTCACAGAACAAGGAAGTAATTGCCTCCGTCCCCTCTGAAATGAGAAAGTTCACTGAGCTCATCACTCAGAGAACAACTAGCATAGTCATTGCTCAGAAAGATCTGGGAATGATAAGGGACGATGATGCGTCTTTAGCTGAAAAAGCTTTCCAAGAGGCAAGTTACACTGCTGGAAAAGCAGATGCCATCCTAGGCCCATTAGCAGAGCTCACTGATAAGGACAATGGACTTATCAAGCAAAATCAGGAGCTCAAAGCCGAACTTCAGAAGTTGGTCACTGCCTATAATTATTTACAAGGGCATTTTAACTCTCTCTCAGATTCCTTTATGAGACTGAGTCAGCCAACAATGACTAAGGGGGAAAGAATGTACAAATCTGGACCTCAAAGTCAGGGGGAATGGGAAGAAGGAGAAGAAAACAAGAAGAAATGCAGGTAGTGCGGCTCAGAAAGGAAGAAGAAACATGAAAACTTCCCAGCCACCACTCAGAATCAATGAACCCTCCTCAAGCCAAGCTGCTTTGCAAATAGTAGCTGCTTCCCAGAAACCTACTGAAGGAACCAAAATGATAACAAGGGCCATGGCACAGAAACCTCCAAGGAGTACCAAGGCTCCAAGGAGAAGACAAGTTAAAGGGATTGATGAATCTTCTGAAGAAGAAGAAGGTCAAATCAAGTCCACAGGCAATGAAGAAGGTCAGAAACTCTCACAAGATCTAATCTTGATGATGATGAGAAGCTGATGAAGATGAAGCTCCTCTTCACAGAAAAAGGAAAATTGAAAGCCTAACTGAGCCCATAGCTGCAAAGCCCCTAGCAGCTAAAACACCCTCTGGAAATACCAAGTCTATCCAGGGTGGTGGTTCTTCAAGCAATAACCCCAAAGAGAATTCAAGACAAAGAAGGAACAGACTGAGAGCTGAGCAAAGACAAAGTCAACTTCCACTCAGGCCAGAAGAAGCCAAAATAGAGTATGTGAAGTATGACAATGATTCCTTTGTCTACAGATGCATCAATCAGAAAAATGGCTATTGGATTCTGGAACTTAAGCATCTATTGGTAAATTCAAGATTTCCAGAACCAATCCATAAACAACTTATGGCATGGAGAAAAGATAAGCCAACCTTGATCAACACCAATCACATTAAAGCCTGGTTGGATTTTGAAGTTGTCAAGAGAACTGAAGCCATGAGAAAGGACCTCTCTGATGAATGTCCATATGGAAAGCCAGATGATGTGCACAGAATTCTGAATATCACAGGAACAGGCACAAGAGCAAGACTCGCTGTAGAACCCTATGAATCGTTCTATCTAACTGAAGATCAATACAAGGGTGACATCAGATATCTGAAGATTATCTACGAATACTTCAAGCTTTCAGATATCAGAATAGAGCATGCCTGGAAGTGGGGAAAGTACCTATGGGTCAAGCATTTTGTCAAGAAAAATCCTACCAAAACCTACAAAGAGGTCTGTGGATTTGCCAGAGACACAGAGATGCTCGTCAGAACTCTTCTCTATGACTATTCTGATGACATCAAAAGGTTTGGAGATAGGAAATTTGCAGACTGATCCATAGAACTACTGTTGAAGACTTGAAGAGTTGAAGACTTGAAGACTAGTTTATTAGGATGTTTACTTGGAGCTTGTTACTCCTGTTGTCCTAATTTACTATGTAGTTTTTGTTGTATTTTTGCTGACTGAGCTTAACTGTATTATGTATTAAAGTTATCTGTAATCTTTATTTGTAACTTATCTGAAGAACTTACTCTCAGATAGTATTCTATAAAAGATAACTTGTCAGCAAAGATCACACCTTGTGATTTGGTTGATGTTTACTTTCTGCACTTAATTAAATAATTTGAAGATCTTAAGAAAAGATTAAGTGTTGGATTGTTCACTCATCCAGATTTGTAATAGGTAAGATAGTCATCGTTGACTGACCAAAAAGGGGGAAATTTGTTGGGAAATTTGTTGGGAAATTTCTTGGGAAATTTGTTAGGAAATTTGTTAGATATTTTGTTAAGAAATATCTGTTTAGATTTTGATCAGCAACATGATGACTAATCTTAGTCTCAGAAAGGTGATTAGTACTCTTGGTTCACTTGAACATTGTAAAAGAGGAAACTCACTAAGTATGATAGTCTAGCTAATCTTGTATAGGATGTTAGGTCTCAAAATGTAATTTTTATTTTATGAAGAGAAGACCAAGAAGAAGACATCCAAGCAGAACAAGCTCAACGACATTGAAGACTTGAAGAAACTGCAAGAGATTATTTGGCATTGTTCGGATACCTTAGCGGATATCTTGAAGACACGAACAGTTTTAAACAAACTGTGTCACAAGAGATATCTGAGAAATAAAAGGCCTATCTGAAAACAAGGAAAGTGTCCACAGATATCTATTCTCAGATACCTTGAGCATTAACCACATTTCTGAAAAAGAAATATATATATATTGCAAACAAAGTTGTTTCAATATAAGTGGTATCTGAAGATTGAAGATAAGGACGTGCAAAGAATCAGATAACACTAGTCTCTGATACAAAGCATAGTTCCGTTGGCATTCTGAGGACAAAAGTATAGTACAATGCATTTAATGCACGACAGAGATGTCGAATAAAAGCAACGATACGAAGAAGAAGACAAAACTTGCTACAGTACTATACACAGATATCAATAGTTTGAATTTGAGCCTAACGGATACTATTCAAACGGCACTCAAATTCATCTATAAATATCAACACTTAGACTGCTTGAGAGGACACACAAGACACACGACATACTTTGAAAACACTGAACATCTTACTCTCTCAAAGCAACTCACTTATCCTCAAAGCTTTCTGTTGCGACCAACGCTTTTGATCTTGAGTAACACTGAAGTTCTAAGTGTCCTGATCCTAAACAAGCATAGCTATCTGTGAAAGAGTTGAAACGAAAGATCAAGTATCTGAGATTCATTCTCTTGAACATTTATTTAAGACTTGGGTCAGTAAAAAGAACAAGATACCCTACATTGAAAAGTGTATTAAGTATACTTGATTCACAGAGCTATCTGAATAACTGAATAGGTTATTAAAGAAGCTCATCTGACAACTCAAACCAAAACCAACACCGTAACTGGCGTGGAGTACAGAAAGTACTTAGTTTGAAAAATCAGGGAATAACTCCAAGGTTACCGGAGTATAGGAAGTACTTGATTTGGGAAACTAAGGAATAACTCCAAGGTTATTGAGTATAGGAAGTACTTAGCATGGAAAGCTAGGGAATAACTCAAAGGTTTCTGAGTACAGGAAGTACTTGGCTGTGAAAGCCGGGGAACAACTCAGGGGGAACATTTGGTTGGGAACCAATTGTTAAGAATCTTAGAATAGGTTTATTGTAAGGTGAACTCAATTATCTGTTCTAGTGAATTCTAGGTCTCTGGTAGACCGAAGTGGATTAGTTGGAGGATTACGCCACCTCCAGATACCACTATACTTGCTGTGTTATTTACCTTTCTGTATTTACATTTCAGCAACACACACACACACACACACACACACACTTTAACTGTTTCTGCACTTATCTTTATTAAGTCTTCCGCGCTCTGATTCTAAGTATCAGATATCTATTCAGATATCTGAGAAATAGTTTTTATCGACAAAAGTTTTAAAAGACTATTCACCCCCCCCCCCCCCCCCCCGCCCTAGTCTTTTACTTTGCCGTTATCTGGACCAACATTCACGTTTTCTTGCATTAAATTAGTTGCATTTACATTTACCTCTTTTTATTTAAAAAAAAGAAGAAGAAGAAGCCTTAGCAGAAAAAGTTGGCGTCCGCCAACTCTCAAGTTGGCGTCCGCCATGTATGAGAGTTGGCGTCCGCCAATATATCTCATCGCCTTCTTCTTCTCACTTCTTCCCCTTTACGTTTTCTTCTCCTTTCTTCCCCCATAACCGATTTCTTCCTCCAAAAACTCCATTATCCCTCTTTTCTCCACAATTCTTCAAGTTCTACTTCTCATCTTGAAGCTTGCATCATCTAATCAATATTGTATATAAACATGCAATAAACATATGATATACTAATTACCAGATTCTAGAACGATACAGACGTTACCGAGATTTGTCACGAACCCTAGGTAAACACTGAAGCTGATTGAATCCAATTGGTGCAAAGTATAATCAATATAAACTCCTAAACACTGAACAATCGTCGGATTGCACGGTGAAAATCGTTGGAAACTAGGTCTAGCTTGAGAGCAAAGTTCAATTTTGACAATAGAATGAATTATGAATGTCATAATGTTCTGTCTCTCTAATAGAATAGAGGAAAAAATGAAGTCTGGATCGAAAAGGAAAGAAAACCGGCGAAACCACGCAGAAACAGAGAAAGTTGGCGTCCGCCATGTATCAGAGTTGGCGGACGCCTAATCTATACTTGGCGGACGCCTGGATCCATCCATGGCGTCTGCCAAGTCCAACTTTGGCGTCCGCCAAAACATTCTGGATCGTTTTGGCGGACACCAATCTTGAAAGTGGCGTTCGCTGACTCTTCCGGCAAATGACGATTTTGCCCTTTTTGTCCTTCTTGCTCGATTTTGCTCCTTTTAACTTCAAATCTCGGCGTTTCAGCTTCCCCGCTTCACTTCTAGCAACCATACGAAGCATCGGAACTCCATATCTTCCAGATGTATATAAAATACATCCTGTTTGCCTTCAATTAGCACGGTTTAGCCAAATACCTGCAAAAGTCAAAGAGAACAAAACAAGTAAAAAGATTCTAGGAAAACAACTAAAACTATATTTAAGGATAACAAAAAGACGGTAAAAAAGACCCGATGAGACGATGTAAAACCGACTTATCAAACTCCCCAAAACCAAACCCTTGCTTGTCCTCAAGCAACAGACTCTAAAAAAACATAGAAAAACGAAAAACACATAGACACAAAAGTAAAGTCTAAAGTCTAACTCCCAAGCTACCGAGTCTACGATTGCACATAATAAGGCCGAATAATGCAGAAGTTTTAACTTCACACTGTCATTCACAGAATCACATGCATAAGTTCAAAAAGTTCGTTTCTAAAGTAAATAGAACTTAAGCCTAACACGGTAGTCCCTCACAAGTGGATCATATGTGTTAGAACTTAAGATCCCGGATTGGTACTTGGAACTAGATCAACAGACAATGTTGCCAACAATGTTGTTCAACAATGTCTACAGTAAACAGATAGCAGCGGATGAATAATAAAAATTCTATTACCAAGCCAATATATAGAAAAATATATTGGCAGCGCCTTAGGCAAAATATCTACTGACAGGAAAAGTAGATCTAATCAACTAGGTTTAATACAATCACAAACGATTGATTAAACAACCAAAACTAGCCCTAGAAGAACCAACAGTAAAAGCTATTCTAGGTCGATGTTTGAAAGAGTTATTCCAACAATGAATACTCTTAGACAAACTCTAAAGCTAGCAGAAAACAAGAAGCCTAAACTCTTTAAATCTCAATTGATCTTTTCAAAAGGCTCAACCTTGCTTTGCTGAATCCTTGCATATATATACTTGAGATATCGACCTCTTCCATCTATGTCGAAAGGCAATGGGATCTCAGCAAAGTCAATTTTCCTTTTACTTGTTTTCTTCAATATGCGCATAGAAGGAAATTCCCATATTTCGATTCTTCATAAAATATATTCCTTCTTGCTTTCACCACAAGCTGTTCTTTTTCCTTAAATCATCTCTTGTTCGATTTGTCAATACTTCCGATCAAGTTTCACATGTCGATGTGCTTTGTCTTCGATGTCTACTGCAATGCTATATCTTCAATGTTATGCCAGCATTGAATTCTATCCTGTCACAATGTTATACAACATTGGTAGTCCTGCAGCTTCACAAACAACAACAAACACAAACTTGAAACTGATTATTGAAAGACAAGATTATCAAAATATAAGTGCATACTGCACTGTCAATCTCCCCCTTAATCTTAGTCTTTCATCACAAAACAAAACAAGAATTTAATAGAAACATAACTAAGAACTGCTAAAGATCTATTCTCCCCCTTAACCAGATAGCTTAAGAAATGTTCAAGAGAATTTAAAATATTACAGACCCACAAAAATATAATTGTTCAACACAGAATCAAGTAAAATTAACTCAAGTTATCTATTCTCCCCCTTTTTGTGAGGAAAGAAAAGAAACTAGAGTACTTCTGAACTTCAGATTGTTTGAGATTTGCTCATCAAGCCCTTTGATTTGCTCTAGAATCAGCTTGTCCTGTTCAGTTAGAATACCTGCAGACAGAGTTTCAATGTTAGGAATCAATGTTGAACCAACATGTAGGTCAACATTGGAACGTTGAGCAGCAACTACAGAGCTTTATGGTGCATCAGCTTTGCCAGTAGAAAGAGGAATATTCTCCTCCACATCCATGTTCACAGAAACATCAGGATCTACCCAAGGAAGATCACAGATCCTGTCATGTGTTTCCAGCAGTTGTTTGGTGACTGTGATGGACTTGAAGTTGGAATGATAGACATCATTGGCTTTGACCTCAATACCCTGCATCTGAAGGACAGCAAATATGGTGGAAGGAAGAATCAAATGGCCTCTGATCCCTCTATTCTTGGAATTTTCTAGATGCTTGAGGATCCTTTCTCCCAGATTGACATTGTATCCCATTTTGATCCTGTAGAGCAACATGGCTGCCTCTTGACTGAGCTTGTTGTTATTGGAAGATGGTAGCCAGTTGTACAAGCAGATCCTGGCAAGAACAGAGACTAGAGAACAACAATATTTCAGGTCTAGAGTCCCGATGGGCAAGATTTTAATTTTCCTGCAGTTAGCTCTCTAGCAATCTCATCCATAGTCACCTCCACAGGAGTCTCAACCTCATCCCTATTTCTATGCAGTACTGTATTGATGTCCTTAGAAGTCAAGAAGAATACATCACCCCTAAGATACACACAGTGATGCTTACCATGGCCTTCAATACCAAAATTCTCAGATAAATGAGCATAGAATTCTCTGATGATTTCAGGAACAAAAGCAGCATATTGGGTAACAGCATAATAGAGATTCCTTTTCTTCAGATAGGCAACCAAGTTATATTCTTCAAATGATTCCTCTTTAATTATTTTCTCAACATCTATAGCATTATTTTTGATTTTCTCATATTTTTCTAGATTCTTGTTATCATAGAACAAATGAGAAACTGCATCTTCATCCCAATCAGAACCATCAGAAAAGCAGTTCGGAGGATAGATCATTTACCTCGGGATCTTCAATCGATCTTCTCCAAGAATGACATCCTCATCATCAAGTGATTCTTCTTGATTCTTCCTCATCTCAGCTTCATAATCTTCAGAGTCATCTGAGCTTTCATCTGTGTTGCTCAGATCTTCTTCATCAACCATTGACTCATCCTTAGAGTCATCTTCAGTTTCTGGCTCATAATCCTCCATATCATCAGAGCTTTCATCATCATTATCATCATGAGCAACTGATGTTGCAACAACATCCTCATCTATATTCATAGGGTCACTTTCAGTTTTCTCTGAGTCATCTGACTGCCAATCTTCCACCACAACTGGTTCAATAGTAGGCTCATCTGAGGGTTTCTCAACATTTTCAGAGTGCATGCTTGTCTGATTCTCATCACCATTCAAGCCATCAGTAGCCGTTTCCCCTGTTTTGTCAGGTTGTTGTACATCATCTTTTTCAACAGATGAAGGGTTTTGGGGGTTTTCTCTCAGATCTGCATGTTGAATTTCAGTATGTTCAACATCTTTCCCAGCATCCTTCATGGGAACATTCCCAGCATCCTTCTCTATCCCCATTGGGCTTTCACCATCATCCCTAAGATCTTATGGCAAGTCGACTGGCATGTTTCCCAATTTAACAAGGGTTTCTGCAGCAAACTGAGAGGGATTTGATGGTGACGACTCTGTTTGAGGTTTTGAAGATGGAGATGGTGGTTTTGGTACTGGAGATGGGGATTTTTCAGCACATTCTTCCGAATTCTCACTTATCTCATAGACTGGAATCTCAAAATCGGCAGGTTCGGCACGGATGGGAAGAGGATATGCTTGCTCCCCCTCAGGTGTTTGCAACGAAACTCTGGGCAAGACATGTTTTGTTGGAGACGACATTGTTCAGATCGTGAATGCAGAGATGAAGGAGAAAGAGCGGGAGAGTGGTTTGGTTGAGAGTGACAAGTGAATAAAGTGAGGGGAAGGTGAAGAGTTTGGGAGTAAAAAGTGAATAAGGAGAAAGTGTTTTTTTTTTTTTTTTTTTTTTTTTTTTTTTTTTTGTAATGATTGTGGTTTGGATAGGTGGCAGTTTTTGTGAGTGGTGGAGAAGTGGGCTAATGAGAGAAGATAATATGGTTGAAGGAGTGTTTTTGGTTGGTTTGCTTCAAAGATCATAACCATATATATCAAAACACAAACCAAGATCTGTACACAACTGTTAATATGAGATTAAGGAAAGCAAATGACCACCGTATCAATTAGGTAAAAAATGAAGGAGATTCTCAAAACTCAACCTAGGGAGGTACATTTTTGGTTTAGGAAATACCAGATTAAAAAAAACGGATGTGGGAAGACACAAGACACAAAATTACTCCCCCTCAAACCCAACCTAAAACACAGAAAGTGCACACAAAAACACAGCAAAGAAAGGTACTTCAAGCACAGGCAATGTTGACCAGGATGTTGGCTCAACATTGATGACAACATCGGGAAATCAGACCATTCTTAATGTAAGTCAGCCAGGAAACCAAGTCTCAAGATGTGCAGATTCGATTAACACCACTGATGCTGCAGGCAAAGTCAGAAAGAGAAAGGAATACCAAAGAAACACACCCAACATTGCCTCAAAAAGTAAATTGAACAATTAACATAAGATTGAGTGGGGGTGACCATGAGACCGTGAACCATGTCAAATAATTGGAACACGTATGAATCCGCTCCAAAGCCGAAGCCTATGCGGAGTTAGGCAAACACACGTCTCATGGCATAAAGATCACTCAATTGACCACATTGGGTTAATTAGTACTCAGAAAGTGAACCAGCAGCATTACGAGAATCGGCACTTTTGTGCGTGTCGGTTTCCAGTACAGGCCATCAACCCTCACGACATATGACACATTGGCCACGTCGATATTTGGATAGTATTTGAAACCTGCCCAACACGATCCTCGACGGAAACACTTCGAGCCCTTTTTATCATAATTCATTAGATTTATTAAGCATAAAGGACAGGAGGCAACATCAAGAGTGAGTCAAGGTACGAGTAAAAATAGCCAAAAAGCAGTAAAAGTGGGTTTTACATAAAGCAAACACACAGGAGACTCAATCCCTTTCAACCTTGGTTTCAAACAGTCTTTCAACCCCTAAGCATCACCACTGTAAGCTACAAATCAGGAACAGCCATCGACCAGCACAGAAGCACAAAAAAACACATTGACACACAAGAAGAAAAGAAAAAAATAAACAGAAAAAAAAAAGACAACACTAGATAAACACAGAAGTCAATGTTGACCGTGATGTTATGTCAACATTGCTTGCAGCAGATCCTATCAAATAGTGCAAAGACCAAGAGACCTTCTCAAACTGAAGAATCTCTCCTTATCAAGGGGTTTTGTGAAAATGTCAGCTAACTGATTTGTGGTATCAATGTGTTGTATGTCAATAATTTGTTTGGAGACTAGGTCTCTAAGAAAATGATGTCGAATGTCTATATGCTTGGTGCGTGAGTGTTGAACAGGGTTCTTGGAAATGTGAATGGCACTTAAGTTATCACAAAACATCAAAAGAGTGTCACTTTGGAACCCATATTCATGCAGCATATTGTTCAGCCAAATTAGTTGAGACACACAACTCCCAGCCGCTACATATTCAGATTCAGCAGTAGAGAGAGACACACAATTTTGTTTCTTACTATACCATGACACAAGATTTGGTCCAAGATAAAAACAACCTCCACTAGTTGATTTTCGATCATCTAAGTCACCAGCCCAATCAGAATCACTAAATCCCAACAGATTAGTGTTTGAATCACATGCATACCATAATCCAAGATTAACAGTTCCTGATATATATCTAATGATTCTTTTGACAGCAGTTAAATGTGATATTTTGGGTTTGGATTGATACGTGGCACACACACAAACAGAGAACATGATGTCAGGTCTGGTGGCTGAAAGATACAAGAGACTTCCAATCATTGATCTATACAATGTTGGGTCAACATCGTCCCCAACATCAGTTTTGCTGAGTTTCAGAGAAGTAGCCATGGGAGTGCTGCAAGGTTTGGCATTTTCCAGACCAAATTTTGTGATAAGATTCTTGGCATATTTCTCTTGAGAGATAAAGAGGCCATCCTGTTTCTGCTGTATCTGGAGCCCCAAGAAGAAACTGAGTTCACCAATCATACTCATCTCAAAGGTTCCTGTCATGGCTTGAACAAACTGATCTAGCAAGGAGAGGTTAGTAGCACCAAAAACAATATCATCAACATAGATTTGAGCAATGCAGATGTCTTTTCCTTTCCTGAGGATAAACAGAGTTTGATCTCCCTCACCCCTTTTAAATCCTAACCCAACTAGGAATTCTGTCAACCTAGCATACCAAGCGCGCGGGGCTTGTTTCAAACCATACAATGCTTTTCTTAGTTTAAAAACATGGTCAGGGTAAAGAGGATCTTCAAACCCTCTAGGTTGTTCAACATACACTTCTTTGTCAATGTAACCATTCAAGAAAGCTCCTTTAACATCCATTTGGTTGAGTTTTATGTTAAGACAACATGCTATGGCTAGGAGCAAGCGAATGGATTCTAATCTAGCAACAGGAGCGAAGGTCTCATCAAAATCAATGCCTTCCACTTGAGCAACCAATCTGGCTTTGTTTTTTACAACTACCCCCTTTTCATCACTCTTATTTTTGAATATCCACTTGGTGCCTATGACATTTATATTATGGGGGCGGGGAATAAGAGTCCAGACTTCATTTGTTTGGAATTGACGAAGTTCATCTTGCATTGCTTCTATCCAAAAATCATCAGCAAGAGCTTCTTTCACATTTTTAGGTTCAATTAACGAAACAAAGCACGAGGAACTTACAGAGTGACATATTTCAGCAAGTCTGAGTGTTTCCTTGTAATTTTTGCGCGTGTTTCCCCTCAATGTCCTTCCTCCTGGATTTCCAATTACTTGGGAACTGGGATGATCTTTGCGAATTCTAGGAGGAGGATCCTTTCGTGAGTCAGGAGACATAGGTGCAACATTAATGCCAGATGGATTGTCAGATTCAGCCTCAGTCTGATTGTGGGGATCAGCTTGTTCTTCATCATGAGCGAAACTCTGGGATGTTGAACTTAATGTTGAGTCATCATTGCACAGGGGGGATGTTGGCACAACATTGCCCACATCATGGGTTCTTTCACTTTGATCAACAAATGAGTCACGGTTTGCATGCGTTCTCACGTGTAGAAGAGTCAGAGGTTGAGTCAATAACCTGTTCAGCACCTGCAGAGATCTTCTTCTGGGCATAGGGCTCAGAGTCATCAAAGGAGACATTCACAGACTCTTGTATAGTTTGCAATCTAGGATTGTATATTCTATACGCTTGACTATTTTGAGAGTACCCTACAAAGATTCCTTTGTCACTTTTAGCATCAAACTTCCCTAGATGTTCTCTATCATTAAGTATGTAACACACACATCCAAATACATGAAAGTACTTAAGATTGGGTTTTCTACCTTTCAACATCTCATAGGGAGTGGTCAGAGAACCTGGACGAAGATAGACACGATTGATTATGTGACAAGCAGTGTTCACAGCTTCAGCCCACAACCTTTTTGATAGGTTCATTGAGCTCAACATCACTCTGGCCATTTCTTGAAGAGTCCTGTTTTTCTTTTCAGCAACACCATTTTGTTGTGGTGTCTTAGGAGCTGAGTATTCATGCATGATTCCTTTCTTTTCACAGTACTTATCAAAGAATTGATTCTCAAATTCTTTACCATGGTCAGATCGAATTCTTTGAACAAGAGTAGAGTACTGATTACAACATTTTGCATGCCAGTTTTTGAAGGATTCAAAAGTTTCTGATTTTTCTTTCAAAAAATTGACCCAAGTGTATCTAGAAAAATCATCAACTATAACATAGATATACCAGGCTCCTCCTAAACTTTTAGCTTCTATAGGACCCATGAGATCCATATGCAGGAGTTCAAAGTAGTTAAAAGTACCTCTTTGTTGACCTTCAATCAGAAGTGGCTGATGTGTCGCCTTGGTTTGTTTTCCCATAAGATAGTCGCCACACACATGTTTCCCAACATTGGTAAGCTTCGGAACTCCTGTCACCACATTGTTTTTGATGATCTTTTCCAGATTTCTGTAATTGACATGTCCCAATTTCTTATGCCACAATGTTGCATCATCATGTTGAGCAACATTGCATTTGAGAGGAATATCCATCACATAGCAGTTGTCCTGTGATCTCACACCTGTCATTCTGCTTAATTTGTCCACACAAGTATAAACTTTGCAAGAACGTTTATCAAACTTGACTTTCAGATCATCATCACACAGGTGGCTTATACTGACAAGATTAGCCGTTAAACCTTCAACAAGAAGAACATTTGAGAGTTTTGGATATCCTTTAAGGCACAGTGTTCCCTTTCCAAGTATTTTGCTTTGGTATCCTCCTCCATAAGTTACCGTACCTGTCTTTTGAGCTACAAAATTTGACAAATTTGATGGGTTACCGGTCATGTGCCTAGAACAACCACTGTCGAAGTACCATTTTCCAGCATTGTTAGGGGAAGTAGCAACAGAAAAAGCAACATTGCAAGTATGTTTTTCTTTAGCTACCCAAACATGTTTCGAAACACTCTTGTGTTTTCTTATCTGTCCTGGAGATTTGCCTCGTTTAGGAGAACTAGGAAAGTACTTCAGAGTCTTAAGATTACATCTTTCAGTCTCTGTTGAAGTGGATGTTGTCACAACATTGCAGATAGCATCACTGTTTTGTTTGCTGGAAACTGGATGGGAGGGAATTGAGGAGAGATTACTGAGGTTGGAGGTCTCAACATGTTCCCTTTTTAAGTCCTTTTGGTACTTGAAACAGTAAGGCTTTTTGTGACCAGATTTGTGACAGTAAGTGCACACAAACAAAGCTTTTTCTTTGACTAACGTAGGACCTTTGATGAGCTCAGAAAGAGGTTTGACAACTTTTGGGGTATCAGGGTTAACAGTGCAGTTCATGTTGCACCCAAGTTTTTCTTCAAAATAAGCATCATAACTACTGGTGTACCCTAAACCAGTGGTCCTATCATTGTTCACATCAAGCATATCATTGAGTCTAGAAGTAGAGGAGTTCCATTTTGCAATTACCTTCTTTTCATTATCTAGTTCAGAGATTACCTTGAACAATTCAGTGTCCTTCTTTGTTAATTCAGCTTCTAGTTTGACAATGGTGTCTTTCAGATTGTAGTTCTCCTTCTCAGTTTTCTTGAGGAGTTTCCTGAGAATCTTCCATTCACTGAAGAGTTTCTCATACATCTGTTGCAGATCCTTCACCATTTGATCTGCATTGACTTCCTCTTCTGAAGGACTATCTATATCAAAATCCACAGAACCATGTAGACATAAAACATCAGAGATTCCTGACTTCTCAGGTTTGGTTAGTGCCAAAATTTCACAGTTCTCGGAGTCATCATAGTCAAAGAAGATTTCTATTCCTGATGTTGTCTTGACGATGTTGTCCCAACATTGGTCATCAACATTGTAAGTGGATGAGCGGAGAGCTCTGGCATTGGTAGTTGAATCATCTTCTTTTTCTTCATCTTCCTGTTCTTCATCTGAGTCATCACTGAGACAAGCAAGAAGATTCTTTTTCTCTTTTCTGAGATTGTTAGCACATTCATTTTGATAATGACCCCACCTTGGCATTCAAAACATCTAATCTTACTAAGAGGAGTGCGATCGAAATCAGTTGAGCTAGTTTTGGAAGCAGAACCAGTTTTGAAAGTATTGGTTTTCTTTTTGAAATTTTTAGTTCCACTTGAGGATCCTTGACCAGAGTTTTTCCTGAATCTAAGTTTGTTGAACTTCCTCACAAGATTGTTGAAAGCTTCCTCAGTCATATTGTCAGACTCATCACTACTACTATCAGGCTTTGAAGATTTAGCTTTAGAAACAGAGTGAAGGGAGATACTATGAGTTTTCATACCTTGTCTCTCATTTTCATTTAGTTCAAAGTTTTTCAAATTGTTCAACAGGGTATGAAAATCCATAGTTGCCAAGTTATGAGTGTCTTCCAAAATAGTGACTTTGGTATTAAATCTTGAGGAAAGAGATCGAACAGCTTTGGAAACAAGTTGCCTATTAGAAATAGCTTCTCCATCTTTGGACTTCATTTGAGAGAGTCAAAAGTTTTTGAAATAGAGTCAATGGTTTCTTCCTCCGCCATTCTTAGATTTTCAAATTGAGACCAAAGCATTCTAAGTTTAGTTTGTTTGACACTAGCATCCCTTCACAATGACTCAAGTAATTCCCAAGCTTGTTTTGCGAAGAGTGCGCTTTGAATGATTTTAAACATATGAGCATCTACATGACCAAAGATAGCATTTAAAGCCTTTTCATTATAAGAGCTAAGAAGTATGTCACCTGCAGAGAAGCATTCTTCAGGGATGGGGACAATGTCACCATCAAGATCGTGTCCTTGATTGGCGGTGTATCCTTCCGAATGGATCTCAAGCACGGCCATCAAGGGACTTGATGTTTGTCCTCATCCGGATTTGCCAGTAATGGTAGTTGGACCCATCAAGCACAGGAGGTCTATTGTAGTTTGCATCCATTGTAGTAGTACCAAATCCAGACACCAGTAGTTAGGTGGCTGGCTCTGATGCCACTTGTTAGAACTTAAGATCCCGGATTGGTACTTGGAACTAGATCAACAGACAATGTTGCCAACAATGTTGTTCAACAATGTCTACAGTAAACAGATAGCAGCGGATGAATAATAAAACTTCTATTACCAAGCGATATAGAAAAATATATTGGCAGCGCCTTAGGCAAAATATCTACTGACAGGAAAAGTAGATCTAATCAACTAGGTTTAATACAATCACAAACGATTGATTAAACAACCAAAACTAGCCCTAGAAGAACCAACAGTAAAAGCTATTCTAGGTCGATGTTTGAAAGAGTTATTCCAACAATGAATACTCTTAGACAAACTCTAAAGCTAGCAGAAAACAAGAAGCCTAAACTCTTTAAATCTCAATTGATCTTTTCAAAAGGCTCAACCTTGCTTTGCTGAATCCTTGCATACATATACTTGAGATATCGACCTCTTCCATCTATGTCGAAAGGCAATGGGATCTCAGCAAAGTCAATTTTCCTTTTACTTGTTTTCTTCAATATGCGCATAGAAGGAAATTCCCATATTTTGATTCTTCATAAAATATATTCCTTCTTGCTTTCACCACAAGCTGTTCTTTTTCCTTAAATCATCTCTTGTTCGATTTGTCAATACTTCCAGTCCAAGTTTCCTGTCCAATGTGCTTTGTCTTCGATGTCTACTGCAATGCTATATCTTCAATGTTATGCCAGCATTGAATTCTATCCTGTCACAATGTTATACAACATTGGTAGTCCTGCAGCTTCACAAACAACAACAAACACAAACTTGAAACTGATTATTGAAAGACAAGATTATCAAAATATAAGTGCATACTGCACTTTCAATATGCATCTAATCCCTCACGCCCCTGGAAGTGTCCAGTAGGGGTAGTCACTCGAGAATATAAAGAGATAAGGAAGGTGACTTGCGTCACAAAGATGCCTCAAATACCTCATGCAATGTACTCAATCAGTTAAGTCAGAAGGGACTTTTTCATAGCTCTATAACAATTAGCAGTAGACTTATAAAAAGGCAATCATTCTCTCTTTTTCCAGTTTTTTTTTTCTTTCATTTTTTGCATACTACTTTTTTGCAGTCTTATATATGACCCATATGCTTACACCCCTTTTTTTTTCTGTCTCAATTTTTTGGTAGTGTCTGTTTTACCGAAAGTCCGCACTTTTGTACATGTTGGTTTGGTATACACGCCATCAACCCTCACGGTCATATAGCTTTTAAGGGCCACGCCGGTATATAGGTAGTATCTGAAACGTGCCCAACACGACTAACTGTGGTAACTAGTACCGTAGATCCACTCCGAGACTTATTTTTTTTATTTTGAGAGAACGAAAAACCTGAACACAGTCTTTATCAATACAAGTGGTGCACATAAACCTCCTCCCCAAACCTGTTCTTGGAACGGGTTTGGCATATGCAAATAAGAATGTAAAACATGTCGTTCGTCATACTTAACTTACACAGAGTACACATGAGAATGATGAGGCGCAAAAAAGAGGGTTTTCACTTCCCGAGAATTCACACAAGATCAATAATGCCGGTATCAATAATTCACTTTTCCTCAGCTCTTAAGCATGCTCACAGGTTTTTTGGACTACAGAATTAGAACAGACTTTCTATTTACAGCATAAATGAACTTAGCAAACTTGAACATGCAAACTACTAATAGTCAAGGATCAGCCAAAACAAAAACATTAAACAGGTTTAGTACATCTAATAGACACTCGACTTGGGAGACGGACTTAGACTTAACAGACTGTCTCGAATAAGAAATACGGGAATCATAAACAGAGTACAAAATACAGAACACAAAGAAAGGAAGACTAGGGGTAGTGCACTAATCGACTCCCTCCCCAAACCTAGACTAGAGATGGTCTCCAGCGAAAAGGCTAAACATGAAAGGAAGCGAAGGAGGTACTACCCGAAAATAAACGAGAAGAAAACTACTGATCTCCATCATCATCATCATCATACAATTCTGGCTGGAGTGAACTACCAGCCTTTGACTGCCAGACCCGCATATCCCGTTGCCATCCCTGCATATCTATATGCCAACCTCGCAGCTCCTCATACTGGGTGGTCCATCCCTGTGCGAATGTCTGTTGCTGCTCGTAATAGCTCGATAGGGAGGACTGAGCTCTAAGGCTGCCCTCTGATATAAGAAGGACTTTAAGATCGAGACAAGAGGCTTTATAGCTGAGCGTGAGATTCACTGGGGTGACAATCCAGCGGATGGGCATAACACGAGAGAATTGTACCTGTCTCTATCCCTCCAGAACTGGCTCGAAGTAAACAGGAAATACCCAGGATATGACAAAGCCATGGTCCGAGAATTCTATGTTAATTTTGAGGATGTTGACGAAGATGAAGATGAAAACGAGGACATTGTAGTCCACATGCACGGGAAGACGGTTGAATTCAGCCGCGAAGCCATATCTACCTTCCTAGGATTGACTATCCCCGATGCACGTCATGCTATCCAGCACTCCACAGAGAGTACTCAGCCCATTCCTGCTGATGTCGCCCGTCTACTTACCCATGGATACACTGAGTTTCCCAAGCATAAAGACTGGAAGATCCATCGAGCCGACTTGACGAGGAAAGCTAGGTTGGTTTGGAAATGGCTGTCAACCACTGTATATATCCTAGAGGGAATGATGAGTATGTTCGAGGACACCAGGCCACGATTATGTATGCCATGCTATCTAATCCACATCAGATGGTGGACCTTGGCGAGGTCCTCTTCGACGAATTCAAGGCACAGAGGGTGAACAAGAAAGGCTGCGTAATATTTCCATGTATGATCACTGCCATGTGCAGAGCAGCCGAAGTTACAGTGCGCATCACCAATGAAATGGACATGCCCTTGACCCCAGAATCTCTCAGGAAAACCATCTTGGCAGCACGGTCTAATTTCGAAGCTCTCTCAGTTAAGGCAAACCACCGGACAGCAGGTGGCACTCCTTCACCTCCGGCACGTTCCGTGAGTCCTCTGCATGCAGTTGCCAGTACATCACGGGATGCAGATATCTTTGACCTTCAGGGGCTGCAGAGCTATCTTGATAGTCGTTTTACGACTTTTGGCACACAGTACTCTGGACATCTGGACACTATTCTTGCTTCAAAGCTATACCTGAGATTCGATCCGCTTTACAACAGTAGTATACATAGCTAGCAGGCACTCAGGCCGAGATTATGAGAGGCGGCTCGGGAAGAGGGTCCATCGTCAATTCGGGAGCGTTTGCCTCCTCTAGTCCGCACAGACATGATTATCTGAAATTCAAAAACACACAGAGGGAACACAGCAGGAGGTGTGAACGATTAGTGGACTATGTGTTAGTGAGAACAATTCAGGCCATACTACTACTAGAATACTCGAACCATACTCAAATCAATCCAACAAGATTCAACTATTCATACCCAATTCATAATTTGCAAACATCATGGAAATCGATAGAATTGGCGACAATTACTACCTAAAGCATGCTCAATGATCAACAAGTACTAAGATAGCATAATAAGAAAGCTCAATTTCGGCCAATAATCGAAAATCCCCAAATTGCAAAAATTAGGGTGCTTGAGATTGTACCTCGAATCCTGAGAATTAATGGATGAGATGAGTTTTTGATGCCAAAAACGTGTCTATGCATGTCATGAGTAGCTAAACATCCAGTTATGGGGTGGTGATGGATCCAACGCATGCTAGTTAGGGTTCATGTATTCAATATGTAGATGTTGCGATTTACTCCGTGCTATTTAGATTAAATGCGTACATATCTATTCGATGTTTCTTACGCCAAAATCACCAATGGATTTAAATTTTGTTCTTCTAACCAAAATGTCTTCCGTCTGCTGAATCCATTGGTTCGTTGCGAACAGCTCGTATGTAGTTGTTTGTTTGATTTTTTCTACTCCAAAATCACCGGTAGATTAAGCGACTGGTACTTTTCTACAAAACGCTTTGAGTGGCTTAATTTGTTGGTTTGTTGCAAATGGTGATAACTACATTAGCATGTTAATTGTGACTTAGTGGGATTGATGCCTTCACTAATCACACCAGTATTGATTAGAGTAAATCGACAGTATATATTGTTGCATGTTTCCTACTAGCTAGCTTGTTATCTGTGACCACACCATAATTCCCCCTCGTATATCAATCTCGTCAAGATAATCTGTTTCTATTTCCATTGCATCATAGTTAGTTTGATTATCATTCTGCTGCCGAAGCACACAAACTTTTACTACTTTCTGTATTGTTTCTATTTATTCGTAAACTCAAACTCAGCCTAGTTAAGTCCTTCGAGACCGACCTCGGGGTTAACTTCACTGCACTACAAGTTTTCATAGTGTTGAGAATTAACTCTTAGCTCTTAAACAAATTTAAAACTTTGATTTGACACATTACGGAGTACGAATTTGATCTAACTATGATTAGCGCATTACCAAAGTTCGGAGGTAGAGAAGGGGAAAATGAATGCAAGTTCATGTATGCATTCGAGTCTATTATCGAGCAGTTTCCGACGAAGGGGTTAACTGATGGTGAGCTGAAATTCTAGTTCTTCATCAAAACACTGGAGGGAGCAGCAAAAAGATGGTTAGATTCAATTAAAGAAGAAGTCAGTGAATGGGAAGAGCTAAGGAGTCTATTCTTGAAGAGGTTTCTAGGGCTTGCAAGGGTTATGAGAGAAAGGAGAATGATATCCACTTTCACTCAGAAATAGAAGGAATCTTTTCATGATGCATGGGAAAGGTTTGAGGAGATGCAATACAACTGCCCCCAACATTAGTTTACTTCACGACAGCTTTGTGAGTATTTCTACTTAGGAGTTAGAGAGGAGTTCAGAGACCTTATAGACGTAGGTCTGAAGGGATCATTTATGGGGAGTTCAGCTAAGCAAGTACTGGAAGCTTGTGCAAGTGTTGCTGAAAACTCAAGGTACAGGAGTGAGCAACTGAAGGAGAATGAGATCTTCAACAAGATGGAGGCCATGGAAGAAGTAAGGACAATAGGGGAAGAAGCGCAATGGGCTATGGGATAGAGCGTAGGAACTCTTGAGTACTTGGCTAAAAGAAGCATATCAAAGGAAGTAAGCCAAGAAGTACCTGAAGGAAGACCTATTGAGCTGAGCATTGAAGGGAAGGATGAAGTTTCCAAAATCAATAGCGAACCAGTAGTCGACAGCATCGTAACAGCTAAAAAGGGGTTGGAAGAAGAGATCAAAACCCTCAAAGAACACCATAAACAGAGAGGAAAGGTAGTGCTGGAGGAACTGGAGAAAGGAAGCGAGGAAACACACTACCTGGTGAAGCTATTCATAGAAAACGTCACGTCGACTGAGGAATCAATATAAAGGTTAAGTGGTGAGGTCGATGCAGTCAAGGACGATCTGATCGAAATGAAGTATGCAGTTAGGGAGTTGGATAAAAAGGTGGAAGAAGTTAAGGAGCAACAAGTGGAGAGCATTGGGGCTATCACTACTAGGAGCGGGATAACAACCCCGGATTCTATTTCTAGAAGTGAAGAAAGAGCAAGAAAGAAGAAAGATGTAGAGATAGTGGATATAGAAGAAGAAGGTGAAGGAGGTGGAAGAGAGAAGTCAGAGAAAGAAGCCCAGGAGAAGAGGAAAGAAGAAAAGATAGCATCTCGGAGAGGAAGATATGATGACGACCTGATGGATAATGGATACGTCCGAGCAGAAGATGGGGGAATAGTTCGTCTAAAAGACTTACCTTATCCAGGAAGGCTCATGAATGATGTCAAGAAGGCTGCAAAGAAGAAGGCTAAAGGAAACCTAGAGATCTAATCAATTCCAGTATCAATGCAAGACCTGTTTACTCTATACCCATCTGACTATATGGCAACTGTACGGGAATTCTTTAACCGGAAGAAGGCCTACGTTGGAGTGGCATGGAGAGAAGGATCAGATATCATGAGAAGAGGAATAGGAGATCCGGGATAGTTCAGCATGACGATTGGAGTGAAGGGCAAAAAGGTAAATTGCATGATAGACCTTGGAGCCAGTGTAAATCTTATGTCATTGGGTAAGGCGAGGGAGCTAGGGATTGAAGACGAAATAGAACCATGCAGAACTAGTGTCCAGCTGGCCGACAATTCGACAAGGAAGTGTCCTGCGGAAATCAGAGGTTTACCTGTGGAGATCAGAGGCATAAGGTCAAGGCTAGACTTCCTTGTTATGGATATGGAAGGAAGCGTAATGAGGTCTAAAACAATTATTGGGCGACCAGCCCTACATCAGATGGAAGCCGTAGTCGATACGGGAGAGAAAACCTATTCATTGATCGTGGAAGGGCAGTAGAAGCGTTTCAATTCTAAAGGTGAACTCCTAGAGGAAGGAAAAAGAACCGAGAGAGAGGATATTGGGAAAGCGCAGATGATTTCCATCTGGGAGATGAAGTTGAGTTTGGATATCTGATGCCAAACCTGATAGAGGAGGATGAAGAAGATTTTGACACAGAACAATATGAGAGGCTCGAGCAACTTTATTCTGTGGATACAGTGGAGAAACAGAAGAAGGACGACCCGCCAGCCATTGGATTGTAGGAGGTGCTAAGGTCAAAACCGGAACTTAAACATCTACCTGCAGAATGCAAGTACGTTTTCTTATCTGATGATGAGTTATTTCCTGTCATTATATCTTCATCTTTAACTAAGGATCAAGAAGAGAAGTTTGTAGAGGTTTTAAAGAAGTACAAGGAAGCAATAGGATGGGATATAACCGACATCAAGGGGATCAGCCCCGTAAGGTGCATGCATACTATTACACTGGAGGAAGGAGCAAAGCCGGTAAGGCAACCTCAGAGGAGACAGAATCCAGTAGTAATGGAAGTGGTGAAGAAGGAGATCCACAAACTTCTGAATAACGGGCTGATCTATCCTATAGAAAGTAGCAATTGGGTGAGTCCGATACACATGGTTCCTAAGAAGTCAGGAATAACGGTAAAGGATAATATCGCAACTAGGATTGCTACAGGATGGAGGATGTGTATCGACTACTGGAGATTGAATGCAGCTACAAGGAAAGACATTTCCCCTACCTTTTATAGATCAGATACTGGATAGTCTGACAGGGCATGAGTATTACTATTTCCTGGATAGGCTATTTGGATTCTTCCAGATCCACATTGCACCTGAAGATCAGGAGAAGACTACTTTTACCTGCCCTTTTAGAACGTTTGCTTATAGAAGGATGCCGTTTGGATTATAAAATGCACTGCTACCTTCCAGAGATGCATGCTGTCTATAGTTAGCGACATGGTGGGAAAGTTCATAAAAGTATTCATGGATGACTTCTCAATATTTGGAAATTCATTCGAAGACTGTCTTCAAGTTATCACTAGTTCTGGAAAGATGCATCGAGTGCAATCTGAATTTGAGCTGGGAAAACAGTACTTTTATGGTGAAGGAAGGAATAGTGCTGGGCCATATTATTTCAAAGGAAGGGATAAAAGTAGATGAAGCGAAGGTGGAGACGATATCAAAGCTACCGCCACCAACCAACGTCAAGGAACTTCAATCCTTTTTGGGGCATATCAACTTTCACAGGAAATTTATCAAAGACTTGTCGGTGGAAACTAAATCTCTCAACAATCTACTAAGGAAGGATGTTAAGTTTGATTTTGACGAAGATTGTATGAAAGCGTGGAGCAGCCTGAAAGAGAAGTTAGTAACCTCCCCGATTATGACTGCACCAAACTGGGAGATTCCATTTGAAATAATGTTCGATGCATTAGACTTTGTTGTTGGAGCTGTATTGGGACAGAAGGTGGACAAGCAATTCAGGGCAATCTACTACGCAAGCGAATCCATGAACGATGCGCAGAAGAATTACTACACCACAGAAAAGGAATTCTTGGCAGTCGTATTTGCCCTTGATAAGTTCCAGAGTTACATTGTGGGATATCAGGTTATCATCCACAGTGATCACGCCGCACTGAGACATCTGATAGTGAAGACGGACGCAAAGCCGAGACTCATCCGGTGGGTACTTTTGTTGCAGCAATTTGATTATAAGATAGTAGACATGCCAAGGAAAGAGAACAGTATAGCAGACCACCTCTCCAGAATCACCTCACCTAATGAAGGAGAAGAGATTGATGATGATTTTCCTAGGGAACAAGTTTTCAGCATTGAGAAGGAACCGTGGTATGAAGATATTCTGAACTTTCTCACAAGTGGAGTGCTGAAGAAGGACTGGACATTAGTAGAAAAGATTGCTCTAATAACAAAGAGCAAGGGTTTCATCTGGGAACCACCGCATTTGTTCAAGGAAGGAGGAGATATGGTTTATAGAAGATGCGTCCTGGAGCATGAGCAGGAGAGCATACTAAGACACTATCACGAATTCGAGTGTGGAGGGCATTGTGGACCAAGAAAAACAGCCCACAAGGTCCTTCAATCCGGATTCTACTAGGAGTCGATTTAGAAGGATGCATTAACCTTCTACAAGAATTGTGACAGGTGCCAGAGAACAGGGAACATAACCAAGAGGGATGAGATGCCTATGACTACAAACCTGGTGGCAGAGATCTTTGACGTCTAGGGTATAGACTTCATGGGACCTTTTTCGAAGTCAGATGGGAACCACTACATACTGGTTGCAGTCGATTACATTTCGAAGTGGGTGGAGGCGCAAGCCACAAGAACAAACGACGCACTGGTGGTGCTAAAATTTCTCAAAGAGAACATATTCGCCAGATATGGAACACCGAAGATGATCATCAGCGACGGAGGTACGCATTTCTACAACAAGCTATTCGCGGAGTGTATACGCAAGTTTCACATTAGGCACATGATAGCAACACCATATCATCCGCAAACATCTGGGCAAGTGGAGGTGAGCAACAAATAGATTAAAGCAATATTGGAGAGAGTGGTTAAGCCGAGCATAAAGGATTGGTCACATGCCTTGCCAAACGCTCTGTGGGCATACAGAACAGCATATAAAACAGTGCTGGGAGCAAGTCCGTACAGGATTGTATATGGGAAGACATGCCATCTACCTTTCGAAGTGGAGCACATGGCGTGGTGGGCCATCAAGACACTTTAGACGAGAGTCATAAAGCAATACTTCCTGCCCTTCCTCGATTTGTTTTTGCTTGATGTGTTTATCATGGTAAGCCTTTGTATTCTCCTTATATATGTTCGAGTTGGCGTAAGCCTGGTTCTGGATTTCAGTCAGCTCGTTGACATCCAGCAATCTCTTCTTTCCGCTCGCATCCAGATCCCAATTGCCTCGCAACAAGCACTCGTTTATAGTCGTTAGCCCGACTATGCATCGATCTTTGGTAAGTCCAACCTATACCTCTCCGTCTGGTTGTCATGTTAATGATCTCCCGAGATGTAGGGTTTAACTCGGTGCCCGTTCACCTTGAAAATCCCCCTTGACTTGTAGTCTAGCAACTGGATTGTTCCATACGGATATACCTTGAGGACTTTGTTTGGAATACTTTCACCACGTCCCATCCTTTTCAAAGCTTACAAAGCAATACTTTCACCAGTGTTTGGAAGCTTTGAAAAGCAATACTTTCAAAGCAATACTGTAACTTATCTTTTCTCCAAGTGTTTCTTTTGAAAAGGATGGGACGTGGTGAAAGTATCAAGGCTAGGGAAGAAGAATCATCACATGAGTTGGAGGAGGCACACAAGCTAGAGGATCATCATCATTACTTATCTCATGAATACGAGGCTCCTTTGACAAGAATTGACCATGGAGAAAAGAAGAACAAGGAGAAGTACCCACATACCTACTATGAAACTTTGACAATGGATCATGAAGGTTGGTACCGTTGGGAAAAGAAAATGTTGCAAGATGAGCATGAGGAGAAACTAACCAAGTTGGAGGAAGAGTTCTTGCAAACTAGAGTCAAAATTAGGAAGGAAAGAGACAAAACACTCGCAAGAGGTAGGAAAGAGATGGAGGAAGAATTGAGGAGAGCTCAAGATCTCTTCTATGAAGAAGAGTATGGAAGGAAAAGAAAAGGTGACTTCAACACATATGAAAGAGAACCTTCATTCCGATCAAGGGTGAGGCAAAATGCAAGAAAGACTACTGAAGGGTCTAGGCCAAGTCATGTGCTTGCGGTGAAGAAAAAGCAAATCATTGAGGAAAAGTTGAGCTCGATGGGAGTGCAAGCCAACTTCATTGATCTCACTAATGGAGAACCTGACCCTACTCACAAAAACAAAAAACCCTGTGTTAACTGGAATGATTTTGAAGAAACAGCAGCAAGAACCGAGGGAGCAAGAGAGGCAAGAAAATCTAAAGGGCAAGGTCATCAACACAAATGGTTTTGTATATGAGGAGGAAGACCCGGAGGAAGCTAGGAAGTGCTATACACCTGAGCAACACCCTTATGACTCGGATTGTGAAGAGTCGGAGTGATCTACCAAGAAACGGCCACCATACTTGACAGGGGAGTTTTCTCGTTAGCATTACTTTCTTTTTTACTATTTTGTGCTAAGGGACTAGCACAAGCATATGTTTGGAGGAGGGTAATGGTAACTTGAAATTCAAACTTTTTAGAGGGCCTTTTTTTGTTATTTTCTTATTTTATATACTTAGTTTCCGGTTGTCGCATCTTTATTTCTTTCCTATTTTGGATGATTACCGAGCTTTGACTCGCTATTTATATACCGAGCTTTGACTCGTATTTATTTACCGAGTTGCGACTCGAAGTTTATTCAAGCCTATTTAATATTTAAGTCTTTTATTGTTTTGATTGAGGCACTTTCATTTACTTACATCGATTCTTGAGGAACCTATGTTCTCATCAGCAAGAGATCTTCATCTTACATTTTGAACCAAGACACTTTACATGCACCTACTTATGAGTTTTTTTCCATCCAACACAAAGATAAAGAGGCAATATTAGAATACTTTTCCTCCATTTTCTCCTTAATTTCTTAATTCACCTATATACTCTGTTTTAGAAGTCTTTCATGCTCTAAGTGAGTCTGCTTAGTTAAAGAGGGATTCTGGGAAGAAGTAAACTCTGTGAAACTAACAGGTTTGGGGGAGGAGAAGTGGAAGAAAGTTGTGGTTGCATTGTGTTGTTGTTTTCTCTCTCTCTCTAAAAAAAATGAAAAAAATGAAGAAAAAGAAGTACCGAAAAAAGTAAGGTACCAAAAAAAGAAAAGAAAAAAGAAGTACCATAAAAAGCAAAGGTACTAAAAGTCTCAGAGTGGATCTATGGTCCTTGTGATCACCGTTTTCATGTTGGGCATGTTACAGATACTACCCATATACCGGCTTGGCCCTTAAAGCAACATATCCGTGAGGGTTGATGGCATGTAAACAAACCAGCACGCACAAAATTGCGGAATTTGGTAAAATGGACACTACCAAAAAATGTAGAGACTAAAAGAGCTCAATGAGACCAACAAAAGAGCGCAATGATGGCCAACAAAAAACATACGGGTCGAAACGACTGCAAAAAATAGTATGTAAAAAAGAGAGAGAGAGGAGCTTCAGACTTTATTCTTTTGAGAAGGTGGAGAAGAAGGGATGAACTTTTGACAGGGTAGTATTCATAAGGAGCATGGAAGAACTATATCTCAACATTTAGCTTACTTATGCATATCCTACCTTAATCCTTTTTCTAGCCTAATCTCTGATTACCTCGGAAGTCTGTGTATACGGTGAATTACTTTTTGAAGGGAAGCATGAGTCGCATACCGTAAGGTTCTTATGTGAATTATGATTGATCTTGTTACTTGAGAACCCGACGATGCAGATCGATGTTCGTTTTTGTCTGTTGGTTTCATGATCTCCGATATCTGACTTAGTTGCTAAATGGGGTTGATTGTGAAAAAAAACATCTTGCGAAAGTTTTAAATTGGAATTCTAAGTTTGGCATCATTTCACTGTCACTTTTTATCGTTTTTGCCTTGCCCAAGGATGAGCAAGAAACTGGTTTGGGGGTGCGATGTCACAATGTAATGTGCGATATAGCATGCTTTTAGACCCTTGTTTTTTGCCTTAGATTCAATATTTGTATCGTTTTGTGGTCAAATACTACCTTCGAGTGTATTTTGTAGGTCATGATCGCGTTTTTTAGGAATTGCAAGATTTTTGGCGCCAAAACGACATAATTGTGCGAAATCAAGAAAGTTAAGAAAATACGCAGAATTGGCTGATGCATGGAGTTCGAGGTGTCAAAACATGTCATGTGACTAGCCAGTGCGAAGATAATTGAAGATGCTACAACTTTGTAGAAGATAACTTTTTGAGGAAACGAAGTTATGAAGTCCGAAATTGATGAATAAAGCAAACAGATTCGAATCTGTTTGAATCGCACTTGGCGATCCCCAGAGGACCGCAGTGCACTGTCTGTTTGTCTTTCAGTCTGTTTTCTGGCTTGTCAGACTAGGGTCCGTCTTCCTGAACCTTCCTTAATGATCAATGGCGGTTTGAGCTCGAAATTTTCAGTATAAATAAGACCATTGGGGTCTCATAATCAAGGGAGAGCGGAACGGAAGGGTTCCGAACAAGAGAACAGAACATTAGGGTTCCGAAACACAAAAGCAGCTCTCCTGAGAGAGAACCAGTCATCGGGGAAGTGAAACCCCAAAACTCTAGCCATAAGCAATCAAGAAGACTTCAAGACATCAATCAAGGCAACAAGATCAATCAGCATAGGAGAAATCGAAGGGGAGATGCTGAGGGTCGACACTCGCCATCTTCTTACGGTTTAGTTGTTTCAAACATGATTTCAATTCAGTTTACAGTTTATTTACTTTCAGTTATGTCAGGCTAATTTACCTGTGTACGGGTTAGCCGAGATCTTTGATTACTTGGTTTATATATGATGGAATAGTTTTAGCATTAATGGTGGTTATGAGATTGTTGTTCATACTTGTGCTGTTTGAGGAAAGATGCTTTGTTTGTTTATGTTTTCGCGAGACATGAGTATTCATTGCACTAGATTAGGAGATATCAGATGTGTCTAAAAGTTGATATTCTGCCTGAGGTTTGATGTTGAGCTAGCCACTGGTGACAGCTTTGAGCTAGATGATAATCTACATGGGGTATCTTTACTGACTGCGCCTTGGTATAAGATATGTGACCTGTGTAACTCTTCAGCCGTAACTATCGCTATCTGTTATTCCTAATATAAACTGTTTATCAAAGTGAAGGTTAACGCTTACATGTTTTCTCTATAAGTTCTTAGTTCGTCAATTCTTATTATAATTACTTTCCTGCTTACGTGTTTATTTTACTTATTCAAAAATACCAAAAATCTGTTATTTATTTTAGGATCAATTACATATACCCCCTGTTAGAAGCCTCGGTTGCATATAAATCCCTGTTAGTTGAACAATTACATCTGTGTCCTTTCAGTTGATTTTGAGTTGACCAACTTATTTGCTATTGTAACTTATTGTGCAAACAAACAAGGTTTTACCCATTCTTTCTAAATACTCCCATTTTAATTTGCTAAATGATTAATTGTTGAATGTTTAATTTTTTATTGTATCCACTGGTAACATATGACATACATAATACGCATAGTAATTTTTTTATTAATTACTCCCTCCATTTCAGAAAAAGTGTTACATTTTGACTTTGACCGGTCAACTA
The DNA here is from genome assembly GCA_026545765.1 of Plantago major. Classification (NCBI taxonomy): domain Eukaryota; kingdom Viridiplantae; phylum Streptophyta; class Magnoliopsida; order Lamiales; family Plantaginaceae; genus Plantago; species Plantago major. The sequence continues at coordinate 47,196,875 of CM048844.1, forward strand.
TCTTCGAGTTTGACCACAAATTACTCATAAACGATAATAGTAAATAATTTAATAAAATCATATAATAAAAATTTAATTACTAAATTTTTATTATATAATTTTAATAATTTATTTATTAATATCGTTTAAGAGTAAATTGTGGTCAAACGCGGAGACAGTTGACCGCAAAATAGTAAAATGTAACACGTTTTCTGAAATGGAGGGAGTATTAAATTATTAATTTTAACAAAAATGATTAATTTTCATAAAAATATTGATCAACTACATATATACCCCGGTTAGAAGCCTCGGTTGCATATAAATGCCTGTTAGTTGAACAATTACATTTGGCTCCGTTCAGCTAATTTTGAGTGGACTAACTTATTTGCTATAGTAACTTATTGTTCAAACAAACAAGGCCTTACCCATTCTTTCTAAATACTCCCATTTTAATTTGCTAAATGATTAATTGTTGAATGTTTAATTTTTTATTGTATCCACTGTTAACATATGACATACATAATATGCATAGTAATTTTTTATTAATTATTAAATTATTAATTTTAACAAAAATGATTAATTTTCATAAAAATATTATTACTGTATATAAATATATTTAATTGTTATACAACTATTATAAATTGTTAATCGTATGGAATATGTTATATACGCATTAATCTCCAATTTAAATACCATATGACACTTGACAGCTTATTTACGCGACACGTGTCACATTGAAAAATACACGTTGGATTAAAATGCAAATACGGTAGATATTTGCTAATTTCACATTGATCCTATTTTATTGAAAAAATTCAAAATTATCCATAAATTTCAAAACTAAAAAAAAAAAAACATAATAAATAAAAAATTTAAAAGAAAAAACAATCAAAAAAAGTTTTTAAAAATAAGAAACAATTGCATTAATCCCATGGTAGATACATAATATGGAAGCGCCATGGAGTTAATTCCATTTTTAAAAAAATAAGAAAATGCAATTTTTCTTTCTTTTTTAAACCTTTATTATTATTATTTCTTTTTTACTTGTTTCATTTTAGTGAAATGGTGGTTTTAGAAATTATGTTGTAACAATGGGGTCCATTCATAATTATTCGAAACAATGTGGTTCAATTGAAATTGATGGAAAAATAAAATTTTAATAATTTAAAAAAAATAATTGTCAGATTTCAATTACATGTAAGAACCTAATAGTTGTACTTCAATTACATTTAAGTCCACACGTGACACCTATAAGTTAAGCCTGTTTGGTTACTTCTAAAAGCTGATAATTGGAGAGGGGTAAAAAAGGTTTTTCCAGGTTTTGATCTGCCAAAAGTCAAATTTGTGGACTTAGATGTAATTAAGTTTAATCTAATTGGACTTTCTTGTTATTGTTGAACTAATAGGGATCCATCTGTAATAAGAAAATCTAGTAGGGGGTCCAGATGTAATTCGCCCTGAAAATATTATTATTGTATATAAACATGTTTAATTGTTTTACAAATGGTATAAATTGTTAATCGTATGGAATATGTTATATATGCATTAATGTCCAATTTAAATACCATATGACACTTGGCAGCTTATTTACGCGACACGTGCCACTTTGAAAAATACATAAATGCGTTGGACTAAAATGCAAACATGGTATATATTTGCTAATTTCACATTGATCCTATTTTATTGAAAAAATTCAAAATTATCCATATATTTTGTCGAGGGTAAAGTCCCCTGAGCACTTAAATGAATTTCCTTTGTTCTCCTTCACCCTGAGTGCCTAGACCACCTAGCTCGTATGGACCAAAGAGTAGAAACCTGTAAGAACCGTCGTACTGTTTGAGAAGTGACACGTGAGGAGCTGCACAAATAGCTTGGGGGGGGGGGGGGTTTAGAACCTTATACCCGGTTTGCGCGGTGTCAAACCGGAAGGAGACTTTACTTGCGAGAGAGTGAGGATCTAATCGGTATAAGAATCGAGAATAGGAAGCGATTATCCCTTGCCATTATTATGGGAATGTGTGCCATGTATATAGATTTCTCCCAAAATGGGAGTGTTCCACCAGATCGTGCCAAGTGTAAGGCCTGGATTGAGCCACCAAGGCTTTAATAGGCCCATTAATGACACTTGCCCCATTCCACTTTGGGCTTTCAGGGGTAGTTTAGTCATTAATGTGAGAGTATTAGAGGCTTTGATGCAGTCTGCTGCGGGTTAAGGTCCGAAGAGGCAGGTCCGGATGTTTGGTCCGGACCGTACTGGGTTGCCCATAAGGTGCTCCTCTCAGTTTGTCAAGTACCTCTCATTCGGACCTTGTGCCTCAGACCTTCTTACTCTCTAGTGCCAGTTCACTTGGTTGTGTTGAGTCCGGACAGGTGTCCGGGTCGGACCCCATGGTTACGGACCATTGGAAAGGTCGGACCTACTACTCTTAGGGTCCTCCTGTTCCTTTCCACCAGGGTGAGTCAGACCTACGGGGGCTTAGGGTCGGACCTCCGGGTCGGACTGCAAGGTCCCGGGTTTGTAGACAACTTGGGACGCCTTAGGATTCGTTCCAAAGGCGTCTATTACGGATTGTACATATTTCCGTATCAACATATTTAAAAAAACAGAATAAATAAAAAATTTAAAGGAGAAAAACAATCAAAAAAAGTTTTTAAAAAATAAGAAACAATTCCATTAATCCCATGGTAGATACATAATATGGAAGCGCCATATAGTTAATTCCATTTAAAAAAAAAAAAGAAAATGCAATTTTTCTTTCTTTTTTAAACCTTTATTATTATTATTTATTTTTTTACTTGTTTCATTTTAGTGAAATGGTGGTTTTAGAAATTATGTTGTAACAATGGCGTCCATTCATAATTATTCGAAACAATGTGGTTCAATTGAAATTGATGGAAAAATAAAATTTTAATAATTAAAAAAAAAATTGTCAGATTTCAATCACATGTAAGAACCTACTTCAATTATATTTAAGTTCACACGTTACACCTATAAGTTAAGCCTGTTTGGTTACTTCTAAAAGCTGATAATTGGAGAGGGGTAAAAAAGGCTTTTCCAGGTTTTAATCCGCCAAAAGTCAAATTCGTGGATTTAGATGTAATTAAGTTGAATCTAATTGGACTTTCTTGTTATTGTTGAACTAACAGGGATCCATCTGTAATAAGAAAATCTAGTAGGGGGTCCAGATGTAATTCGCCATTTATTTTATATTTAAAACCAACCATTTAATTTTCTATTTCAATTGAGCGTTATTCGCGAGAGAACGACATCTCGAGTTAACTTACCGCTATAAACTGTGTGTTAGTGAGCTTCTGGCAATAATAAATTTAATCTTTTGATTGTATTTAGAGATTATATGCACTACAACGAAATCAAAATCTCTGAGTACACATCAATAATATAGAGGAGTGTTTGGCTAAGCATCATTAGAAGATGAACAAGGCAGAACAAAGGGTATTTCATGTATTTCAGGGGGACTTATCCTTTCGGACACCGAGTTCCATCCTTCGACTTCGTCCTCTCTCAATGAAAAATCTTCAACTTCTCCTTTATCATCGGTTGCTTCACACAGACTACTTGCTCCTTTATTTTTTCTTTTTCTTTTGACATACTATTTTTTTGCAGTCATTTTACTGACTCGTATGCTTTTGGTTGGCCATCATTGGGCTCTTTTAGTCTCTACATTTTTCGGTAGTGTCTGTTTTACTGAATTCTGCACTTTTGTGTGTGCTGGTTTGGTATACATGCCATCAACCCTTACGGATATGTAGCTTTTTAGGGCCACGCCTGTATGTGGGTAGTATCTTTAAATGCCCAACATGAAAACGGTGATCACGAGGACCACAGATCCACTCCGAGACATTTGCACCTTTGCTTTTTTTGGTACTTTCTTTTTTTTTTTTTTTTTTGGAGCAAGAGCTAGTGATTTTTAGCACCGGTAATACAACAGTAGGGCCAACAGGGTTACCTTTCGATGATGTTCATCTTCCACTCCCCCCCCCAAAACCAATCTCTCGAACTAGGGTTAGGGTTTTCTACTCTACTTTCCCCCAAACCAATTCTCGATCATGATCAAAACATGATTCTCCTCCATTCTTTGGAACTCGCTGCTTCATTTTTTCATTCAAGCTCGACGGTAGGTTGCTGTCACCGCTTAAGTAAAGAATGTATAGGATATATGGTGGAGTTTCATAAGGTCTTAAAAAGCTTTCAGTGGGGTTAGTGAAAGGTATAGAAAAGGGATTCAGAAAGGTGAGTACTACTAATCATTTTCATGTTGCTGAGAAATAAGGACTCAAGGCTAGTAGTGTTCACAAGGTTGCACACAGGACTTAAATTAGAGTAGCAGGTAAACTCACCCATCAAAGTAGCATGGGTCGGGTTAGGTTAGAGCATATATTCAGCAAGTAGCGAAGCATGAAAATAAATCCACAGCCTCTCATCTTAGTCATAATTTACACTTAGTACTCTTCCACAGATCAACCCCTTTTTCAAAAAGTAAAAGACCTTAGACGTAACAGATAATATTTAAAACATAAATTAAATTGCAGCTATTAAGTGCGATTATTTAATGTTATTACAGACCGAGCAAGTAATAGTCAAATTCCTCCCCCAAACCTAGCTAAGAGCAGATAGAGAAACTAGGAAAGTAAAGAGAAAAAGATGGTGGTTTAAGATGAAGATCCTCCAGGAGGCGGTAGAGGATAAAATCCTTGATAGCCTTGGTAGTACTGCGATGGATCGACCTCGGGCGGTGGATAGAGCTATGGTGGTGGGTAATAAGGTGGATACTCAAAGTGACCATACCCGCTAATGTTCCCCTGCTGGAAAGAGATTTGCTCATAGTTGTGTAGATAGGTAACATGATTGTTCCACTCCAACCTCCGGCCCATTTCGTTCTTTTCATCTCGCCTTTGCGCACTCCCTTGACTCCCCATCTTATAGTTGTTCACAAATTCGTTGAACGGATTCATGTCAAAAGCTCCTTGCGGTGGGTATCCTCCTTCGTTCTTCCATGGCACCTGGGCTCAAAAGTGTGTGAGATAGCATGTTTGGAGTGAACTCTAAACTATAGCTTACATGCAAATCTCATGGGGTCTTCCTCCCCCAAACCTGATGTTTGGTACAACATGTATGCAAAATTCCGGCTTGTGATGAATCAACAGCTACTTCAAATCAATGCATGAACTAGGCATGTAGCGCAAATTCTCATATTGTGTTAAGCATCAAAGTGAAGAGCATATTGCAATGAAAATTCCATCCAATGAGCATATGACGATGCAAACATATTTCCTAAGCATAATTCATCAAGTTAAGATCATGTGAGCAAGTAATCGAAAGGGAAAGGGCTCGATAAGGGAGTTTGTTCTATTGAGACATTTTATCGAACACTTGGTAGGCAAGAACAAAAATCCTCAAATTCTCAATCGATTCGTCAAATCTTCACCAAGCAAGTGTTAACATAGTGAATACTAAAAGTAAGCATGTATCCACATATCTCAAATATCATCAAATCAATCAATTGAAGCACATAATTGCATAACACTCAAGAAGCAAGAAGAAAGCGCAAGCAAAAAGTGAAGGATAGAAACTTAAACTCGAAGATGTTATGAAGATAATACTGAGCAGAGGTAACTTACTTGGTGTTGTCGATAGATGGGCAAGCCAGGAATGCAATGGTATGATAAAAATATATAGAGCATGTGAAGAAACTTGGGAAATTAATGACAGCGTTTTTTGGTTTTTCTTCTTTTAAAATAAGATTTTAAAATTTGAAAATTTTGAAATGGTTTTCTGATGATGAAATCGAAAAGTAAAAATTAAAAAGTGCAAATGACCCTGGGTTGCCTCCTAAGAAGCGCTTGTTTTAGGTCTTATAGCTCGACCCCTGTTCAGAGATGACTTAGTTGTCGAGGTTTGGACCCTCGAACTTGTTGGAGCACGTTTTCAACCATGTTGCATAGTTTGTATCTCCATCCCAACGCCTCATCGCTTCTTCTTTGAAATCTTCCCCTACGGGATCCATGCCAAATTGAAACATATATGAAGTATGTTCCTTGTTTTGCTCATCCTTGATCACATCCACGAAGAAAAGTTGCTCCAATTCTTCATAATGCTCATAGTCAAAGTCCACTGTGTCTTCTTCCACCAGATCCGGCATTATATACCCACAAATTCCTCTTCATCTCCCAAATGAAAATTGTTAGCACTCTCCCAACATCCTCTTTCAACTATTTTTCCTTCTTCTAGTAGATCTCCTCTCAAGTTGAAACATTTCTTTTGTCCTTCGATAATCAAACTGTAAAGAGAATCTCCAGCGTCTACCACTGCTTCTAATTTATGTAAAGTCGTTCGTCTGATCAATGTCTTTGATGTTACTCCATTCCCTTCCATGTCCAATACCAAGAAGTCCAGCCTTGACCTTATGCCCCCGATCTCTACAGGTAAACCTCTGATTTCCCCAACACATTTCTTTGTCGAATTGTCGGCCAGCTGGACGCTAGTTCCACTTGGTTCTATTTCGTCTTTAATCCCTAACTCCTTCGCCTTAGCCAATGACATAAGATTCACACTGGCTCCAACGTCTATCATGCAATTTACCTCTTTGCCCTTCACTCCAATTGTCATATTGAATTGTCCCGGATCTCTAACTCCTCTTCTTATGATATTTGATCCTTCTCTCCATGCCAATCCAACATAGGACTTTCTCCGATTAGCCATTTCCCTTGTAGCTGCTTGATAATCAGATGGGTGCAGCGTAAGTAGATCCGTAGTTCGTATTTGTAATGTATGTTTCTCCAGGTTTCCTTTTGCGTACGGACACGTCAAACACGTGTTCACTGTGGAGTGGTTCAAGCGTACGGACACCTACTCCTTGGACACGTGTGGGTCAGAGATGATCTTCTGTACTTTTTTTTGGGGAAGTTTCCTTGAGAACTGGTAATTCAAGATGCTCCTCGGATAGGGCTTTCCCAGGCATAAGATCGAAGCCGCATGACTTAATTCATCCTAATCTGTCTTGGTCCTCTAGAGACATATTTAACCCAACAGTTCGGTAGTATAGAACATGAAATGAACACCCCTAGAATAAAATTTGAAGGGATAAAACTTGGACCAATGATACGCTTTCCGAATTCGAACTCCGCTCCAACATTCCTCAAACATGTAAATTCATATTTAACGAATTTTTGGGGGCTTGCAAAAATGCTAAAAATTAAATTACCAAAATCTTGCATAATGAGATTATATTTTATTTATTTATATTTATTTATTTATTGTCTTTACTTTGACTGTAAACAACAGTTTTATCTTAAAAAGAGAGTTGACATTATGTGCATTGGTGTGACAAAAATATGTAATCCTTTTTTATGACATGAGTTTCACTTTCCATTAATTTTTTCCAGATCCATTACAATAATTGATAATCTCCTCCATTGTTGAAATCTAATTTTACCACCTCTATATTAATGTCTCCGGAATAACTTCTTCAACCAATCCTCATTTCATCATAATCATTAAAAAATCCGATTGATTTGCAAAAGATGACCAACATCCCGATGTTCGATAGCCGGAATTTGATCAAGTTTTGCCGAGCTTTCGAGCGCCACCAAAACCACACCTTCAACCCTTCTGGTTTTCCAACCAAAACAAGGCGTTTTAGCACTAGTTCTTCTTCCCTAAACCCTTTCTCTCATGAATTTTGTGATCGGTCACCTTTAGCCGCTCTAGATCTCATCATACTACTTTTAGTGGTTGGATCCTTTTGGTTTCTGACCATTTCCTACATAAAATTATTATTCCATGTTGTTGTAGAAATCATACTGGATCATCAAATTGGTTGTTTTATGGGCGTCGTTGGGGTAATTTTCAGTGTAATTGTTTGGGAAATGTTGGATTTTAGGCTTAGGCGGAGATGTGGAAACCCGCATTGCAAGGGTTTGAGGAGAGCTGTTGAGTATGATATTCAATTGGAGTCTGAAGAATGTGTAAAGTATTATTCATTGGCACCAATTGATGCTTGTGACGAGCTCGAATTAGAGCCGGTGGAGCGGGATCAACTCAAGGCGGAGTTGAAGAAAATGGCACCTCCTAACGGAAGAACCGTCCTTGTCTTCCGAGCTCGTTGTGGATGCCCTGTTTCTAGGTTCGAGGTTTGGGCACCAAAGAAACTTCGTAGGATCAAGAAATAAACACATATCCTCATTTTGTCTAAAAAAATTGTCATGGTTTACTTTTTACGTTTAACCAATTTCAACTTTGACCACATTTGGTGATAGGTAAAATGTACAATAGAAATTAAGAAATAATATTTGATAGTAAACTTTCATTAGAACATTTTATCAATGTGGTCAAAGATGAAACTTATCAACTGAAAAAGTCAAAATGTGACAAATGTTGTGAAACACAAGGAGAGTATTATGTAACGAGCATGCTAAGATCGCATATACTTGGTACTTGAGCTTATGTTTATTGGTTATTAGTATGGTTGTTGTTTTATTGTCAATTATGAAATAATGCACACTCTATTTAACAAATATGGCTTACAAGTTAGATGGTTGCGAAGAGCTGATAAGCTAGATGAATGTAATGTAATGTGTTTAGGGAATTAACTAATATGTTAGCTTGAATTTTGTAAAATGACATTAAAGGGCAAATACATCGTTCTTATTGTTTTATTTTTCTATAAGTTTCTCGTTTTGTATTATCACAATAAATATTTGCAAAAAAAAAATTTATATTTTGTTGTATAATAATTATATTAAATTATCACTGTTAATGTTATGACCGATTCTACAATAAGTAAGATTATCACATTACATATTTTCTTATATCAAACAAAAATCTTTTCTTTACAAAATATATTTGGAAAAAAAATCTAATTAACATCCATGTACTATATAATAAGGAAAAGAAATTAAGCTAAACCATCAATTGCGCAGCACATTAAATTGAAATATTGTTACGAATTTTATTCATTACATTCTAATGAACTTCCACATACCTGCGTGTTTTACATTCCATTTAAAACTCAACTTGAGTCGAAATTTGGAGTTGATAAATAGTAAGTCAACTGGAATTGATTTATGAAGTATGTGTTTAGAATTGGATTGTGATTTTGATAAGATAGATATTTGAGTTTTGAGAGTTGATGCTTAGAAATTCAATACGAGCAATGCTCCACTGAACATCATCACCCAAAGTTGCTCATTAGTAAGGTAAACACCTTCTCTGGCTGCCTTTGGGAGTATAAACACTCCCTCAAAAGCCTCCAAGAATTGTCGAGCATCACCATACTCATCAAACTTAGTAGTAAATAAATAGTACATATGTTTAACCCAATAATTCTTGGCATATTCATCCAGCTTTATACGTGGCCCTTTTGGCATGATATAACATGATGTAATCTCTCACAGTCATACCCATATTTTAATCCTTTCACAAGGACTAGTTCTTGCACACATAAATTAATAAAAATAACAAGGTGCAAAATCCACATAAATAAAAAAGCAGAAAAGAAAGAAAAAATAAAAATCTAACTAATATATATACAAGTCGAAAAATTAAAATCGCAAATACAAACTTAAGGGGTCAAAATCCCCGGCAGCAGCGCAAAAAACTTGATGCGTCAGATCAAGTCTTAAATTTGTTTAAGCCAAAGGCCGCAAACCACAACACTGGAAAACATGTAGTGAAATAGAAAGTTTCTTCGAGTGTCATTCTCAAAGGATTTGAATAGGCTTAGTTTGCAAATGCGAGTTTAGCTAGTCGACTGGAAAACAAGTAAGAATTGTTTTTGGTTTGAAAAGCTCTTTAGTATGAAAGAAAAAGTTCTTTCAACTCGTAATGTAAAACCTCACACACAATACAACCCCCCTAGAAGCATTCAAACAAAATAATACAAACATGTTTCTTCCGTAGCAAACATGGTTCAGTCGGTAAGTACAAGGGCAAGATACCCAAGGAATACTAGCAGATGCGATATTTTAAAGAGAAATAATTTTCAATGAATGTGGTGGAGTCGTCAATGCCACCAATTCAAGCGTCTACAGATATAATGGGTGCAACAATCGAATTAAACCTCGGGGTTGAATTCCCCTAAAATATTTTAGTGTTGGCATTTGATCGCACACCCCCCACATAGCACCGTAGACCAATCCACAAAGATTAAACCCACAACGTCAATTTGCATTTACAAACATAAACCCTTGGCTAGAATTCCAAAATTCTACCACCGAACCATTGAACGATTAGCTACGTGTTCCACTCATCCAACATGCAATATGTGTATACAGAACGAATGAATAATTAAAGATCTAACAACAACAAGAGTAGGATTAGCCAATTTACCGAATTGTCATGAATTTTGATAAATGGAAGAACTTCAATTGAATTACGTGTAGAGATCAAGATTTAAACTCTTCCTCACCAATATGGTCCTATATGTTGGTCCAGAAACGGCAAAGGGAAAAGACTGGGTGGAGGGGGGGGGGGGGTGAATAGTCTTTTACAACTTTTGTCGATAAACACAATTTCTCGGATATCTGTGAAGATATCTGATACTTAATTTCAGAGAGCGGAAGACTTTTATGTGATAAGTGCATGTGCTCAGCAAGATATGTGTAAATACTCAGCAAGGTAAATAAAGCAAGTAATAAATTGCATAAAGTAAATAACACTGATCTTTATAGTGGTATCTGAAGGTGGCGTAATCCTTCAACTAATCCACTTCGGCCTTTCTCAGACCTAGAATCCACTAAGACAGATAATTGAGTTCACCTTACAAATATCTTCTCTCGATTCCTAAATACACTAGGTTCCCAACCAAGTGTTCCCCCTGAGTTATTCCCTGGTTTTCTCAGCCAAGTACTTCTTATACTCAGAAACCTTTGAGCTATTCCTTAGTTTCCCAAACTAAGTACTTCCTATGCTCAGTAACCTTGGAGTTATTCCTTAGTTTCCCATACTAAGTACTTCCTGTACTCCACGCCGTTTAAGATGTTGGTTAAGGTAGTTTGTCAGGTTTGGTAGATTAATAACTTCTACAGTTATGTAATACTACCTTCTTGAACAAGAGTCACTTAACACACTTCACAATGTGTGGTGATATGTTATTTACTGACCCAAGTCTATGAGAAATGTTCTAGAGAATGAATCTTGGATACTTGATATTTTGATTCAACTCCTTCACAGATAGCAATGCTTGTTAAGGATCAGGACACTTAGAACTTTCGTGCTACTTAGAATTCAAGAGCTTAGTCGCAACTGTAAGCTGAAGAATAAGTAGGTTGAAGGCTTGTATGCTTGAGAGAAAGATACCACTAGTTGTATTATCAGAGAAGCTTGGTATTTTCAGTGAGTTCAGTGTGTGTCTTTCAAGCATTCTAAGTGATGACATTTATAGTTGAAAATCATGCCGTTTGAATAGTATCCGTTAGGCTTAATGAAATCAAACTATTGATATCTGAAAATAGTACTGCAGACGACGTTGTCTCTTTTCAGAGATTTCCTCTTTTGTTCAGATGTCTCTGTCTGCGCATTTATTGCATTGTACTATTTTTGTCCTGTAGTGCCAACGGAACTATGCACGCTTTCTGAAGCATTGCATGTCCCTTTCCAGAGACCTTCTCATCTCCAGATACCTGTTGAAACATTGTTTCCCATAAACATGGTTTTATCTAGGGTATCTGAGTGTAGATATCTGTGGGCACTTTTCCTCGTTCAGAAACCTTGCGTTCTCAGATATCTTTTGCAAAACTTGTTTATTGATCAGAAATACTTGTTTATCAAAGATATCTAGACATAGGTATCTGATAACCTTTGTCTTCAGAAATCTTGTGCAATCTTCAAAACATCAAAAATTTGTTGAACTCTCCTGCTGGATGCCTTCTTCTTGGTCTTCTTCAATGATATAAAAATTACATTCAGAGACCTAACATCTTATACAAGATTTGCTAGACCATCATACTTAGTGATTTTCCTCTTTTACAGTGTTCAAGTGAACCAAGAGTACTAACCACCTTTCTGTGCTAAGATAAGTCATTAGGTTGCTGATCAAAATCTAAACAGATATTCCTAACAAATTTCCCCCTTTTTGATCAGTCAACGATGACTATCTTTAAAACCTATTAGAACTTGGAAGAGGGAACAATCGAACACTTAATCATTTCTTATGATCTTTTCAATTCATTTTAATTAAGTGCAGAAAGTAAACATCAACCAAATCACAAGGTGTGATCTTTGCTGACAAGTTATCTTTTTATAGATTGATATCTGAGAGTAGGTTCATCAGATATGTTACAAAGAAAGTATACAGATAACTTTTACAATGATAGAACAATAAAGTACATTCAGCAAGATACAAAACACTTAGTTAAATTAGGACAACAGGAGTAACCAAGCTCCAAGTAGACATCCTAATAAACTAGTCTTCAAGTCTTCAATCAGCAAATTTGTGGATCAATTTGCAAATTCCCTATCCCAAACCTTTTGATATCATCTGAGTAGTCAAAGAGCAAAGTCCTGACTATCATCTCAGTGTTTCTGGCAAATCCACAAACTTCCTTGTAGGTTTTGGTCGGATTCTTCTTGGCAAATTGTTTGACCCACAGATACTTTTCCCATTTCCAGGCATGCTCAATTCTGATATCTGATAGCTTGAAGTATTCATATATGATCTTCAGATATCTGATGTCACCCTTGTATTGATCTTCAGTCATGTAGAAAGACTCATAGGGCTCCACAGCAAGTCTTGCTCTTGTACTGTTCGATGATGTTAGAATTCTATGCACATCATCTGGCTTTCCATAAGGACAATCATCAGAGAGGTCCTTTTTCATGGCTTCTATTCTCTTGATTACTTCAAAATCCAACCAGGCTTTGATGTGGTTGGTATTAATCAAGACTGGCTTGTCTTTTCTCCATGCCATGAGCTGTTTATGGATTGGTTCTGGAAATTTTTCATTTACCAGTAAGTGCTTGAGTTCCAGAATCCAGTAGCCATTCTTCTGATTAATGCATCTGTAGACAGAGGAGTCATTGTTGGTCTTCACATACTCAATCTTGGCTTCTTCAGGCCTGAGTGGTAGTTGAAGTTTTCTTTGTTCAGCTCTCAGCCTGTTCCTCCTTTGTCTTGAATTCTCCCTTGGGGGATTGCTTGAAGAACCACCCTGGATTGACTTGGTATTTCCAGAGGGTGTTTTAGCTGCCAAAGGCTTTGCAGCTATGGGCTCAGATAGGCTATCAATCTTTCTTCTTTTTCTGTGAAGAGGAGCTTCATCTTCATCCTCATCTTCATCATCATCTTCTAGATTTCTCTTGTTAGGTGATTTGCAGCCTTCTTCATTGCCCTGGGATTTGATTTGGCCTTCTTCTTCTTCTTCTTCAGAAGACTCATCAATCCCTATCACTTGTCTTCTCCTTGGAGCCTTGGTACCCCTTGGAGGTTTCTGTGCCCTGGCCCTTATTGTCATTCCTTTTTCAGGAAGTTGCTGAGTAGTGGCCACTATCTGTAGAGCAGTCTGACTGGAGGAGGGCTCATTTATTCTGAGAGGTGGTTGAGGTGGTTGTTCAGATTTTCTTTTGTTTCCTCTTCCTCTTCCTCTCTGAGCACCTTGAAATCCTTCCCCCTTAGTCATTGTTGACTGACAAAAATCACAAAGGATTCTGAAAGGGAGTCAAAGTTGCCTTGCAGATAGTTGTAAGCAGCAACCAACTTTTCCAGATTAGCCTTGAGCTCCTGATTTTGTTTGATAAGACTTGTTTCCTTATCAGTGAGTTTTGCCAGTGGGCCTTGAATAGCATCTGCTTTTCCAGCAGCATAGCTAGCCTCTTCAAAGGCTTTTGCAGCCAAGTTTTGGTCATCATCCCTAACCATGCCTAGGTCTTTCTGAGCAATGACCAGACTGGTTGTTCTCTGAGTGATGAGCTCAGTGAATGTCTTCATTTCATAGGATCGATGCAATGGCGGCTTTATCTTGAGAAGACAACTCCTTTTTCAATTTAGCAAGTACTTGATATCTGTTCAAGTATTCATTTGAGTTGACATTTGGCAGCTTGCTGAAGATATCAGGAGCAATTAGCTTCCTTTTCAAATGAGAAACCGCTAAGTGTTCATTGTTGTGTTCTGCCAATGCCTTGTCTTCTTCATCATCTGAGTCATCAGCCCAGTGATCTTCATCCTCTTGTACTTCCTCATCAAGGTTTCTGAAGGCGGCAACCATCTCAGATATGGGTTTCTTGCCTTTGGAGGATGGTTTCTTTGGTGAAGATGCAACCTTAGCATCATGCTTTTCTTCAGATACTTGTTCAGCATCTAGCTCCTTAGCAATATAATCAACAGCGTCCCGGAGCTCTTTAATCTCAGAGTAAGCTTGCATTTCTTTGCGCGTTTGTTCTTCAAGTTTATCTAGCTTGACTCTGGATTCAGCTATCTTTTCTTCCAGTTGAAGATGTAGCTGTTGTTCTTCCTCCAACAGTTGTTTGAGTTGAGCAACTCTGGCTTGTGCATCCAATATTTTATGAGTTTTGTCCTCAGAGTGCTCAACTACTTGTTCAGTAGAGTCTTTTTGTTGGGGAGATGGATGGGTAGATTTCTGAGGAGATGGAGGAGGGGATTTTTGTGATGTCCTCTCAGTGTGCTTTTCAGCAACTGAGGTATTATTACCTTGTGCAATCCCTCCTGTCCCTGGTGCAGGGGCATCATCCTTTTTATCATTATCATCCTTGTGATGGTCAGAAGGAGGTTCTTTATAATCATTCTCATCAGTCTCCTTCTCTTCTTCATCTTCAGAGACCAGATTGATCACTTCTGGAATAGTGACCATTTGCCCATTAACTTCCTCTTGCTCAGAGGGTATGAATTGTAGAGTCTGGGGCAAAGTAGGCTTGAATGCCATCTGCATTCTGGTCTGACCATTTGCTTGGTTAAAAGCTTGAATAAGCTTTCTGGTCACTTCCTTGACGAAGTCCTTATGCATTAATGTTCCAAAAGAGTATTGTTCAGTGGGGAACATAGCATGGACATAATTTTCCAAGTCAAGGGCTCGTGCTCTCCTTATGGGGTGATCAGTCACCTTAATGATCTCAGATAGATTGGAGCATCGAAGCTTTTGCCATTTTCTGAAGCATTTTAGGTGCTTTGGCAAAGTGTATTCCTTGAAGAAAGGAAGCAGGTCCTTATTCTCATCAACAGGGACCTTAGTGGCACTTGTTTGAGCCTGAAAGAAAGAGTTCTGAATTAGTTTCAAAACTTTAGTAGATATCTGGGCTTTAGAGTAGAAAGTTATCTGAGTTACCGGTGTGACAGGCTCAGATGACTTGACTACTGAGGTTCCAGGTGCCTCAGATATCTGGATATGAGGAGGAGACTGGAAAGCCTGATCCCCAGTGATCTTTCTTTCAGCTTGAACCTGAGATTAAAACAACACTTTGAAAATTTTGAGTAAGAAAACTACGTTAGACAATTTTAGTTATCTGAGAAGTCAATTACCTCCACAATAGGAGGCTCAGATACTTGTCTATCAGAGACTTGTGCAGTCTCTGGAAGTTTTTCTTGTGATGAAAGCTTTGATGCCTCATCAATTTCCATTGGTTGCGGGGATTGAGTGGGCAATTCCCCAGTAACTTCTACTTCTTTTTGAACCTGTAAGTAGAAAGTGTTAGTTTGATAAAAATGATCAGAGATTTGTCTTTGAAGATTATAGGTATCTGAAATATATACCTTCTCAATAGAAGGCTCAGATACTTGTTCCTCATAGACTTTGTGAGTCTCTGGTTGATTCTCTAATGAGTTAGGATTCTCAGCCTCATCATTTTTCTTCTCAGTTGGAGCCTATTAGAAAAAAACAATCAGTCAAGTTTGTAAAAAAGATATCTGAAAAGTCATGTCTTAAGAAACTATTTTCCACCTGTAATACAGGCTCAGGTTCCTTAAGTGGTGAGGCTATGGGAGCCTCCTTTTCAGTCTCTGAGGCAAGCTTTGCAGCTTCCTCTTGTTCTGTTGTTTCTAATTCAGCCTGTAACAAAGAAATTTTTATAAGTAACAAGATTTATAAACATAAAATTTCACAAGTAGAGAGTTAAACCATTCAGCTACCTGAGCAGTGTCAGGCTGATTGGTCTCTGGAACTTGTGACCCTTCTATGCTTTGGTCTTGTTGTTTCATTTCTGCTTCTTTGTTTGAAGTTTCAGGTACTTCAAACCTTTCCTGAGTGTGCAACTCAGTTGCCTCCCCTGGTTGATAATTCTGAGGAGATGCCTCAGTTTGATCCCTCTCATTAAGTTGGGGAACCTGTTCTTTTACAGGAATTTCTTTAGCAAGGAAAGATGTTGGTATCTCATCAGAATTTCAGTATCATCTCAACAAGATCCTTTGTTGCATTGTGGTTGGTGTGGTTATTCTGATCTGGATAAAGAAGATAATGCTATATGGGGCCTATCCAGATCTGCTTGAGACAGACTTTTAAGTGTTGAGGCGATGGCAGTATCCTCCAACACTAAGTTGCCACTCATCAGAGCATCTTCAATATGCTTAAGTGTTACTTGTCTGATGGTGTGTTTTGTCCAGTGACCTTGGACACAGTTGCTTCTTCAGCAACCTTTGAATTAGTTGCTCTTTCAGCAACCTTGGGGATTATTGCTTCCCCCTCATCTTCAGATTCCTCATCGAAATCTGGGACTGAATTATCAACAATCCCTGCTGCTTCGGCAGAGTGTTTGAAGTTTCTCACTGCTTTTATCAGCATTGATAAGTTCATCAGCAAGGCACTATGCAGCATTGATGAGTTCATCTACTGTCGTCTTAGCAGCATTGATGAGTTCATCTTCATTTATGAGTTCATCAGCAGTGGCGGCAGATATTTGAGAGTCGACATCCACAATGGGTATGTCTACTGATTTGCCAGCAGACTTCTTTCGTGAAGTTCTGGGCTTTTTGGTCGCAACGGAACCCTCAGATACCTCATCAGTCTTTCGTTTCTTGGAACCTTTCTGAGATGCAGTAACCTTTTTCATCATGTTTGTATACTCATATTTGTAGAGTAGGTTACTATTGGCAATGTCTGTCGTCTCTCTAAGCTCAATGCCAAGGCACTCCAGTAAGTAGCAAATCTTCAGTCCATAGCTTACTGTGGCTTTTGGCTCAGCAAGGCCCTTAACGATTTTAGGCTCAAAGCTTTGTATCTTCTTCACAGACTTCATGAAGGCGTACTTCCCCCAATTAAAAGGGTTTTCCAGCCTTTTGTTTTGTTGATTCAACAAGAACATCATCATCCAGCGTTCTTGGCTTATCTGGTCAGCTCCTCCTTGTAGACCATCAAAGCATCTGTGAAGGATACATGCCAACACATCCCAGTGAACCAACAGATGTCTGGTTCTGATGTAAGCAAGTTTGAAGTCGATGGGCGTATATGATATTTCAAGATCACACACATCACTATATAGGTTTTTGACACCCTCAAGTAGATCTTCATCCTTGGTGTCAATTTCAATATCCTTTCCAAGATTTTGAAGTTCAAACAGCTCACTGAAAGTTGTTTCGTCCAACAGGATTTCCTGTCCTTGGACTTTAGTCTTGATAGACACTGTCTCAGTGCCTTTAGAGACTTTGGAAATAATTATGGAGTTGTTGTAAAACTCCAGGACATCCAGTGAAGAAACTCCACTGGGAAGAGCAGATAGAAAGCCCTTGATTTGTGCCTTTTCAAGCATATCAAGCACCAACTTCCTGTCAGCTTGGTTTTCAATTGCAGCAACGAGGTATTCCTCAATCATGGCACCACCCCAAATCATCCTGTGATTTGAAGTCCAATGATCAGGAGTTCAACAACTTATTGTTTGTTATAACCAACTCTGGTGCTTGCTTTTCAGCAGTACCAGAGGTAGTAGCTTGGGATTTCTGGGTAGAAGCACGTTTTGGAGCCATATCTTTAAATAGTGAAAGTTTTTGAAAAATGGAAAGAGATTAAGGTGTGAGTTTAGTGATTCTTTGCAGAATAACTAAGCGAAGAACAGAGATTTGCAGAAAACTTTGAAAGGTTTTTGCTATTTCTGTGTAAGTGAGAATGTTGGATTAAGCGAAAGTAAATTATTTTGCCAAAATCCTATATATATAGCATCTTACTCTCAACAGACATATACATACAAATTGATTTTGTACATATGTATCTGTGCAAATGCAGTTCGGCGTGGGTAAAATTCGTTTTGCATTAAATGCTTAGTGGGCCACGTCTGTGTTTTTACAGTCCACTATTTTACTGAGAATTGATCTCTCTGTTAAGATAAAATGCTTATTTCATCAAGGGTCACGATTGCTTCTTCAGCAATGATCACAATCAGTAATTGTAATTGTGCCCAATTAATGAAATTTGGCATAAGGCTTTCTGAATCACATCTCTTTTCTGTGACTAGGGGACAATCTTTGGACTTATGTAGTCAGTTCAGAGATCGTGTGTAACTTAACATAAAAATGGAAAGATACAAAACACCAGAGATGTAGTTGACTATATAGTTTTACCAAATTTCTCTTGTGTTCCCCCTCACTAAGTGATCTAGATATCTGAGTACCTGTCTCATAAATCTTCAAATAGCCATTTTACCCTTTAACCTTTGATATCTGAGTACCCGTCTCAGATATATTTTTGTTATGTGTTTCACCTTTTGTCTTTGATATCCTGGATTCCTGTTCCATATATCTTATCTCTCCTTTTTCCTTTCTCAATCATACTGAGTTCTTGTCTCAGAGATTAGAACTTTTCAGTTCCTTTGGTAGCTCCATTAACCTAAGACTATGTCTCAAGGTTAAGAACCTCCTTTCTTGCAAAGGCTTTGTAAATATATCTGCAAGTTGGTCTTCAGTACCAATCTTAAGTATCTCTATATTGCCTTTTTCAACATGGTCTCTAATGAAGTGGTGTCTAACATCAATGTGCTTTGTTCTTGCATGAAACTTAGGATTCTGAGTTATGGCAATAGCACTTGTGTTATCACAGAAAATCGGTGTTTTCTCTTCATTGACATCATAATCTCTGAGTTGTAGTTGTATCCACAATATCTGTGAAGCACAACACCCAGCAACAATATATTCAGCCTCTGTGGTAGATGTGGCAATTGAGTTTTGTTTCTTTCTGAACCATGATATTAATCTGGCACTAAGAAATTGACAAGTTCCTGAGGTGCTTTTTCTATCAAGCAATGATCCAGCATAGTCAGCATCAGAATAGCCAACTAAACTCAATCCACTGTCTTTTGGATACCACAATCCAACTTCTACAGTACCCTTTACATACCTTAATATTTTTATAGCAATGTTGTAGTGTGATTGCATTGGATTTGTCTGAAATCTAGCACACACTCCAACTGCATATTGAATATCAGGTTTACTTGCAATGAGGTACAGTAGAGACCCAATCAATTTCCTATTCTTGTGTTCTTCAACACTCTTGTCAGTTTCAGTATAGGTCATTTTGGTTCCAATGCTCATAGGTATCTTAGCATTCTTTTCAGAAGGCTTTAGATTAAACTTATTGAGCATATCCTTTGCATACTTTGTTTGACTAATGAATATTCCATCATTAAGTTGCTTGACTTGCAATCCTAGGAAGTAGTTTAATTCTCCCATCATGCCCATCTCAAATTTACTTTTCATGAGCTCAGCAAAGTCTTCATAAAGTTGCTTGTCTTTAAATCTAAATATAATGTCATCAACATATACTTGAACTAGAAGTAGGTTGCCTTTATGGTTCAAAGTAAAGAGTGTTTTATCAACATCTCCTTTCTTGAAGCCACTTTCCAGCAAATATTTGGCTAAAGTATCATACCATGCTCTTGGAGCCTGTTTCAGTCCATACAGAGCTTTCTGAAGCTTATAAACCATTCTACTTTCTGTGAAAACCTCAAAGCCTGGTGGTTGTTCAACATAGACTTCTTCAGCAAGTTCACCATTTAGGAATGCACTTTTAACATCCATCTGATAAACTTTAAAGTCATTATGAGCTGCAAAGTAGTCTAATTGTGTCCAATCTTGCAACTGGAGCATATGACTCATCAAAATCTAGTCCTTCTGTCTGGGTTAATCCCTTGGCAACCAACCTTGCTTTGTTTCTGGTTATTTCACCAGACTCAATCATTTTATTTCTGAAAACCCACTTGGTTCCAATTACAGATATTCCGTCAACAAATGGAACCAGTTTCCAGACTTTGTTTCTCTCAAATTGATCCAACTCTTCTTGCATTCCAAAGATCCAATCTTGATCCTTTAATGCTTCTTCTATAGTTTTAGGTTCAATATTTGAGATGAAACATCCATAAAGAGAGTCAGCAATTGCTCTTCTAGTTCTAACTCCTTGGTCTAAAGGACCAATCACATCCTTTGCAGGATGATTTCTTATCCATTTCATAATGGGTTTTGAACTAGTAGGATCAATATCATTTTGATCTGAATGTGAATCAATATGATCCTGATAGGATACTTGTGCAGTATCTGAGATATCTGGCACATGGGAAATGCCATGGATATCTGACACTTTTTCAGTGTTAGAGATATCTGGAATTTGATTTTCAGCAGTCTCATTCTCAGAAACCTCTTCATGATGAAGGTTCTCAGTAACTTGTTCCATTTCTGGAATTCTCATAGGAAATTCTTCAAGATGTCTTAGAGTCATCTGGTTGTTACTAAGCAATGGTTCCTTTTCATCGTCAGATTCATCCTCTAAGTGAATGATAGAGTTTTCTTTTGAGGATTCTTCTTCAGAATCTTTAATCATTATTTCTTTGAACCTATCTGAGAGTTCTTCATTCAAGAGTACTTTCTTGTTTCCTTCGTAGAAGACAACATGAACAGATTCTTCAATCTTTTGCGTTCTTTTGTTGTAGATTCTGTAGGCTTTGCTATTCAGAGAATAACCAAGAAATACTCCTTCATCTGCTTTTGGTTGAAATGTTCTCAAGTATTCTTTTCCATTGTTAAGAACAAAACATCTGCAACCAAACACCCTTAGATGTTTGATACTAGGGGGTCTACCAATCAAAAGTTCATAAGGAGTTTTGTCATGGTGTTTGTTAATCAAACATCTAGTTTGAGTGTAGCAGGCTGTGTTAACAGCTTCAACCCAATAGATTTCACTTATTTCAGTGACAGCAAGCATTGTTCTTGCTGCTTCTTTTAGGGTCCTATTCTTCCTTTCAGCAACACCATTTTGTTGTGGTGTCCTTACGGAAGATAGTTGATGTTGTATACCTTTGCAGGTACAAAACTCTTTTATGTACTGGTTCACAAACTCAGTACCATGGTATGTTCTGATTACAGATACCTTGTCATTTTTCATGACTTCAAGCTTATTCAGCAAGTTGGTATCTCAACCCTTGCATTAGATTTTTGTTTGAGAAATACAACCCAAGTGAATCTTTAGTAATCATCAACAACAACCAGACCATACTTCTTTCCTGCATAGCTAGTTACAGAGGATTCAAAAAGATCCATATGAAACATTTGCAGTGGCCTTTCACTGGAGTGTCTAGTTTTATCTTGAAAGATGTTTTGGATTGTTTTCCCATTTGGCAAGCTGAGCATATACCATCTTTTCTATATACCAGTTTGGGTAAACCAACCACCAATTCTTTCTTGGCTAGCTTGTTTAGAGTTTTGAAGTTCAAGTGACTCATTCTTTTATGCCATAGCTAGTTTTCTTCAGTGTGGCCAGATTGACTCACCATGAGACAATCTTCAGTTGTGGCAGATGCCTAGTCAGCAACATAAAGATTTCCTTTTCGCCTAGCAACCAAGACTGTCTACTTTGACTTATTGTCAATTACTTTGCATAGTTTTGACTTGATCTTAACAGTGTACCCTTTGTCTACCAATTGACTCATGCTTAGGAGATTATATTTCAATCCCTTTACATGTAGTACTTCAGAGATTGTAAGAGCTCCAAACTTCAGATTGCCAAATCCTATGGTTGGATTTTCATCTCCTCCAGCAAACCTAATAATTGGTCCTTTATCGCATTTTTTGTAGTTAATCAAATTTGCTTCCCACATCCACTATCAAAATGCCACTTCGGGTTCTTCCTCAGAGTGTTCTGCACAAGACCGGAAATATGGAGTTAGGGTCTCATTCCAATAATGGAACCTTCTGGACTAAAGAACCTCCCTGTAGGAATCCATTTCTGAATAAACTTCCTTGGGATATTCTTTTGTCTTGTTGGAACATAAGGAGGAATTAAATGATTAGTGTCATTATCATTTAAAGCTATTTTCCTTCTTGGTGTGTACCTTGGTCCTCCTCGTGGTGCTTTCAGATACCTGTCAAATTGCTGAGTCTTCTTTTCAGCAAACTTAGCTTTCCTTGCCAGACTTCTTCTAGCCCTGGCATTCAGAGTGGTCCTAACCTGTTCTTTCTTCCACTTCTGATGATTGCTATGCGCAATCCTGGCTTTCATCCATCGTTCTTGCTCTTGTTTATACTCGTGAGCGAGTTGTTTACCGATGGCTTTATAGCCAATGCCATTTCGAGCACCTGGCGCTGTCTGTTGGTCCAGATAACGGCAAAGTAAAAGACTAGAGGGGGGGGGGGGTGAATAGTCTTTTAAAACATTTGTCGTTAAACACGGTTTCTCAGAGATCTGTGAAGATTTCTGATACTTTATTTCAGAGAGCGGAAGACTTTTTTGTGATAAGTGCACGTGCTCAACAAGATAGGTGTAAATACTTTGCAAGGTAAATTAAGCAAGTAATAAGATGCAGAAAGTAAATAACACAAGTCTTTTTATAGTGGTATCTGAAGGTGGCGTAATCCTTCAACTAATCCACTTCGGCCTTTCTCAGACCTAGAATCCACTAAGACTGATAATTGAGGTAACCTTACAAGTATCTTCTCTCGATTCCTAAATACACTAGGTTCCCAACCAAGTGTTCCCCCTGAGTTATTCCCCGACTTTCACAGCCAAGTACTTCATGTACTCAGAAACCTTTTTCCTTGAGTTGTTCCTTAGTTTCCCAAACTAAGTACTTCCTGTACTCCACGCCGATTAAGGTGTTGGTTAAGGTAGTTTGTCAGGTGAGCTTCTTTAATAACTTGTTCAGTTATGCAGATAGCTCTATGAATCAAGTATACTTAATACACTTTGCAATGTATGGTATCTTGTTCTTTACTGACCCAAGTCTATGATAAGTGTTCAAGAGAATGAATCTCAGATATGAAATCTTAGTTCAACTCTTTCACAAATAACAATGCTTGTTAAGGATCAGGACACTTAGAACTTTTGTGCTACTTAGAATCAAGAGCTTTGGTCGCAACAGAAAGCTTGAAGGTAAGTAGTGTGCTTGAGAGAACTTGTGAGAGTAATCAATGTAAGTTCAGTGTTCTAAGTTCTGTGTGTTCTAAGGTGTGTTCTCAAGCAGTCTAAGTGTTGATATTTATAGATGAATTTGAGTGCCGTTTGAATAGTATCTGTTAGGCTTAAATCAAATTCAAACTATTGATATCTGAGTATAGTATTGTAGTACGTTTGTCTTCTTCTTCAGAAGCTACCGTTTTTGTTCAGACATCGCTATCCGTGCATTTAATGCATTGTACTATACTTTTGTCCTGTAGTGCCAACGGAACTTTGTACTATACGTTTTCTCTGATGCTGTTCATGTCCTTTACAAGAATTTATCACAACTCCAGATATCACTTGTTGAAACAACTTGTTATAATATATTTCTTTTCAGAAACATAATTTATGTCCAAGGTATCTGAGCGTAGATATCTGTGGGCACTTTCCTCGCCTCAGAAACCTTTTATTTCTCAGATATCTTTTGCAACACTGTTTATTTAAAAATGCTTGTGTCTTCAAGATATCTGGTCATAGGTATCTGGAAACCTTTGTCTTCAGCAATCTTGTGCAGTCTTCAAATCTTCAAATCCTTTGAACTGTTTTGTTGGATGCCTTCTTCTTGGTCTTCTTTTTAAAAAATAAAAATTACATTCAGAGACCTAACATCCTATACAAGATTAGCTAGACTATCATACTTAGTGAGTTTCCTCTTTTACAGTGTTCAAGTGAACCAAGAGTACTAACCACCTTTCTGAGCTAAGATAAGTCAATAGGTTGCTGATCAAAATCTAAACAGATATTCCTAACAAATTTCCCCCATTTTGATCAATCAACGATGACTATCTAACCTATTACAAATCTGGATGAGGAAACAATCCACCACTTAATCATTTCTTATGATCTTTTAATTCATATAATTAAGTGCGGAAAGTAAACATCAACCAAATCACAAGGTGTGATCTTTGCTGACAAGTTATCTTTTATAGATTGATATCTGAGAGTAGGTTCATCAGATATGTTACAATGAAAGTTCAGATAACTTTTACAAGATAAAACAACAATAAGGTACAGTCAGCAAGATACTAAATACATAGTAAATTAGGACAACAGGAGTAACCAAGCTCCAAGTAGACATCCTAATAAACTAGTCTTCAAGTCTTCAAATCTTAAAGACTCAAGGATCAATTTGCATACTCCCTATCTCCAAATCTTTTGATATCATCTGAGTAGTCATAGAGTAAGGTTCTGACCAACATCTCAGTGTCTCTGGCATAACCACATACTTCTTTGTATGATTTGGTGGGATTTTTCTTGGCAAAGTGTTTGACCCATAAATATTCTTCCCATTTCCAGGAATGCTCAATTCTGATATCTGATAGCTTGAAGTAATCATGTATGATCCTCAGATATCTGATGTCACCCTTGTATTGACCTTCAGTCATGTAGAATGACTCAAAGGGTTCCACAGCAAGTCTTGGCCTTGTGCCTGTTCCAGTGAGGTTTGGGACTTTATGCACATCATCAGGTTTTCCATAAGGACATTCATCATTAAGGTCCTTCCTCATGGCTTCAACTCTCTTGACAACTTCAAAATCCAACCAAGCTTTGACATGATTTGTGTTGATCAAGATTGGCTTGTCTTTTCTCCATGCCATCAGTTGTTGATGGATGGGTACTGGGAATCCTTTTTCATTTACAAGCAAGTGCTTGAGTTCCAGTATCCAGTATCCATTCCTCTGATGAATACACCTGTAGGAGGAGGAGTTGTTGTCAGTCTTCACATACTCAATTCTGGCTTCTTCTGGCCTGAGTGGAAATTGACCTTTTCTTCTTTCAGCTCTCAATCTATTCCTCCTTTGCCTTGAGTTTTCCCTTGGATTTCTTGAAGAACCACCCTGGATTGACTTGGTATTTCCAGAGGGTGTTTTAGCTGCCAAAGGCTTTGCAGCTATGGGCTCAGTTAGGCTATCAATTTTTCTTTTTCTGTGAAGAGGAGCTTCAGCTTCATCAGTCTCTTCATCATCATCATCATCAAGATTAATTCTTGTGAGAGTTTTGCAGCCTTCTTCATTGCCCAGGGATTTGATTTGGCCTTCTTCTTCTTCTTCTTCTTCTTCTTCTTCTTCTTCTTCTTCTTCTTCTTCTTCTTCTTCTTCTTCTTCTTCTTCTTCTTCTTCTTCAGAAGACTCATCAATCCCTCTCACTTGTCTTCTCCTTGGAGCCTTGGTACTCCTTGGAGGTTTCTGTGCCATGGCCCTTGTTACCATTGAAGTTCCTTCAGTTGGTTTCTGGGAAGTAGCTACCATTTGTAAAGCAGCTTGACTTGAGGTCCAGATTTGTACAATCCTTCCCCCTTAGTCATTGTTGGCTGACTAAGCTTCATAAAGGATTCTGAGAGAGACTCAAAATGCCCTTATGGCGGTTATAGGCGGTGACCAACCGAAGTTCAGCTTTGAGCTCCTGATTTTGTTTGATAAGTCCATTTTCCTTATCAGTGAGCTCTGCCAATGGGCCTTGAATGGCATCTGCTTTTCCAGCAGCATAGCTAGCTTCTTCAAAAGCTTTTGCAGCCAAGTTTTGGTCATCATCCCTAACCATGCCTAGGTCTTTCTGAGCAATGACCAGACTGGTTGTCCTCTGAGTGATGAGCTCAGTGAGTGTCTTCATTTCTGCAGGGACTGATGTAGTGGCGGCTTTATCTTGAGAAAATAACTCCTTTTTCAATTTAGCCAGTACTTGATATATGTTCAAGTATTCATTGGAGTTGACATTTGGCAGCTTGCTGAAGATTTCAGGAGCAATTAGCTTCCTTTTCAAATGAGAAACTGCTAAGTGTTCATTGCGGTGTTCTGCCAATTTCTTCTCTTCTTCATCATCAGCCCAGTGATCTTCATCCTCTTGGACATTTTCAAGATTTTCTAGTCGAGAAACCATCTCAGAGATGGGCTTCTTTCCTTTCAGAGAGGAGGATGGTATATCTTTTGATGGTGATGCAGCCTTAGCATCATGCTTTTCTTCAGATACTTCTTCATTTTCTAGCTCCTTAGCAATGGCATTTACAGCATCCTGGAGCTCTTTGACCTCAAGGTAAGCTACCATTTCTTGTAAGTATTGATCTTGAAGCTGATTAAGCTTATCTCTGGATTTAGCTAGCTCTTCTTCCAGTTGAAGATGGAGTTGTTGTTCTTCTACCAACAGTTGTTTGAGTTGAGCAGCTCTAGCTTGTGTATTCAATATCTTTTGAGTTGTTTCCTCAGAGTGCTCAACTACTTGTTCAGTAGTGTCCTTTTGTTGTTGGGAAGATGGATGGGTAGATTTTTGGGGAGATGGAGGAGGGGATTTTTGTGATGTCCTCTCATTGTTTTTTTCAGCAACTGAGGCACTCTTTCTCTGTGTAATCCCTCCTGTCCCTGGTGCAGGGGCATCATCATCATCCTTTTTATCATTCTCATCCTTGTGATGGTCAGAAGGAGAATCTTCATAGTCATTCCCATCAGTCTCCTTCTCTTCTTCATCTTCAGAGACCAGATTGATCACTTCTGAAATAGTGATCTTTTGCCCATTTACCTCCTCTTGTTCAGTGGGTACACATTGTAAGGTCTGGGGAAAAGTAGGCTTGAATGCCATCTGCATTCTGGTATGACCATCTACCTTCTCAAAAGCTTCTATGAGCTTGTGTGCAGCTTCTTTGATAAAGTCCTTATGCATCAGAGTAGCAAAAGAGTACTGCTCTGTTGGGAACATAGCATGGACATAATTCTCCAAGTCAAAAGCTCTGACTCTTCTCAATTGGTGATCAGTCACCTTTGTTAATTCAGTCAGATCTGAGATTCTGAGCTTTTGCCACTTTCTGAAACACTTGAGATGTTTCTTTAGTGTGTGGTTCTTGAAGAATGTAAGCAGGTCTTTTTTTGAGAATGCAGAAGCCTTTTGCACACTTGTTTGAGCTTGAAAGAAAGAGTTTTGAGTTAGATTCAAAACTTGTGTACATATCTGAGTATTTGTGTAGTTAGGTTTTTGAGTTACCTGAATGATTACATCAGG
Source organism: Plantago major (assembly GCA_026545765.1). Taxonomy (NCBI): domain Eukaryota; kingdom Viridiplantae; phylum Streptophyta; class Magnoliopsida; order Lamiales; family Plantaginaceae; genus Plantago; species Plantago major. Next base: position 47,224,211 of record CM048844.1, read on the forward strand.
CTCAGAGACTTATAATACTGAGGTAGGGGGTGCCTCAGATATCTTGTTGTCAGGTGGAGACTTGGGAGTCTGGTCCTCATCAACCTTTCTTTCTACTTGTACCTGAGAATTAAAATTAACACAATACTTAGGAAATTGTCATGAAAGAATATATGCAATTAAGCTTCAATGATCTCTGAGTTTTTCACTTACTTCCTTAACAGGAGACTCAAAATCATTTTTCTCAGAAACTTTCTCAGTTTCTGGTGTTCTTTCTGGTGATGTTGCCTTGGGGGCTTCATCAATTTCCATGGGTGCAGGGGATGTAGCAACTCTTTCCCCTTACACTTCTACTTCTGAATGAGCCTATAAGTAGAAAGTATTGAGTAATTAGAGAAGAATTTATATTAACCCATGATGAAGAATGTTTATCACTGAGTTTTATATACCTTCACACTAGAAGGCTCAATGATATTTTCTTCAGAAACCTTGACGGTTTCTGGGTGCTTTTCTGTCATTTCTGCCTTATCTTCTTCTTTCTCAGTTGGAGCCTATTAGAAACAAACACTTATTGGTCAAGTGTATTAACATATAACTGAAAAGTAATATCTTAAGGAACTCTTTATCACCTGTGGCACAGGCTCAGATTCCTCAAGAGGTGAGGTTGTGGTAGCCTCTTTCTCAGTCTCTGAGGCAAGCTTTCCAGCTTCCTCTTGTTCTTGTGTTTCTAATTCAGCCTGTAACAAAGAAATTTTTGTTAAATAACAAGATTAATAAACACAAAATATCACTAGTAGAGAGTTAAACCATTCAGCTACCTGAGCAGTGTCAGGCTGATTGGTCTCTAGAACTTGTGACCCTTTTATGCTTTGGTCTTGTTGTTCCATTTCAGCTTCTTTGTTTGAAGTTTTAGGTACTTCAGACCTTTTCTGAGTATACAACTCAGTTTCCTCCCCTGGTTGATCATTCTGAGTAGATGTCTCAGTTTGATCCCTCTCTAGGAGTTGGGGAACCTGCTCTTTTGCAGGATTTTCTTCAGCAATAAAAGATGCTGGTATCTGTAACTCAAGTACCATTTTAGCAGTATCCACATCTGGCTGTTGTGGTTGTTGTGCTTGAGACAGACTGTTGAGTGTTGAGGCAATGGTAGTATCCTCCAACACTAAGTTATCACTCATCAGAGCATCTTCAATATGCTTCAGTCTTTCTTGCTCTGGCGGTGTAATTTGTCTAATGACCTTGGACACAGTTGCTTCTTCAGCAACCTTTGGTGTAGGTTCTTCTTCAGATACCTCTACACTAGTTACTTTTTCAGTAACCTTAGCCCTTTTTGATTTCTCTTGGACTTGAGAGACGACTAAATCATCATCTTCATCGTCAGAGTTCTCATCAGCATTAGGAACTGATTGGTCCATAATCCCTACGGTTTCTGCAGATAGGGCTTGGTATCTATCACTACTTTCTTTAGCAGCATTGATAAGTTCATCAGCAAGGCTTTTGGTAGTAGTTTTAACATTTCTGAAAGCACTTTCTCTTGCTGAGTCTATTTGTTCAGTAGTCAGTACCTCTTTTGCAGCATTGATGAGTTCATCAGTAGTGTCTGCAGGTATCTAGGAATCGATACCCTCAATGAGTTTGTCCTCTGATTTACCAGCAGACTTCTTTCGAGAAGTTCTGGGCTTTTTGGTCGCAACCTTTCCCTTAGATACCTCTTCAGTCTTTCGCTTCTTGGAACCTTTTTGAGATCCAGTAACCTTTTTCATCAAGTTCGTATACTCATATTTGTAGAGTAGGTTACTGTTGGCTATGTCAGCCTTCTCTCTGAGCTCAATGCCAAGCTTCTCCAGCAAGTAGCATATCTTTAGACCATAACTCACTGTGGCCTTTGGCTCAGCAAGTCCCTTAGCGATTTTAGGCTCGAAGCCTTGAATCTTCTTCACAAACTTCATAAAGGCGTACTTGCCCCAATTGAAAGGGTTTTCCAGCCTTTTGTCTTGTTGTTGCAACAAGAACATCATCATCCAGCGTTCTTGGCTTATTTGGTCAGCACCTCCTTGTAGACCATCAAAGCATCTGTGAAGAATGCATGCCAACACATCCCAATGAACCAACAGATGTCTGGTTCTGATGTCAGCAAGCTTGAAATCAGTGGGTGTACCTTGTTTGTTAGTGTCACACACACCACTGTACAACTGTTTTACACCTTCAAGGAGATCTTCATCTTTGGTGTCTATTTCAAAATCCTTTCCAAGATTTTGAAGATCAAACAACTTACAGAAAGTTGTTAAGTCCAAAAGGATTTCCTTTCCTTGGACCTTAGTTTTGATAGACACTATTGCAGTGCCTTCAGAAACACAGGATATAATCCTAGAGTTATTGTAGAATTCTAACACATCCAGTGAAGAAATTCCACTGGGAAGAGCAGATAGAAAACCCTTGATTTGTGCCTTTTCAAGCATGTCAAGAATCAGTTTCCTATCGGCTTGGTTTTCAATAGCAGCCGTGAGGTATTTCTCAATCATGGCACCACCCCAAATCATCCTGTGATTTGAAGTCCAATGATCGGGATTAAAGTCTCCTACCAATCGATTGTTCACTATAACCAACTCTGGTGCTTGCTTTTCAACAGTACCAGTGGTAGAAGATTGGGATTTCTGGGTGACGAACGTTTAGGAGCCATCTCTTTATATAGTGCAAGTGTTTGAAAGTTTGAAAGAGATTTGGGTGAGAAATTAGTGATTCTTTGCAGAAAAACTAACAGAGATTTGCAGAGGTTGAACAATGGTTTTTGCTATTCTTGTGCAAGTCTGAGTGTTGGATTAGGCGAAAGTGATTTCTTTTGCCAAAATTCTATATATATAGCAACGTAATTCAAACAAACATATACATACAAATTAGTTTTGTATGTACGTATCTGTGAATTGCAGTAAGGCGTGGGTAAAAGTTTGTTCGGCATTAAATGCATAGTGGACCATGTCGGAATTTCAACAGTTCACTTCTTACAGAGAATTAATCTCCGTCGTTAAGATCAATCGCCCATTTTATCAAGGGTCACCATTGCTTCTTCAGCAATGATCACAATCAACAATTGTAATTGTGCCCATTTAATAAATTTTGGCTATTAGCTGTCTGAATCACGTTTCTGTGTGAATGAGAGTACTGTTTGTATCTGAGTCAATCTTATACTTGATGTCTTTTCACAGTTTTACACAAAGATAGAAATAATACAAATTTCAAGGTAGTAGTTGATTGTAGACAGTTGTACTACTCTCTTTTGTGTTCCCCCTCACTGAGTGATCTAGATATCTGAGTACCCGTCTCAGAAATCTTCAAATAGCTATTTTACCCTTTAGCCTTTGGTTTCTGGATACCCGTTCCAGATTCCTCTTTTCTCTCCTTCGATATCTTCTTCAGATATCTGAACTTTTTCAGTTCTTTGGTAGCTCCATTAGTCCAAGACTATGGCTTAAGGCTAAGAATCTACTTTCTTGTAGTGGCTTAGTGAAGATATCTGCAAATTGGTCTTCAGTACCAATCTTGAGTATCTCTATATGCCTTTTTCAACATGGTCTCTGATGAATTGGTGTCTAACATCAATGTGCTTTGTTCTTGCATGAAACTTAGGATTCTGAGTCATGGCAATAGCACTTGTGTTGTCACAGAAAATAGGTGTTTTCTCTATATTGAGTCCATAGTCTCTGAGTTGTTGTTGTATCCACAATATTTTTGAAGCACAACACCCAGCAGCAATATATTCAGCCTCTGTGGTAGATGTGGAAATTGAATTTTGTTTCTTGCTGAACCAAGATATCAATCTAGCACCAAGAAACTGACACGTTCCTGAGGTGCTTTTTCTATCAAGCAATGACCCAGCATAGTCAGCATCTGAATAGGCAACCAAACTCAATCCACTATCTTTTGGATACCACAATCCAACTTCTACAGTACCTTTTACATACTTCAATATTTTCATAGCAATGTTGTAGTGTGATTGCATTGGATTTGTCTGAAATCTAGCACACACTCCAACTGCATATTGAATATCAGGTCTACTTGCAGTGAGGTACAGCAGAGACCCAATCAATTTCCTATACTTGTGTTCTTCAACACTCTTGTCAGATTCAGTATAGGTCATTTTGGTTCCAATGCTCATAGGTATCTTAGCATTCTTTTCAGAAGGCTTTAGATTAAACTTGTTGAGCATGTCCTTTGCATACTTTGTTCGACTAATGAATATTCCATCATTGAGTTGCTTGACTTGCAGCCCTAGGAAGTAATTTAATTCTCCCATCATGCTCATCTCAAATTTACATTTCATGAGTTCGGCAAAGTCTTCACAAAGTTGCTTGTTTTTAGATCCAAATATAATGTCATCAACATATACTTGAACTAAAAGTAGTTTCCCATCATGGTTTAATGTGAAGAGTGTTTTATCAACATCTCCTTTATTGAAGCCACTTTCTAGTAGGTATCTGGCCAATGTATCATACCATGCTCTTGGAGCGTGTTTCAGTCCATACAGAGCTTTCTGAAGCTTATAGACCATCCTACTTTCTGAGAAAACTTCAAAACCTGGTGGTTGCTCAACATAGACTTCCTCAGCAAGTCCACCATTTAGGAATGCACTCTTGACATCCATTTGATAAACTGTAAAGTCATTATGAGCTGCAAAGGCTAGAAAGAGTCTTATTGAATCCAATCTTGCAACTAGTGCATAAGATTCATCAAAATCTAGTCCTTCAGTCTGGGTGAATCCCTTGGCAACCAACCTAGCTTTGTTTCTGGTTATTTCACCAGACTCATTCATTTTGTTTCTGAAAACCCACTTGGTTCCGATTACAGATATTCCGTCAACAAATGGAACCAGTTTCCAGACTTTGTTTCTCTCAAATTGATCCAACTCTTCTTGCATTGCAGAGATCCAATCTTGATCCTTTAATGCTTCTTCTATAGTTTTTGGTTCAATATTTGAGATGAAACATCCATAGAGACAATTTGCATTTTCAGCAATTGCTCTTCTAGTTCTAACTCCTTGGTCTATGGGACCAATCACATCCTTTGCAGGATGATTTCTTATCCATTTCATAATGGGTTTTGAACTAGTAGGATCAATATCATTTTGATTTGAGTGTGAATCAATATGATCTTGATGGGATACTTGTACAGTATCTGAGATATCTGACACATGGGAAATGACATGGATATCTAACACTTTTTCAGTGTTAGACATATCTGGAACTTGTATTTCAGCAATCTCATTTTCAGATACCTTTTCATGATGAAGGTTCTTAGTAACCTGTTCCATTTCTGGAATTCTCATAGGAAATTCTTCATCATGTCTTAGAGTCATCTGGTTGTTACTAAGCAATGGTTGCTTTTCATCGTCAGACTCATCCTCTATTTGAATGATAGAATTGTTTCCTTTTGAGGATCCTTTTTCAGAATCTTTAATCATAAGATCTTTGAACCTATCTGAGAGATCATCATTCAAGAGTACTTTCTTGTTTCGTTCATAGAATACTACATGAACAGATTCCTCAATCTTTTGCGTTCTTTTGTTGTAGATTCTATAGGCTTTGCTATTCAGAGAATAACCAAGAAATACTCCTTCATCTGCATTTGGTTGAAATGTTCTCAAGTATTCTTTTCCATTGTTAAGAACGAAACATCTGTAACCAAACACCCTTAGATGTTTGATACTAGGGGGTCTACCAATGAAGGGCTCGTAAGGAGTTTTGCCAAGGTGTTTGTTAATCAAACATCTATTTTGAATGTAGCAGGCTGTGTTTACAGCTTCAACCCAATAGATTTCACTTATTTCAGTGTCAGCGAGCATTGTTCTTGCCGCTTCTTTTAGGGTCCTATTCTTCCTTTCAACAACACCATTTTGTTGTGGTGTTCTTACCGAAGATAGTTGATGTTGTATACCTTTGCAGGTACAAAACTCTTTTATGTATTGGTTTACAAACTCAGTACCATGGTCTGTTCTGATTACAGATACCTTGTCATTTTTTATGACTTCGAGCTTATTCAGCAAGTTGGGTATCTCAACCCTTGCATCAGATTTGTGTTTGAGAAAGACAACCCAAGTGAATCTTGAGTAATCATCAACAACAACCAGACCATACTTCTTTCCTACCTAACTAGTTACAGAGGATTCAAAAAGATCCATATGTAACATTTGCAGTGGCCTTTCACTGGAATGTCTAGTTTTAGACTTGAAAGATGTTTTGGATTGTTTTCCCATTTGGCAAGCTGGGCATATACCATTTTTTCTATATGCCATTTAGGGTAAACCAACCATGAACTCTTTCTTGGCTAGCTTGTTTAGAGTTTTGAAATTCAAGTGACTCATTCTTTTAAGCCATAGCCAATTTTCTTCAGTGTGGCCAGATTGACTCACCATGAGACATTCTTCAGTTGTGGCAGATGCCCAATCAGCAACATAAAGATTTCCTTTATGCCTTGGAACCAATACTGTCTGTTTTGACTCATTGTCAATCACTTCGCATAGTTTTGAGTTGATCTTGACAGTGTACCCTTTGTCTACTAGTTGACTCATGCTTAGGAGATTATATTTCAATCCCTTTACATGTAGTACTTCAGAGATTGTAAGGGCTCCAAACTTCAGATTACCAAATCCTATGGTTGGATTTTCATCTCCTCCAGCAAACCTGATAATTGGTCAATCATTGCACTTTCTGTAGTCAATCAGATTTGCTTTGTCTCCTGTCATTGCTTCCCACATCCACTATCAAAATGCCACTTTGGATTAGTCTTTAGAGTGTTCTGCACAAAACAGGAAATAGGAGATTAGGTTCTCATACCAACAATGGAACCATCTGGACTAAAGAATCTTCCAGTAGGAATCCATTTTTGAATGAATTTCTTAGGAACATTCTTTTGTCTAACAGGAACATAAGGAGGAATTCTAGTTAAATGATTAGTATCATTGTCATTAATAACTATTTTCTTCCTTGGTGTGTTTCTTGGTGCTCCATTTGGTGCTTTCAGATACCTGTCAGGTTTCTGAGTTTGCTTCTCCGCAAACTTAGCTTTCCTAGCCAGATTTCTTCTAGCCCTGGCATTCAGATTTTCAGTGGCTTGATTCATCTTCCACTTCTGATAATTGTTGTGAGCAATTCTAGCCTTTAGCCATCATTCTTGCTCTTGTTTGTACTCACGAGCAAGTTGTTTCCCGATGGCTTTATAGCCAATACCATTCCGAGCACCTGGTGCTATCTGAGATCTTTTCTCAGCAGCTTTGCTAGTCTCTGGGTAATCTATTTTCTTTCCAGAAAACGTGACATAGGAGAATTTGTCAGCTCCTGCAATTTTTCCTTTTCGAGAGACATAGAACTGTGGGTGATTACACTTTTCAGTGTTATGTTTTTTTTCAGAAATATTCCCAACAGATTTCTTTTGGACTTGTTTTTCCCACAAAGGTTTGGTCGCAACTGCGTTTCCTTTGTCAACAACCTTAGCTTTCTGACCGATACTGTAGGTTGTTTAGGAACCACATTGCTGAGCACTGACAAATGTTCTTCTTTCATCACTCTTATTCAGAGTGGTAGAACTATCTGTCTGTGTGTCCAGCCCAAGTCCTCTCTTTTCTGAAGGATCTCTTAAATAAGATTATACTTCAGTAAGAGTGTCACTAGCTTTGGCATAAGATTGAAAAGATAGGTCTTTCTTTTTGAGTTCTTCATTCTCAGAAAGAAGATCTTCACATTTCTTTTAAAGATTGGACAATGCTTCTTCATGTGACTTTTCAGTCTCAGATATCTGAGACTTGAGAAATGCATTTTCAGCATCCTTTTTCTCAGATATCTTGAGTATTTGTGAATTTTTCTTTACAAGAGAATTCTTTTCTTCTTCAAGGATCTCTGCTCTAGCTCGGACCATCAGAAATTCTCTTTCGTAGAGATCAAGTTCTCTTCTGAGATGTTCCAGATCTTTAATTCCTTCCTCATCACTTTCGTAAGTATAACAGGAAGTATGTGTTACCTCATCAGCCATTAGACAAGGTTCAATGTTGGAGATATCTGAAAAGATTTCTTGAGCCATTCCACACACTTCTTTCTTCTTTTGACCAAAGTTAATTAATTCATGGGAAACACTGCACATTTCTGGAGAAGGCAGTGTGGAATCATCTGAATCTTCATCCTCAGAATCAGAATCAATATCTAGAGCATCCAGTTGGAGTTGAATTTTTTTTCCTTTCTTCAGTGAGCATAGCTTTCTGACTTCTCTTGAAGTTTCTTCTATCTTTCTTGTCACCTGTCTTTAGTTTGTTGAAGGCAGGGCAATCCTTCTTGAAATGACCAGGTTTCTGACAATAGATACAGATATTGTTTCGGATTTCTACTTCCTCAGTACTAGATGTTTTTTTAGCCGGCTTGTTCAACGAGCTTTGCATATTTTTATACTAGTGATAGTTTGAGCCTAGATGCTTTTTCAGCTTCTCTTTGGCTTTTCATCTCTCTATTTCCCGACTGACATATTTTCTCATTTGCTTTACAGCAAGAGCATCCTCAGTCACCTCCTTGCCTTCCTTCTTTTCAGAAGTTCCTTGAGCAACTAGAGCAACATTCTGCAACTTTTCAGTTGTTTGTTCTCTTTAAGTTGTCTCATAGTCAACAGTGGCAAGGTGACAGAAAAGTTCCACTGGAGTGATATCTGGCATTCCTTGGTTAAAGTAGAAAAACTTTGTGTGCTCCCAGTTATGATTTAGACTTCTCACAATAGTCTTAATCTTTTCTGACTGGGTATATCTATTACTTTCTCCAAGTGCAGCCATGTCACTCATAAGTGTTGTAAACTGGAAATCTAGTTCTTCAAGACTCTCTGTGGGACCTTGTTTAAAGTTTTGGAATTTGAGCTTCAAAACTTCGAACTTATTTTCCTTCGTTTTCTCAGTGCCGGCACAGATTTCTTCAATCAGTTGCCAGGCCACTTTCGCCGTTTTTGCACCCCACAGTTTACACTGTATGTGCTCTGCAGTAGAACGTATGATGATATTGCGAGCCTGACCATCCAGTCGATTTCTCTTGGCATCTTCCGATGTCCAGAGCTCTCTGGGCTTTGGTTCGTAAATAACTTGACTGGCAGGTCTACCACTGGTTGACGCATCTATCTGTGAACACCCATCGCTTTGTTCTCTGTCTCTACCATTAGAAACCTCCATGACCTGCTTGAGTTGTTGAATAACTATTGGGCCATTCTTTATCACGTTGATCATTTCGTCACTGATGGCTTCTAGGTGGAACAACATTCTAGGTGGAGCATCATGTTGTTCTTCCATTTCTCATAATTCTCTGGCTTGAGAATTGGGGCGTCACTTAAAGACATTCTGCAGAAAACACACTAACCAAATAAATCAAGTGTAGGTGAAAAGCAGTTAGTGGGCACTTATCGGGGATCTAGGTTCAGTGCAGAAGGCTTGGGAACCTCCCGCTCTGATACCACTTGTTGGTCTAGATAACGGCAAAGTAAAATACTGAAGGGGGGGGGGGGGGGGGTGAATAGTCTTTTAAAACATTTGTCGATAAACACGGTTTCTCAGATATCTGTGAAGATTTCTGATACTTAATTTCAGAGAGCCGAAGAATTTTCTGTGATAAGTGCACGTGCTCAGCAAGATAGGTGTAAATACTTTGCAAGGTAAATTAAGCAAGTAATAAGATGCAGAAAGTAAATAACACAAGTCTTTTTATATTGGTATCTGAAGGTGGCGTAATCCTTCAACTAATCCACATCGGCCTTTCTCAGACCTAGAATCCACTAAGACAGATAATTGAGGTAACCTTACAAGTATCTTCTCTCGATTCCTAAATACACTAGTTTCCCAACCAAGTGTTCCCCCTAAGTTATTCCCCGGCTTTCACAGCCAAGTACTTCCTGTACTCCACGCCGATTAAGGTGTTGGTTAAGGTAGTTTCTCAGGTGAGCTTCTTTAATAACTTGTTCAGTTATGCAGATAGCTCTATGAATCAAGTATACTTAATACACTTTGCAATGTATGGTATCTTGTTCTTTACTGACCCAAGTCTATGATAACTATTCAAGAGAATGAATCTCAGATATGAAATCTTAGTTCAACTCTTTCACAAATAACAATGCTTGTTAAGGATCAGGACACTTAGAACTTTTGTGCTACTTAGAATCAAGAGCTTTGGTCGCAACAGAAAGCTTGAAGGTAAGTAGTGTGCTTGAGAGAACTTGTGAGAGTAATCAATGTAAGTTCAGTGTTCTAAGTTCTGTGTGTTCTAAGGTGTGTTCTCAAGCAGTCTAAGTGTTGATATTTATAGATGAATTTGAGTGCCGTTTGAATAGTATCCGTTAGGCTTAAATCAAATTCAAACTATTGATATCTGAGTATAGTACTGTAGTACGTTTGTCTTCTTCTTCAGAAGCTACCGTTTTTGTTCAGACATCTCTGTCCGCGCATTTAATGCATTGTACTATACTTTTGTCCTGTAGTGCCAACAGAACTATGCATGGTATCAAAGATCTTTATACTATCAGATTTCTCTGATGCTGTGCACGTCCTTTTCAAGAATTTATCACAACTCCAGATATCACTTGTTGAAACAACTTGTTATAATATATTTCTTTTCAGAAACATAGTTTATGTCCAAGGTATCTGAGCGTAGATATCTGTGGGCACTTTCCTCGTCTCAGAAACCTTTTATTTCTCAGATATCTTTTACAACACTATTTATTTAAAAACGCTTGTGTCTTCAAGATATCTAGTCATAGGTATCTGGAAACCTTTGTCTTCAGAAATCTTGTGCAGTCTTCAAATCTTCAAATCCTTTGAACTTTTCATGCTGGATGCCTTCTTCTTGGTCTTCTTTTTAGAAAATAAAAATTACATTCAGATGCCTAACATCCTATCCAAGATTAGCTAGACTATCATACTTAGTGAGTTTCCTCTTTTACAGTGTTCAACTGAACCAAGAGTACTAACCACCTTTCTGAGCTAAGATAAGTCATTTGGTTGCTGATCAAAATCTAAACAGATATTCCTAACACTGTCTGAGTTCTTTTCTCAGCAACCTTGCTAGTCTCTGGAACGTCTTTCTTTCCAGTAAACATGATATTGGAAAATTTGCCTGCTCCTACAATTTTTCCTTTCTGAGAGACATAGCACTGTGGGTGATTACACTTTTTAGTGTTATGTTTCTTTACAGAAACGTTCCCAACAGTTTTCTTTTGGACTTTTTTTTCCCACAAAGGGTTGGTCGCAACTGCCTTTCCATTGTCAACAACCTTAGCTTTCTGACCAATGCTATATGTTATTTGGGAACCATCTTGCTGAGCACTCACAAACGTTATTCTTTCGTCACTCTTATTCAGAGTGGTAGAACTATTTGTTTGAGTGTCCAGCCCAAGTCCTCCCTTTTCTGAAGGATCTCTTAAATAAGAGTGCACTTCAGTAAGAGTGTCACTAGCTTTGGCATAGGATTGAAAAGATAATTGTTTCTTCTTGAGTTCCTAATTTTCAGAAAGAAGATCTTTATTTTCCTTTTGGAGCATATCCATTGCCTTTCTGTGTAACTTCTCCGTTTCAGATATATGTGCTTTGAGAAATGCATTTTCAGCATCCTTTTTCTCAGATATCTTGAGTAATTGTGAATTTTCCTTCTCAAGATAATTCTTTTCTTCTTCAAGAATGTCGGTTCTAGCTCGGATCATTTGAAATTCTCTTTTGTAGAGATCAAGTTCTCTTCTGAAATATTCTAAATCTCTAATTTCTTCCTCATCACTCTCATAAATTATGAATTGAGAAATGTTGGTTCCCTCTTGAGCCATTAGGCAAGGCTCAATGTTGGAGCAATCTGGATAGATCTCCTCAGCAACCCCACATATTTCCCTTTTCTTTTGACCAAAGTCAACTAATTCATGAGTGATGCCACATAATTCTGGAGAAGGTAGTTTGGTATCATCAAAATATTCTTCCTCAGATTCTGACTCAATATCAAGATCATCCAGTTGGATTTGAATCTTTTTCCTTTCTTCAGTGAGCATAGCTCTCTAACCTCTCTTGAAGTTTCTTCTATCTTTCTTGTCCCCTGTCTTTAACTTATTAAAAAAGGGCAATCTCTTTTAAATGACCAAGTTTCTGACAATAGAAACAGATATCGTTTCCGATTTCTGCTTCCTTAGTACTACATGCTTGCTGAGCCGGCTTGTTCAGCGAGCTTGAGAGCTGCATTTTTTGTACTGGTGATAGTTTGAGCCTAGATGCTTTTTTCAGCTTCTCTTTGGCTTTTCTTCTCTCAATATCCCGACTGACATATTTTCTCATCTGCTTTACAACACGAGCATCTTCCTCAGTCATTTTCTTGGTATCCTTCTTTTCAGAAGTACCTTGTGTTACTAAAGCAACATTGTAAACTTTCTCAGCAATTGTTTGTTCTCTCTGAGTAGTTTCATAGTTGACAGTAGCCAAGTGGGAAAAGAGTTCTACTGGAGTGATATTTGGCATTCCTTGGTTGAAATAAAAATACTGAGTGTGTTCCCAGTTTTGATTCAAGCTTCTCACGGTAGTCTTAACCTTTTCAGAGTTAGGGTATCTCTCACTTTCACCAAGTGCAGACATTTCACTCATCAATGTTGTGAACCGGAAATCTAGTTCTTCAAGAGTCTCTGTGGGACCTTGTTTAAAGTTTTGGAATTTGAGCTTCCAAACATCGAACTTATTTTCCTTTGTTTTCTCAGTGCCGGCACAGATTTCATCGATCAGTTGCCAGACCACTTTCGCCGTTTTTGCACCCCATAGTTTACACTGTATGTGCTCTGGAGTGGAACGTATGATGATATTGCGAGCCTGACCATCCAGTCGATTTCTCTTGGCATCTTCCAATGTCCAGAGCTCTCTGGGCTTTGGCTCGTAAACAACTTGACCAGTAGGTCTTCCACTGGTTGAAGCACCAGTTTGTGAGGAACCACCACTTGGTTCTTCATCAGTGGGAACTCTGTCTCTACCATTAGAAACCTCCATGACCTGCTTGAGTTGTTGAATGACTATGGGGCCATTCTTTATTACTTTGATCATTTCATCACTGATGGCTTCTAGGTGGAGCATCATGTCGTTCTTCCATTTCTCATAATTCTCTGGCTTGAGAATTGGAGCTTCACATAAAGACATCTTACAGCAAACACACTAAACAGACAAATCAAGTGTAGGTGAAAAACAGTTAGTGGGCACTTATCTGGGATCTAGTTTCAGTGCAGAAGGCTTGGGAACCTCCTGCTCTGATACCACTTGTTGGTCCAGATAACGGCAAAGGGAAAAGACTGAGGGGGAGTGAATAGTCTTTTACAACTTTTGTTGATAAACACAATTTCTCGGATATCTGATACTTAATTTCAGAGAGCGGAAGACTTTTTTGTGATAAGTGCACGTGCTCAGCAAGATATATGTAAATACACAGCAAGGTAAATAATGCAAGTAATCAATTGCATAAAGTAAATAACACTGATATTTATAGTGGTATCTGAAGGTGGCGTAATCCTTCAACTAGTCCACTTCGTCCTTTCTCAGACCTAGAATCCACTACGACAGATAATTGAGTTCACCTTACAAGTATCTTCTCTCGATTCCTAAATACACAAGGTTCCCAACCAAGTGTTCCCCCTAAGTTATTCCTCGGCTTTCACAGCCAAGTACTTCCTGTACTCAGAAACCTTTTTCATGAAGTTGTTCCTTAGTTTTCCAAACTAAGTACTTCCTGTACTCCACGCCGATTAAGGTGTTGGTTAAGGTAGTTTGTCAGGTGAGCTTCTTTAATAACTTGTTCAGTTATGCAGATAGCTCTATGAATCAAGTATACTTAATACACTTTGCAACGTATGGTAACTTGTTCTTTACCGACCCAAGTCTATGATAAGTGTTCAAGAGAATGAATCTCAGATATGAAATCTTAGTTCAACTCTTTCACAAATAACAACGCTTGATAGGGATCAGGACACTTAGAACTTTTGTGCTACTTAGAATCAAGAGCTTTGGTCGCAATAGAAAGCTTGAAGGTAAGTAGTGTGCTTGAGAGAACTTGTGAGAGTAATCAATGTAAGTTCAGTGTTCTAAGTTCTGTGTGTTCTAAGGTGTGTTCTCAAGCAGTCTAAGTGTTGATATTTATAGATGAATTTGAGTGCCGTTTGAATAGTATCCGTTACGCTTAAATCAAATTCATCCTATTGATATCTGAGTATAGTACTGTAGTACGTTTGTCTTCTTCTTCAGAAGCTACCGTTTTTGTTCAAACATCGCTGTCCGCGCATTTAATGCATTGTACTATACTTTTGTCCTGTAGTGCCAACAGAACTATGCATGGTATCAAAGATCTTTATACTATCAGATTTCTCTGATGCTGTGCACGTCCTTTTCAAGAATTTATCACAACTCCAGATATCACTTGTTGAAACAACTTGTTATAATATATTTCTTTTCAGAAACATAGTTTATGTCCAAGGTATCCGAGCGTAGATATCTGTGGGCACTTTCCTCGTCTCAGAAACCTTTTACTTCTCAGATATCTTTTGCAACACTATTTATTTAAAAACGCTTGTGTCTTCAAGATATCTAGTCATAGGTATCTGGAAACCTTTGTCTTCAGAAATCTTGTGCAGTCTTCAAATCATCAAATCCTTTGAACTTTTCATGCTGGATGCCTTCTTCTTGGTCTTCTTTTTAGAAAATAAAAATTACATTCAGATGCCTAACATCCTATCCAAGATTAGCTAGACTATCATACTTAGTGAGTTTCCTCTTTTACAGTGTTCAACTGAACCAAGAGTACTAACCACCTTTCTGAGCTAAGATAAGTCATTTGGTTGCTGATCAAAATCTAAACAGATATTCCTAACACTGTCTGAGTTCTTTTCTCAGCAACCTTGCTAGTCTCTTGAACGTCTTTCTTTCCAGTGAACGTGATATTGGAAAATTTGCCTGCTCCTACAATTTTTCCTTTCTGAGAGATATAGCACTATGGGTGATTACACTTTTTAGTGTTATGTTTCTTTACAGAAACGTTCCCAACAATTTTCTTTTGGACTTGTTTTTCCCACAAAGGGTTGGTCGCAACTGCCTTTCCTTTGTCAACAACCTTAGCTTTCTGACCAATGCTATATGTTATTTGGGAACCATCTTGCTGAGCACTCACAAACGTTATTCTTTCGTCACTCTTATTCAGAGTGGTAGAACTATTTGTTTGTGTGTCCAGCCCAAGTCCTCCCTTTTCTGAAGGATCTCTTAAATAAGAGTGCACTTCAGTAAGAGTGTCACTAGCTTTGGCATAGGATTGAAAAGATAATTCTTTCTTCTTGAGTTCCTAATTTTCAGAAAGAAGATCTTTATTTTCCTTTTGGAGCATATCCATTGCCTTTCTGTGTAACTTCTCCGTTTCAGATATATGTGCTTTGAGAAATGCATTTTCAGCATCCTTTTTCTCAGATATCTTGAGTAATTGTGAATTTTCCTTCTCAAGATAATTCTTTTCTTCTTCAAGAATGTCGGTTCTAGCTCGGATCATTTGAAATTCTCTTTTGTAGAGATCAAGTTCTCTTCTGAAATATTCTAAATCTCTGATTTCTTCCTCATCACTCTCATAAATTATGAATTGAGAAATGTTGGTTCCCTCTTGAGCCATTAGGCAAGGCTCAATGTTGGATCAATCTGGATAGATCTCCTCAGCAACCCCACATATTTCCCTTTTCTTTTGACCAAAGTCAACTAATTCATGAGTGATGCCACATAATTCTGGAGAAGGTAGTTTGGTATCATCAGAATATTCTTCCTCAGATTCTGACTCAATATCAAGATCATCCAGTTGGATTTGAATCTTTTTCCTTTCTTCAGTGAGCATAGCTCTCTGACCTCTCTTGAAGTTTCTTCTATCTTTCTTGTCCCCTGTCTTTAACTTATTAAAAACAGGGCAATCTCTTTTAAATGACCAAGTTTCTGACAATAGAAACAGATATCGTTTCCGATTTCTGCTTCCTTAGTACTACATGCTTCTCGAAATTTTGTTCAATGAGCTTGGCAATTTATTTTTGTACTGGTGATAGTTTGAGCCTAGATGCTTTTTCAGCTTCTCTTTGGCTTTTCTTCTCTCAATATCCCGACTGACATATTTTCTCATTTGCTTTAATACAAGAGCATCTTCCTCAGTCATTTTCTTGGTATCCTTCTTTTCAGAAGTACCTTGTGTTACTAAAGCAACATTGTGAACTTTCTCAGCAATTGTTTGTTCTTTCTGTGTAGTTTCATAGTTGACAGTAGCCAAGTGGGAAAAGAGTTCTACTGGAGTGATATTTGGCATTCCTTGGTTGAAATAAAAATACTGAGTGTGTTCCCAGTTTTGATTCAAGCTTCTCACGGTAGTCTTAACCTTTTCAGAGTTAGAGTATCTCTCACTTTCACCAAGTGCAGACATTTCACTCATCAATGTTGTGAACCGGAAATCTAGTTCTTCAAGAGTCTCTGTGGGACCTTGTTTAAAGTTTTGGAATTTGAGCTTCCAAACTTCGAACTTATTTTCCTTTGTTTTCTCAGTGCCGGCACAGATTTCATCGATCAGTTGCCAGACCACTTTCGCCGTTTTTGCACCCCACAGTTTACACTGTATGTGCTCTGGAGTGGAACGTATGATGATATTGCGAGCCTGACCATCCAGTCGATTTGTCTTGGCATCTTCCAATGTCCAGAGCTCTCTGGGCTTTGGCTCGTAAACAACTTGACCAGTAGGTCTTCCACTGGTTGAAGCACCAGTTTGTGAGGAACCACCACTTGGTTCTTTATCAGTGGGAACTCTGTCTCTACCATTAGAAACCTCCATGACCTGCTTGAGTTGTTGAATGACTATGGGGCCATTCTTTATTACTTCGATCATTTCATCACTGATGGCTTCTAGGTGGAGCATCATGTCGTTCTTCCATTTCTCATAATTCTCTGGCTTGAGAATTGGAGCTTCACATAAAGACATCCTGCAGCAAACACACTAAACAGACAAATCAAGTGTAGGTGAAAAACAGTTAGTGGGCAATTATCTGTGATCTAGGTTCAGTGCAGAAGGCTTGGGAACCTCCTGCTCTAATACCACTTCTTGGTCCAGATAACGGCAAAGGGAAAAGACTGAGGGGGGAGTGAATAGTCTTTTACAACTTTTGTTGATAAACACAATTTCTCGGATATCTATGAAGATATCTGATACTTAATTTCAGAGAGCGGAAGACTTTTTTGTGATAAGTGCACGTGCTCAGCAAGATATGTGTAAATACTCAGCAAGGTAAATAAAGCAAGTAATAAATTGCATAAACTAAATAACACTGATCTTTATAGTGGTATCTGAAGGTGGCGTAATCCTTCAACTAATCCACTTCGGCCTTTCTCAGACCTAGAATCCACTACGACAGATAATTGAGTTCACCTTATAAATATCTTCTCTCGATTCCTAAAACACTAGATTCCCAACCAAGTGTTCCCCTTGAGTTATTCCCTGGTTTTCTCAGCCAAGTACTTCCTATACTCAGAAACCTTTGAGCTATTCCTTAGTTTCCCAAACTAAGTACTTCCTATGCTCAGTAACCTTGGAGTTATTCCTTAGTTTCCCAAACTAAGTACTTCCTTTACTCCACGCCGTTTAAGGTGTTGGTTAAGGTAGTTTGTCAGGTTTGGTAGATTAATAACTTCTACAGTTATGTAATACTACCTTCTTGAACAAGAGTCACTTAACACACTTCACAATGTATGGTGATATGTTCTTTACTGACCCAAGTCTATGATAAATGTTCTAGAGAATGAATCTCTGATACTTGATCTTTTGATTCAACTCCTTCACAGATAGCAATGCTTGTTAAGGATCATGACACTTAGAACTTTCGTGCTACTTAGAATTCAAGAGCTTAGTCGCAACTGTAAGCTGAAGAATAAGTAGGTTGAAGGCTTGTATGCTTGAGAGAAAGATACCACTAGTTGTATTATCAGAGAAGCTTGGTATTTTCAGTGAGTTCAGTGTGTGTCTTTCAAGCATTCTAAGTGATGATATTTATAGTTGAAAATCATGCCGTTTGAATAGTATCCGTTAGGCTTAATGAAATTCAAACTATTGATATCTGAAAATAGTACTGCAGAAGACGTTGTCTCTTTTCAGAGATTTCCTCTTTTGTTCAGATGTCTCTGTCTGCGCATTTATTGCATTGTACTATTTTTGTCCTGTAGTGCCAACGGAACTATGCACGCTTTCTGAAGCATTGCATGTCCCTTTCCAGAGACCTTCTCATCTCCAGATACCTGTTGAAACATTGTTTCCCAGAAACATAGTTTTATCCAGGGTATCTGAGTGTAGATATATGTAGGCACTTTTCCTCGTTCAGAAACCTTGCGTTCTTAGATATATTTTGCAAGACTTATTTATTGAGAAACACTTGTTTATCAAAGATATCTGGACATAGGTATCTGATAACCTTTGTCTTCAGCAATCTTGTGCAATCTTCAAAACTTCAAAAATTTGTTGAACTCTCCTGCTGGATGCCTTCTTCTTGGTCTTCTTCAAAGATATAAAAATTACATTCAGAGACCTAACATCCTATACAAGATTTGCTAGACTATCATACTTAGTGATATTCTTAACACTATATATACATTAAAAACTCTATACAGTTATATTGTCAGGACCGGGAAAAAATATTCCTATATAGAGTTTATTCCTAATTAGAGTTTTGTGGTAAAAATATCTGTTTGTATAAAATCCACATGCATAACTTAAATGTTATATTTCTTGAATAGATATATAAAATATTAACAAATAAGTAAATATATCTATTAGATAAGTAGTGGAGGGTGATAACAAATTGTGGATGTTTTTAACTTAATACGAAATCATCACATCAATTAGATAATAATTGGAGGGGGATAATCCGGAAGACAATAGCACAGAAGTAGCAAAACATTCATGGCAAAAAGCTCAGAACCTACCTGACAAGTTAGAGATGTTTTCAGTGCAACAAGAATAGGTTCACATATAGATCATCTACTAATACATAGAAGCCAAAATATGTGTTTGTCACTTAAAAGTTTAAGTCGGTATCATAGACAACTTTAAATAAGTATTCTGCAACTTCATGCAATGAAAAACCATATTTATATATAATTATTTTTATCGTATATTATGTCATTTATTTCCATAGGGCAGTATAATTACTTAAGACGGGATCTAGAAAAGTCATGGAATATAACAATGTGGAGTTTATTCTTATTTATAACTGGTCCAAAGTTGGGACCGGAATTTTTTATTACTATAAGGAGTTTATTCCTATATGGAGTATTCCTCTAGGGAGTTTTTACTATATATATATATATATATATATATATATATATATATATATATATATATATATATATATATATATATATATATATATATATATATATGTATATATATATTGAAATACTCGAAAAAGGTGGGCGGTCGCTTGGTGTGCTTCAAAATCTTTTCTTTTTGATGGCCGCTTGCAATGCCCCTAGTGATCACTTGGTTTCCTTTGAGCTCAAAACTCCAACTTTTGCCCATCCTTGCACCCATTTGGCTTTCCGTGCACTCTCGTGGTGTCTATCTGAGACATTGGAGCTTGTACTCTACGATAGAATGCATAGTTTTAGCCCCATTTTTTCAAGGAAACACCTAGAACCTGGATTCAAGATGGAAACACAAGAAAGACAAGAAACAATACAAAATATAAACAAAACACAACTTAAAGGTTAGCAAAAGGACGATAAAAAGAACCAAATGTTGTGTCATCAAAATGCCTCATCAAGGTCTTACGAGCATCGACATTGTTCGAAAAACGATGTGTAATGCATTTACCATTGTTGTGTCATGGAACTTGATGTGTCAAAGTCAGGTCTTAGGTTTTTAAAGCCAAAGGCTATGAATCACAACACTAGAAAAACGTAGTTAAGTAATAAGCTAGCCTTGAATGCCAATCTCAAAGGACTTGACTAGGCTTGTTTGTGTTGTGATCAACAAATTCACAACTAATAACAAGTTTTGTTTTGTAAAGAGTTGCATCTTACGAATTCCAATGTGAAAGATCACCAAGATTTTATGTTTCCATATTTTACTCTTTGACTCTTTTCATTTAAATTAACTTGCTTTTATAATTTATTATGTGAATCTTACTAAATATTATCTCAGAGTTAAGAAACATAGCCAACATTAATTAATATATGTGTGCATATATATATGTGTATGTTGTTAGAAGAAGCCATCTTTGAAGCACAACAACTAACCCTTTTATTAGTATAGAACAATGCATATGAAATACTACATTTTTACATTTTTATTTATTTATGCAGACCATTTATCAAAAATAACCGTTGCATCAGCACCAATGAAAAATTGTTTTATGGTTATAAAACACCATGTACATGTGGTGAATAATCTTCATGTTAATTCACCACCCATGAAGCTACACTGCTTTTCAAAAGATGATGATCTTGGGAATAACACCATTTCTAGAGGCCAAGATCAAAACTGGAGCTTTTGTACCTCACCATCAACACTGTTTTCTTGCTCAGTTCAGTGGACAACAAAGAAAATGGGTTTTCAAGCATATAATGCTGGATGGTATCCAGACCCATGTGTTGATGGTACCTGCTACTGGGAGCTGAGAAGTGATGGTCTCTATTTTTCTAAATATTACCCACCTGGTTCTGATTTGGTCAGAAGAGGACTATGGGGTTCATGACTATAAATCCTAAATCATAAATAAAATATATGTACTGTACTAGCAGGTGCAGCTAGTTGTTATCAATAATCTCATTTCTGTTGAGTCTGAGACCTTCAGATTTTATATTATTTCATCATCATTCTCATGCCATGTTACTTTTGTTCTCATCTCATATTCATCTTCAGTCTCATGTGATTTTTAATTTTTTGTGACATTACCATGTAAGGGTGAAAATGAACCTAAAGGAATCGAACATGCCATATATCCCAAGAATGGACGTCCATTAAGGGCACTGTTTGGTTCGAAATGCATATCATGTTAAGTTTCTTAAATGATCTATGAGTAAAAGTCATATGATACTCACAAAACTTATAGTAGTGTCTATCTATATATTATTGAATTGAAAAGGTTTTTAAGGTTTCACACTGAGCCACGTCCGATGTTGACATGTCACAATCCTCAATTCTTAATGCTTAAAAATGTTATGGTTAGAAAATTTAAAATGTTGTGATTGGTAAAAAAAATCGAGGATTATAGTGTTGAAAAAGGGAATTGTATCCATTATTCACTATCATCCCTCTTCCATTTTCTTAAATTCGTTCTTCCGTCACCCACCTTGTTGAGTCTTTATTTTATCTATTCATCTATTTAATTTTTTACTGTGTTTTGTGAGTCATTTAATTTATCCGTACTTGTTTTAGTGATTTTTTTTTGTCATTGCGTGTTGTGAGATATCGTTTAAAAAGCATGGTTTTGGAGGCTTCTTGGTGTAAATGTAACTCGATCGAGTTTTAGAACAATTTTATATGAGTTGGAGATGCACTACAGGAGCATTTGAAGGCTCCAATGCTCCAACAAAGGCTTAGAGTGGCAAAGAAAGGATGATAGGAAGATAGAACCATGAAAATTGAGCAAAACGGTGAATACGAAAGTGGATTCAGTGTTCAGACGAAAATATGTAAAAGTGGAACTTCAACGGAGCACTTTGGTATTTCAACCATAACTCTCTCATAGAAACTCGATTGACCTAAAATCGGAGGCCACACAAAGACAATGCGGAGATCTACAATTATGGTGAAGACACTAAAAGCAAATAAAGACTCGGAAATCGCGGCAATACTAATCCCAAAAATTCTGGACATTGAGCTTGCGGCAGCGAGATCATTTTTCAAAATCTCTCGATGCGGAGAGGCCCAACTAAAAAAGGGGCGGTTTTTTGCATTTTTGAGTTCTAAATTCCATCTCCTTGTATATTAGTTAGTTTTTCTTGTAATTTCATATCCAAGATTCAATGTGTACATCAATGACCACATTGTAAGATATCGCAATAACACCAAAAACAATTTTATTTCCTTGGATCTTTGTCTTTAATTTGATTGTGATTGCTAGCATTGTATCTTCATTCTACGCTTTGTGACATGGTAAATGTTTTGCGCTTGTTTATGTGACAAATTCAAACTGCTTTGTGAGATTTCTTTGCCTGAGTAGTGGAATAGGAATGCTTGGTTCTTAAACATCATGCGGTCAGATTTTTTTTTTTAGTTTTTATGAACGCTCCATGTACGTTTTATTCCATCGATCTATCTCGATCCTAATTAATCTATTCAAGTCGTTTGTATCCCTTTCTTTTTGTCAAAGTTTTATTTCCACTCATATAGTTAGTTTCATCGACGTATCTCGATTCAAAGTGATGTCCTTAGGTTTATTGTATCGCCCACTTTCGTAATATAATCACAATCCATTGAAGTGATTGCATGTCCTTGGTTTATGTTCAATTGTTGAGATTGAATTTGTTGAGTGAATGATCGATTCCCTCGATTCTTCGTAACAATAACCATAAACAACAAGCAAGTAACATGAAACAATAAACACACAAGAATTACTTGGTTCGAATGGATAAATCCAATCTACATCCACGAGAGAACAACAACTTTTGTTGCTTCTTCGATTCAACAAATTACAAGCTCAACAATGGAGAATTTGAATGATTTACAAGTTAATCTCTCTCAATATTCTCACAGTAAGAACTCACTTCTCTTCTCACTCTCAGAGACAAAGTAAATTGAAGATTGATTGATCAATGAGAAGAAGAAACCATCTCTGTTTTATATGTGTTCTTCAAATTGCCATATTGAACAGGAAGCGTTGATCTGTAACATAAGCCACCACCATCCAACGGCTGAGGACAAAATGCGCCTTACCATTGTAACTGACTTTAACAACTTTTGTAACACATTGCAAAACTTTCCCTGAACTTCCAGAAAGCTTCGGAAACACCACAAAACTTCACAATCTCTACCTTGTTAAGAATCATTAAACCAACAAAGTTATCCTCCACTTCTCTACTGTCACAAACGCCATAACAGCAGATCACCAACACCTGCACACACAACTCAGGCTCCAATTAATAACTCCAACTATAACCAAACAATGAGTGAATTTAGATGGAATTAATGGCTTTGTCAACATATCAGCAGCATTCTCAAGAGTAGAAACCTTCACAATCTTGATTATGCCCTTCTTCGCAATATGTCTCACAAAATGTAGTCTCACATCAATATGCTTTAACCTTTCATGGAACATCTCATGTTTAGACAAGTGAATAGCACTCTGAATATCACTTAAGATAGTAATAGTTTCCTGGTTCAATCCAAATTCATTTATGTTACCTTTAAGCCACATTGCTTCCTTTACTGCATCGGTAATAGCCATATACTCAAATTCAGTTGTTGATAGAGCAACAAGACTTTGAAGATTTGATTTCCAGCTTAGCAGACCCAAATAGAGTAAACACATAACCAGACTGAGATCCCCTGTTATCAAGGTTTGCAGCATAGTCTGCATCTACATACCCATAACTGGATCTTCAGACCAGTTCTCATTTCTGTAAACTTGATTCCAACTTCTGTATTTCCTTTTAAGTATCTCAAGATACATTTGACAACCTCCCAATGCATCTCTCCTGGATTGAACATAAACCTGTTGGTGACACTAATTGCATAAGCAACATCTGGTCTACTACAGACCATTGCATACATGATGCTACCTATTGCATTAGCATAAGGTATCTTGGTCATGTGCTCCACCTGCTACTGAGTTACAGGACTTTGCTCTGATGATAGTTTGAAATAATGAGCAATAGGAATATTGCTTGACTTTGATTCATGCATGTGAAATCTGTGAAGTACCTTTCTCAGACAGTCTCCTTGATTTAACTTTAAAGTACCAGATCTTCTATCACTGAAAATATCCATACCCAATATTCTCCTAGAATTACCCAAGTCCTTCATTTCAAACCCTCGCTCAGTTGATTCTTCACATGAACAAGTTCCTTCTTATTACAACTTGCCAGTAACATATCATCTACATAAAGTAATAGATATGTACTCACCTGTCCATGAACTTTCTTCAGATATACACAACTGTCAAACTGAGATCTTTCAAATCCAATTTCAAACATATATTCACTGAATTTCTTATACCATTACCTGGGACTTTCCTTAAGTCGATACAAAGATTTCTTGAGTAAACAAACCTTGTTCTTGTTCGTAGGTAACACAAACCCTTCTGGCTGAGACATATAAATTGTTTCTTCAAGATCTCCATGTAGAAAAGTTGTTTTCACATCTAATTGTTGTAGCTTTGATGTGACAATGAAATGTGTGATATTGCACGCATTTAGACACTCGCTTTTTGCCTTAGATTCAAAATTTGTATCGTTTTATGGTCAATTACCAACTTCGTGTGTATTTTGTAGGTCATGATCGCGTTTTTGAGGAATTGCACGATTTCAGGCGCTAAAACGACATAATTGTGCGAAATCGAGAAAGTTAAGCAAATATGCCGGATTGGCCATTGTACGGAGTTCGAGGAGTCAAAACATGTCATGCGACCAACCAATGCGAACATAATTGAAGATGCAACAACATTGTAGAAGACCACTTTTCGAGAAAACGAAGTTACGAAGCCCGAAATCGAAGAACAAAGAAGAACAGACAGAATCTATAGAAATCGCACTCTGCCCACTGTGGACCGCAGTGAAGAAGGATTTTGGTTTCTAGGCCTTTTTCCTGGCCTGTCAGGCTAGATCTTGCCTTTTTCCTTAATGATCAATGGAAGCCAGATCACGAAATTTCAAGTATAAATAAGATCTTTGGGGTCTCATAATTCTACACCGCTCATAAAGCAGCTCTCCTAAGAGAGAACCAGTCCTCGGGGAAGTGAAACCCCAAAATCGATGGCCGTCAGGCACCTAGAAGGAGGAAACCCTAGAAGCAGCAAGAAGACATCAGAGACTAAGCTTCCTCTTTTCCTTTTGTTCTTGTTTTCGATTTATGTCAGTAGTATTACAATGAGTAGCTAACTTTCTCTAATAAAGGCGAACTTCCATAACTCTGATTTTGCTACTTCTTTATATACCGTGATATATTAATGAATTAGTTTTAAAACGTAATTTCGTACTTGTTCTTTATTCATCCGACTCTTTACGTGGGAAATCCTTACTAACTGCGACTTGGTAACGGACTTTACATTATCCTATGTTATTTATCTGAAAACGTGACGAGATAGTGTGTTGAGTGACACAACACATTGTTGGTATAAGTGAAGGTGTCTGGATTAACTATGACTTGATCCTTTTGGCATGTTTCTTTGCTGCTAGTAGACGGCTAGTACGTTGTTTGATTCTAAGTAGTTGGGAGTAGCATAGCAAAGGGAGGTCGGGTATCCTTTACATCTTCTCACCATCGATTTCATAAAGTCAATTAGGATTTACTACGAATCAATCAATCTATCTGCAATCATTTTGTTTACTTTCTGCATACAATTTACATACGATATTTGCTTGTTCCTATGCTAAGTGTCCGTGGAGAACGACATCTCGAGTCAGCTTTTCGCTATAAACTGTGGATTTGAGGGCTTCCGACATAAATAAATTTAATCGTTGATTGTATTTAGGGATTACAGGTTCAACAACGAAATCAAAATCTCGGAGTGCACAACAAAATTTGGCGCTGCTGCCGGGGACACTGGACCGCCCAAGCAAGTTTCGACCAGGTAAGTTGAATTCTTTCTTTCGCATTACTTTACACAGTCTTTCAATTCGTACAGCGTATATATATATATATATATATATATATATATATATATATTATAATATAATATATCTGTGGGAATCTATTTCCACAGCAAAAATCCCAAAATTATTTTCTTTTCCGTATTTGTTTATTTTCTTATTTAAAACCTAAAAATACGTTTATCTGCTTTATTATTATATTATTATATATCTCTGCGTAAGCTCATTTGTTACGGAATATGGACGAAGAAGATGAAAGAACTATCAGAGAGATTAGTATGCCGAAACCAAGAAGGAGTGGAATTCGAATCCAGCCGTATGTAAGGGAGTACGGGTTTGATCTAACTCTGATTAACTCATTTCCAAAGTTCGAAGGAAGAGAAGGAGAAAATGAATGCAAGTTCATGTACGCATTTAAGTCTATCGTCGAGCAGTTTTTGACGAAGGGGTTAATTGATGGTGAGCTGAAATTCTGGTTCTTCATCAAAACACTGGAGGGATCAGCAAAAAGACGGATAGATTCAATTAAAGAAGAGGTTAGTGAGTGGAATGAGCTGAGGAGTTTGTTCTTGAAGAGGTTTTTAGGACTTGCAAGGGTTGTGAGAGAAAGGAGGATGATATCCACTTTCACTCAGAAGCCGAAGGAATCTTTTCATGACGCATGGGAAAGGTTTGAGGAGATGCAATACAACTGCCCCCAACATCAGTTCACTTCACGACAGCTATGTGAGTATTTCTACTTAGGAGTAAGAGAAGAATTTAGAGGTTTTATAGACGTAGCTCTGAAGGGATCATTTATGGAGAGCTCTGCTAAGCAATTGCTGGGAGCTTGTGCAAGTGTTGCTGAGAAATCGAGGTACAGGAGTGAGCAGCTGAAGGAGAATGAGATTTTCAACAAAATGGAGGTCGTGGAAGAAGTAAGGACAGTAGCTACGATCAAGAAGGAAGCACAATGGGCTATGGGACAGAGCGTAGGAACTACTGAGTACTTGGACAAAAGAAGCGTATCGAAGGTAGTAAGCCAAGAAGTACCAGAAGGAAAGCCTATTGAACTGAGCATAGAAGGAAAGGACGAAGTTTCTAAAATCAGCAGCGAACAAGTGGTTAGCAGCATCATACTGCCAAAAAGGGGTTAGAAGAGGAGATGAAAACCCTCAAGAAACATCAAAACCAGAGAGGAAAACTCGAAAGGGAAGAGCTAGATAAAGGAAGCAGTGATACTCGAGCTCTAGTGAATTTCCTTCATGAATAGTTCATGGCGATCAGCAGAGAGCTGAAGAAACTAAGTGAGAAGTTTGAAGGGGTGGAAGAGGAAATGTTGGCGATAAAGATCGAAGTAAGAGATATAGATAACAAGGTAGAAGAAGTAAAGGAGCAACGCATGGAATACATAGAATCGATAACCAGTGGGAGTGGGATAACAACACCAGATTCTGTGCCAAGAATTCGAATAAGGAGGAAGAGAAGAATAAAGCAAAAGAAGACTATAGAAGGGGACGTGATTATAAATATTGGCTCGAGAACAGATTTGTTAGGTCTGTGACCGGTAAGTTAGTAGATTTGAAGGATTTACCTTTCCCGAGAAGAATTGCAAATGACATCAAGAAAGCTACAAAAGGAAACCTGGAGAAACAAACCTTACAAATACCAAATGCGGATCTACTTACTCTACACCCATATGATTATCAAGCAGCTTTCAGGAAAATCTCTAACCGGAGAAAGGCCTATGTTGGATTGGCATGGATATAAGGATCGGATATCATAAGAAGGGGAGCTGGAGATCCGGGACAATTCAATATGACAATTGGAGTGAAGGGAAAAAAGGTAAATTGCATGATAGACCTTGGAGCCAGCGTAAATCTTATGTCATTGGCTAAGGCGAAGGAGTTAGGGATTGAAGACGGAATAGAATCATGTGGAACTAGCGTCCAGCTGGCCGACAATTCGACAGAGAAATGTGTTGGGGAAATCAGAGGTTTACCTGTAGAGATTGGAGGTGTGAGATCGAGACTAGACTTATTGGTAATGGACATGGAAGGGAATGGAGTAAGATCAAAGACATTGATCGAACGACCGACTTTACGTAAATTAGAAGCAGTGGTAGACGCTGGAGAAGAGACTTACAGCTTGATTATCGATGGACAAAAGAAATGTTTCAGCTCGAGAGGAGATCTATTGGAAGAAGGAAAAATAGTTGAAAGAGAATGCTGGGAGAGCGCTGATGATTTTCATTTGGGAGATGAAGAGGAATTTGGGTATATAATGCCGAATCTGATGGAGGAAGACATAATGGACTTTGACTATGAGCTTTATGAAGGACTGGAGCAACTTTTCTTCGTGGAAGTGATCAAGGACGAGTGAAGCAAGGAACATACTTCATATATGTTCCTATTTGGCATGGGTCCCGTAGGGGAAGATTTCAAAGAAGAAGCGATGAGGCGTTGGGATGGAGATACGAACTACGCAACGAACAAATGGTTGAAAAAGTGCTCCATCAAGTTCGAGGGTCCAAACCTCGACAACTAAGTCATCTCTGGACAGGGGTCGAGCTATAAGACCTAAAACAAGCGCTTCTTGGGAGGCAACCCATGGTCATGTTTATTTTACGCACTTGCATTTGAACTTTTTTACTTTTCATTTTCGATTTCTGTACCAGAAAACCTTTTTCAAAAACCTTATTTTATAAAATCTTATTTTAAAAGAAGAAAAACCAAAAACCAATGTCATTAATTTCCCAAGTTTCTTCACTTGCTCTATATATTTTTATCATACCATTGCATTCTTAGCTTGCCCATCTATCGACAACACCAAGTACCAGGGAAGAACGAAGGAGGATACCCACTACAAGGAGCTTTTGACATGAATTCGTTTAACGAATTTGTGAACAACTATCAGATGGGGAGTCAAGGGAGTACGCGAAGGCGAGATGAAATGAACAAAATCGACCGAAGGTCGGAGTGGAACAATCATGTTACCTACCTACACAACTACGAGCAAATCTCTTTCCAGTAGGAGAACATTAGCGGGTATGGTCACTTTTAGTATCCACCTTATTACCCACCACCACAGCTTTATCCACCGCCCGAGGTCGATCCATCGCAGTACTACCAAGGCTATCAAGGATTTTATCCTCCACCGCCTCCTGGAGGATTTTCATCCTAAACCACCATCTGGTTGGAGAACACAGAACTGAGAGGGGAGTATCTTTTCTTTTTCTCTTTACTTTCCTAGTTTCTCTATCTGCTTTTAGCTAGGTTTGGGGGAGAAATTTGACTATTACTTGCTCAGACTGTAATAACATTAAATAATTGCACTTAATAGCTTGCAATTTAATTTATATTTTTAATCTTATCTGTTACGTCTAAGGTCTTTTACTTTTAAAAAAAGGGTTGATCTGTGGAAGAGTACTAAGTGTAAATTATGACTAAGATGAGAGGCAGTGGATTTGTTTTCATGCTTCGCTGCTTGCTAAATATATGCTCTGACCTAACCCGACCCATGCTACTTTGATGGGTGAGTTTACTTGCTACTCTAAATTAAGTCCTTTGTGCAACCGTGTGAACACTGCTACCTGTTGAGGGGAGAAACCTCCAACACTAACTAACTAAACTATCACAAATAACCTAGTCTATGACCCGCCTCCGACTTGAGATCCGACGTAGCATTGAACTTAGCTTGTGTACCTGAAAGGACTAAGTGGGGGGGGGGGGGGTTAGAATGGGTTACCCGGATTGCCTATGTCAATCCGGTAAGAGACTTTACTCAAGAGAGAGTTGGAAGCTCCCAATGTAATAGTTATGAGGGATTATGATAATACTTGGGGATTCTTCCCTTGATATTGCTTACACTAAGGTCATGGACCTTGTACCATATTTATAGTTATCACATGCTTATGAGTTAGCTCACAAGATGATGCCAAGTGTACATTTCAGATTTGGACACCAATGCTACCTTTGGCCCATGGCCCATTAGTGAACAGAAATCCAATACTAATCAATGGGCCTGGGAGGGTAGTTTGGACATTTCCCCTACTTGAGTACTGTTCCGCCTGTTGGGTCCGTGTTGGTCCCTCGGACAGATCTGTCTGCCTGGTTGATCTGCCCTTAGGTAACTCTGGATGTCCGAGCCAAGAGTCTCACGGAAGTATCTCAGTAGTTCTGTTATACGTTTGGTCTTGATGTGATGGTGGCGTCCGAGATTCTCTCATCCGGTCCATTTGGCATCCTGCATCGACGTAGCTGTGGATTAGAAGTCCTTTTCCTAGCTCGGACTAGGCGTGAGGGTGTAGCGACTTTAGCGTCTTGGTTGATTCACTTTGGCGGACCATGTGAGGTCGGACGATCTTGAATCGCTAATTAAGCCGTGATGCGCTTTAGCACACGCTCTATGGCGCCCTTAACGGATTGGACACATGTCCGTAACAACATATGTCCCCCTAGTTTCCAAGTATCTTAGTAGAAGATAGTTGGTAACTATGAAAAGAACAAGCTTGTTGTGGAGCGTGTCCGAATCGTTAACTGAAAAAAGGAAAAAATCCTTTTCGTTGAGATCCGTCATCTGTGTTCTTAGGAATTCGATATATCTCTCCCCCCCCCCCTTTTCCTTCTACAGTCCGAGTTATGTAATTGCTCGGACTGTAGAGGGAAAAGGTATTTTTATCCGAGATATATAGATCCGAGTACGGTTAGGATCTGACGTAGTCCTCTGGAAGCTATCCGTTGGACCGTTTGTTAAATTGGTCCTCCCGTAAGCCCAAGAGGCCCAATAGGTTGTCCGTTCGGCCCACGGGGGAAAGATCCCGAGTAAAGGGACGTGACCGTTGGATCAGGACGACATCAACGGTTGGGGTTCCAAGCCCGATTGATGTGACGCGTCTGTCAAGCATTAAATGCGACGTACTGACAGTCATCCACTCGCGAAGCGGCACAACCCTTGGATTGGAGAGGATCAACGGCTAGGATTCAAATCCAAGCAATGTGACTCTTGGCTTTCCCCAAATTGCCCTTATAAATAGTCAGCCCATCAGTCACTTTCACACTTTTAGCAATCTCAAAATTCAAAGCAATCGCAAAGCAATCCGAGCATTTGAAGACACATCTGAGCAAGCAAGACTCGGAAAATTTGAAAGTTTCTTCTTCGAATCCGTACCCTCGTAGAAGCAGCAAGGCTTAGTCGTCCGTTCAAACTTATCAAATCAACTTTATCAAGTAAGTACACTTTCACTTTTGCTAAGTTGTCTCCTTTTCATTATATGCTTACTTCCTGCTCATATGTTTTTGCCCTGCTCGGATATGAAATTGTCGAGTCTGTTTTTGCCGATGTTGCGTGTGATAGGATTTAGCAACGTTCTTAGTCGAAACAATTCTCCTTTGTACTGTTGCATGCCAATTTATTGTCAATGTCCAACTTGGTGCATCCCGTGCGTATGCCACTGTAACCAAAGTTTGATTATGCATGCTTATTTGGTAATGTGTTGGTGCTAATTGGCACACAATCTTTCGTAAATTTGCCCCACTCAGCGTGCCGGGTAAGGTAGTTGATAGTGCCAACGGCGCGTTAAGTAGAAATCTGTAGGCTTTCTTTGACTTAATAAATTACCTAAACTAACTCTCGGACAATCAACACCATCATTTCTGACTTGTTTCCTTCTGCCCTAGGATGTCCGGGAGCGATAGTCAGAACCAGCACGAGGCCCCAGGTTATAATGACGCAGTAGACTTAGGGACCGGGTCTGGGGATCTGACCTTGTCCGTGAGAGATTTTCTAGTTGTGGAGCTTGGGTCGTCCAGAGATTCTGATGCTGGGCACGGAGTTCGCGGTGCGACAGAAGCGCAGGCCGACGTTTCAGCGGACCGGGGTGACCTTGCTAGGACTAGGTCGTTAGTCCAATCTCGGACTATAGGTGGCATTGGGACATCCGGGGATCCGAGCGAACTGCGTGCGGAGCGGGAAGGCGACAGCGGTCGGGAGGCTGATGAAGTCGAGATGTTCGAGGCTGGGGTGGAGGACCGTGTTGTAGCGGAAACAGGTCCGTCCAACCCAAGCACATCCGGGAGACCCGAAGGTGTCGTCGAGGAGAAGAAGATGGTGAGGAAGAGGAAGATGAGGACGAGGAGGAAGAAGGAGAAGGATCTCCTGTCGCTCGTCCCCCTAGACGATCCAGTCGGCGGATTGCACTACACCCTGCTGCGCCCGTTCAGTCCAGTCTTCCATTAATTGAAGGTCGTGGTGCGAAAGCTGCCCGAATCAAGTTCCCCCGTCCTGCGTCCGCTGTTACAATAGCGGACGAATTTGGAGAACTAAACACGGACGGACTTCTTCCTACGTGTCCATCAAGGGTTAAGGCGGAGGACATCCCCGAGTGGAGGCGAAAGTGGGAGATCCCTGACTCCGTAGAAATCATGGTTCCCGAGCCCGGACACGCCTTTTACAACCCGCCCGCCGGGTATATGTGTGTGCACGAGGTAGCTTTTGCTTGTGGGTGGAAGGTCCCCATTGCAACGGAGTTGAAGCACATTCTGAATCACATTGGGATCGGTCCGAGTCAGGTTATCCCGAAGTCCTTGGGTAATCTTATTTGCTTCGTCATTTTTTGCAAGAAGAAAGGGCAGCCCGTAAATTTTGAGAACTTCAGGCAGCTCTTTCACGTTTCGTTCAGTCCGGGGAATCCCCTCTTCTATACTTTTATGAATAGGAAACCCTATAACTTCATTTCTGACTCCATTTCGTCGTTGGGATCGAAGTGGTGGGATAAGTTTGTTTTTGTACGGATGGCTCTGAAACCTGGAGAGTCCGAGAGGCAGCGAGAACAGTGGGGACTGCCAACAAAATTCCTAAGGGAGAGCATCCCGGATTGGCGCCCCCTTCCGAAGAACGTGGCTCCGTGGGTGGCGGCAATCCACAAAAAGCATGACCCACCTACTTATCCGTTTCACGGATTAATCTGTCAGCCACTTCCCTACCTGTGCGGACTAACAGGCGCAGTGGAGGTAGGAGGGAAGACGGACTTTAGTAAGGATTCGTTGACTTGAAACTTGGCGTTCTTTCTTCTTCGATATACTCTATTTTGATTACATATTTCCGGAATTCTGATAATTCTTCTTTAACCCGTCTGTATTTAACGCCTTTGGTTTATTGTGCAGCTCATTGGTTCGACTACATCATGTCGACACTCCGCGAAAAGAAAAAGTTGCAGAGAGAGCAGCAAGCCCTGGAGGTCGCCGCTGGTCAGAGGACCAAAATCATCAACACTTCTGCGGGTCTTCCTATGTCAGATTCGAAGAATGCCGCAGTTTTTGCCGCGGAGGAAGAAAGGCGGAACAAGGCTGGAGAGGATTCTCAGGCCTTGGCGGTGCCCGACAAGGGCAAAACCCCACACTCGGGCGCCACCGCTCAAGTCCTGTGCTTCAGCTGCTGCACCACAACGGGAGGTGTTGATGCAGGATGCCATTAATTCGGGACGCAAGAGAGGAGCAACTTTGGAGGCTCCTCCGGCAGCAAAGAGACAGCAATTGTCCGTTGTCCTTCCTATTGACCAAGCTGCTCTTGACAAGGAATACGAGCTGGCTTGCGGACTCCCTGAGGTTGAGCGGGTCGGAGGACTGGATGGGCTATACCAGCGGGTAAGTAATCTTTCGATGCTCTTCTTGGCTTGTTCTTAGTACGGAGGTAACTTACATTCTTACGGACTTCTTGCAGCTTGGATTTTTCGTTAGGGCCATGCAATGGAAGGCCGGTGAACGCGCTACCATTGAGGAGGACCTCCACAAGGCTATGGCCACTTCCGCGGATGAGGCGGAGAAGGTGAAGCAGTTGGAGATGCGGCTGAAAGAGCACGAAGTGAAGTTCCATAAGCTGAAGACTAGCTGGGAAGAGATTAAGGTGGACCTCGACTGGCAGGAGAACTTTGTCGACAAGTCGATGAAGGCTTTTCTGGATTCCAAGGATTTTCTGCTCGAAGGCCTCCAATATGCCCGTCTTCAGGCTGGTCGTGACTTCATGGAGTCCGACTCCTTCAAGTTCTTGACGGCGGACAAATCCGATGCCTCCCGCCTGGATGGGTTCGTGTCCGCTATCGGGCAGCTGCAGTCCAAGGGATTACTTCCACCGGACTTTAACTGGAAGGTGGAAGGGTTAATCCCTTCTGCGGATGCTAATGGTGTGGAAGTCCCTGTCGACAGTGTCTCGGATGAACAGTTGGCCGC
Organism: Plantago major; assembly: GCA_026545765.1. Taxonomy (NCBI): domain Eukaryota; kingdom Viridiplantae; phylum Streptophyta; class Magnoliopsida; order Lamiales; family Plantaginaceae; genus Plantago; species Plantago major. Next base: position 47,258,204 of record CM048844.1, read on the forward strand.
CTATGAGCTTGCAAAACTCGTCACTGAGGAAGGTGAGATCGAGATTCGAAACGGCGGGCCCTTCCTCCCGAGATGGGTCCCGGATGCTCTCCGAAAGGTGTGCTTTATACCTTTCGACAATTACCGGGCTTTCCTGAAGAAGTGGTTCTCCCTGCCTTGCCGGGTCGTTGGCCTTCCCGCGGATTTCAACTTGTTCAATATTGTTGAATCCCTTGCTGCACAAGCCACCTCCAACACGCCCCCTGTCGATCCGCCCCAAGCTGGTGAAGCTGGTCCGAGCCAAGCTGGGCCTCAGTGAGAAGTCCGGGGTATGCCCCGTTGAAATTCTGTATTTGCTGAACCTTTCTATTGGATTTGCATCTTTTGATAACTCGGAATGTCATTACATACTATTGCAATGAGTCGTATTTAATCCGAGGAGTTGAACCTCCTATGCTTCCGAACTATTACTTGCTCTCTTCTTCGCTCCTTTTTATCTGTTGTTCATATGCTGAGTTTTTATAAATTACCCATCTCTTAAGAGCACGGATCGCTGTAGATGTCATCTGATGTAGAAATCAAACCATCATCTTTCCGATACTCGGACTGTTCGCCCCTTGGGATGTGTAATTCTTCTAGAAGGAGGAAGGTGAAACAGTGAAATAGTCATTATGACTACGTCTTTTCATCTCCCCATTCGTCAGATGATCGACAAGTGGCGAGATCTTACGGACCTGTTGTGACTATAACTAAGGGTGTGGTAATTCTTCCTTTTTTCACCGTTGTACCCTTCTCCATTCTGTCCTTTGTTTCATCCAGAACCTTCCACAAAAGCCGGAGTTTTCCAGGATGTCGGAATCTGATGATGATGAATATCAGCACTAGGTAAACTGTGCTTGTGGGCACATGCATCCACCGATTTACCCGGGTACGGGGACCGTGGATGACCCGATCATCCTTGATTTTGAAGGCGATCCCCCTCTATGTCCGGGAATAGCTAGGAGGCGAGCCGAGGAAGAGAGAGAGCGAACGCTGAAGTTGATCCGTAGGAGGATCCGAATACAGCAGCAAGCTCGTCAAGGCCGAGGTGGTGGCTCGGAGTCCCAAGGCTCGACTTTCGGAATCTGGTGAAGGAACAAGGCGGGGTATGCCCCGTGGAAGTATGTATTTATCCTTGGACCTTTTCAGATTGTACTTCTGTTATGTAAATGTTCGGATAATTTTGTCTATAAAATTCGGACTATTTTTCATCGAATGAGATCGCCATCTTTTTCTCTCTCGTGCATCGTCGGATTATATTGACGCCCATATCTTTGTAGGATGACCAACAAACATGGACGTGGTTGATGGGCTTGTTTAGGCTTGATTGGATAAACCCGTCTGGCCCAACACTGTTCAATCCAAATGAATAGTTTAAGCCCATTGTCGACGTCGAAGTTTTGACGTGTCGGACGCCTATTGGTTCGTTACTTCTATAAATACTCCGGATCCCTCTTGGCCTTGGTCGTGCAAATCCAACTTCCAATTTCCATATCTACTCAATAGCAAGAAGATGATTTCTTGAATAGTTTCCCCCTCGACGAGACTCCCGTCCACTCTCAAGTCGGCGTTCATCTTGAGCTTGAGAGTGGCGTGGGTCTAGAGGGGAAGATTGTTGAAGATCAGTCATAGAAAAGCCTAGATCTCGGTTTGAATACATGTCCGTCTCCTCTGCTTTCTTCCCACCCCACTTTAGTGGTTCAAATCTCTCTTATATTGGAAATGGTTTCCAAATTTCAAGAGAGTTTGAGTCTCTAAAGCCGTTGAGGCGGAAATCTCTTCCTGTCTGCACTTCATTTTCCCCGGACACGGGATTTGCATTGCCACGTTTTGGTGGTATCATGAGGGATTCCACCACGGTTAACCATTTTCCTGTGTGCATGTAGATCGAGTTCCTGGCCTCCGTGGAAACCAGACTTGTCGCTTGACATGGAAGCAGCTTTTTCCGATGGGGAAACGATCTTTGCTGGGAGATGACGTATCTCCAAAGACATTTTCTGCATTTTTTCATATTGCGTTCGTAAGTCCGGATATCTATCCGAGATTATATATTGTACAGACAAAATTATGTATAATTCGTCTTTGTATGAATGAAATCTCTTGCTTTCCTTGTCGTTAAACGAACGTTAAATCTCAGATGCATAAATCGAAAAATCACAAATCGAAAGATAGAGGTTGTATTGATTTGCCAGAAATTCAATTACAACTTGCGGGCTCTATGGCCAATGACAAAAGGATCAAAAAGAAACAGAACAGACGGAGTTCCGTGTAATAAGTAGTTGAAACTGAGATGACCAATCGACATGATGGACATCCGCACAGTTATCTCTATGCATAGAACTTCTGAATATTTCTAGCATTCCACGGGTGCTTGAGGGGATCTCCGTTGTCATCTTCTAATTCATAACTCCCGTTCACTCTTGCCCCGACAATATTGTAGGGTCCTTCCCACTTGGACTTGAGTTTTCCAATATTTTTCAAAATGTCGGCTCGTCGAAGCACCAGGTCCTCGACTTGCAAGTTAGCCGCTCGAACGTTCCTGTTGTAGGTTCGGGGCAGCAGTTGCCTGATACCTATGGATATTCGCCAGTGCCTCAGACCTTTTTTGTTCAAGTATGTCCAGGTCGAATATCCGAGCTTCTCGGTTTGCATTGCCTTCGAACTCTTGGATCCTCAAAGTCTCAACAGCAATCTCGGATGGTATGACTGCCTCTGAACCATATACCAAGGAGAATGGAGTTTCTTTGGTCGCAGTCCGTGCATTGGTGCGATGCGCCCATATCACGCCTTCCAGGTCGTCCGCCCAGCTTTCTTGCGAAATTCTTAACCGCTTCTCGAGGATCTTGACTATTGTTTTGTTTGTGGACTCAGCCTGTCCATTGGCTTGCGGGTATCCAACAGATGTAAAACGTTGCTCGATTTTGAAGGACGCCAGCCATTCCTTGAGCCTATGTCCTGAGAACTGGGCACCATTGTTCGAGACGAGAATCCTGGGTAGGCCAAAGCGACAGATGATATTCTTCCAGATAAAGGTCCGCACTCGACTCTCTGTAATGGTTGCAACAGCCTCGGCTTCTACCCATTTGGTAAAGTATTCCACAGCCACAATTAGGAACCTCCGCTGCTGGGTGCCTCTCGGGAACGGTCCGACTATGTCAATGCCCCATTGGTCGAATGGACACGCTATGATTGAAGGAATCATAGGATGCGTCGGACGATGTGGAATGTTCGCATAGTATTGGCAGTCAGGGCACTTCCGAGCGTAGTCGGCAGAATCTTTATTAATACTAGGCCAGTAATAGCCTTGTCATATGATTTTCTGGGCGAGAGTCCTTCCCCCGGAATGACTTCCGCAGCTCCCGCTGTGTATCTCCTCTAGCACAGTCTTTGATTCTTGCGCGCTCAAGCACCGCAAATGGGTTCCTGCAAATGATCTCTTGTACAAATCTTCCCCCAGTATAAAGTATCTGTTTGCTCTACACTGGATGCTCCTTGATTCCTTCGGATCAACTGGAAGAGATCCGTCCTTGAGATAATTCCAGATGTCGGTCATCCAATTTCCGCCTGTGTAGTTACCATGATGGTGAAATTGAGACTCATGACGGATGAGTCAGTAACAGTGAGTAAAATCACTCTCCTTGTATCCAAAGTCGCTATGGACGCCAGATTTTGCCAGGGCATCCGCTCTTTCATTCCAAGCTCTGTCAAACTTTTCTAGGGTGAATTCCTCAAAGTGCTTGGCTTCCTGTTTGAGTAGCTCGAGATACTTGATCATCGAAGGACCTTTTGTGGCAAAAGTTCCCAAAAATTGAGCTTCTACGAGCTGAGAATCCGTGAAAGCTTTGAGCTTTCGAACTTGCAGGGACTTTGCCAGTCGCAGTCCAACTATCAATGCTTCATATTCAGCCTCATTGTTTGTAACTTTGAACTCCAGGGATATCGCGTAGTCAAGTTCCGCGCCGTCGGGGCTCTTAAAGAAGATTCCAATCCCTCTGACTCTTCCAGTGGAGGAACCGTCCACTTCCAATATCCAGGTATCAGAAGGATGCTTTTCGGCTTGGAGGTCTTCCGTTGGCTCCCGAGGTCCCCGCCCCTGCACTTCGGTTTCCCTGCTTTTGGGTTCGGAGTCGTCAGGCACGGACTCGCTTGTCATGCCGTCAAGAAGGAACATCTGGTTGACTCGAGTTTCTTGATGAGATGCAGGTAGAGATCGATTGATAAATTGTGCATCTTCGAGATCTGTTGGGTTGAACTGCGGCGGGACTGGCTTCTGGCCAACCTACTTGGTGAGTAAACATTCGAATGCCTGTATGTCAGGACCCTTCTCTGAATCCGCCTCAGGATATTCCGCTAGGAAATCGGCGAGGACTTGAGCTTTCTTGGCTGACGGAGCCTGATAGCAAATGTCGTATTCACTCAGCTCGATCGCCCACTTAGAGAGTCGTCCAGACTGGTCGGGCTTTCCCAGGACCTGTTTCAAAGGTTCCGCAGTCAATACCACAACTTAATGAGACTTGAAGTATGGTTTTAACCGTCTTGCGGTGTAAACCAAGGCATACGCAAGTTTCTCAATCTTCACGTATCTTATCTCCGCCCCAGCAAGGGCTTTTCTAAGATAGTAGATTGGGAGGTGATCATTGGCCTGAATCCGTACTAATACGGAACTCATTGCCTCTTCCGTGATAGCTAGGTAGAGGTAGAGTGGTTCTCCTTCGACGGGTTTGGAGAGCAGTGGAGGGGAATGGAGGTACGTTTTCAATTTCTCGAAAGCCTCAGAACACTCCGCCGTCCACTCAAAGCCCTCTCCTTTCCGGAGGATTTTGAAGAACGGGAGATTTTTCTCCGCCGATCGTGAAATGAAACGACTTAAGGACATCAGACGTCCTATGAGTTGTTGTACCTCATTGAGGGTTTTTGGTTGCGGCATATCTAGGATTGCCTTGATCTTCTCTGGGTTCGCGCTGATACCTCTCTCGGTAACCATGTACCCGAGGAACTTCCCTCCTTTTACTCTGAACGTACATTTCTCGGGGTTCAATTTCATTCCGTACTTCCTAAGGATAGCGAAGCACTTGTTCAAGTGGTGCACATGCTGCTCTTCAGTTTTGCTTTTGACGAGCATGTCGTCTACATACACTTCCATGGTTTTCCCAATCTCTTCCTTGAACATTTGATTCACAAGGCGTTGGTAAGTGGCTCCCGCGTTTTTCAATCCGAAGGGCATTACCTTGAAGCAATATACACCGCCGGCAGCGAAGAATGCTATCTTCTTGATGTCTTCTTTGGCCATTTGAATTTGGTAAAATCCTTGGTATGCGTCCATGAAACTCAACAATGCACATCCGGACGTGGAGTCAACCAACTGATCTATCCGCGGCAACGGGTACGGATCCTTCGGGCAGAACTTGTTCAACCTAGTGAAGTCGTTGCACATCCGCCATTTGCCCGGTGACTTCTCTACCAGGACTACGTTGCACACCCAGTCAGAATAACGGACTTCTTCGATGTGCCCTGCTTTCAAGAGTCGCTCCACTTCAGCGGATATGATGGCATCCTTGACCGGACCGAAATCATTTCTTTTCTGTCGGATGTACTTGATCGAGGGATCCATGCTCAGACTGTGAATAGTGATCCTCGGGTCAATCCCCTTCAAGTCATCGGTACTCCAAGCAAACACATCGTTGTTTTCGCGGAGACAAGCGACGAGCTTCATTTCTACCTCTGCAGTCATATCTGTCCCAATTCTTGTTTTCTTATCCGGGTTTCCAGCGACAATCTCGATTTCCTTGAGAGTCTCGTGAGGCTCGATTCGCAATGTTCTAGGAAACTTCTCCTTATGGCTCCCCACCCCGATCTGCGGGTTCTCCTTCTTAGCTGGAAGAACCACTGACGGACCAGGGGTCAGGGTGGTCGCCAACACGTGGGCAGACGCTCTTCTTGTGGACATTATGTAACATTCCCAGGCTTCGCGGATGTTACCAATCTCTTCTCCGACTCCAAAGGGAGTTGGGAACTTCATTCTGTTATGGAGAGTGGAGGGGATAGCTCGGAATTGATTAAGCCCCGGGCGCCCAAAGATGGCGTTGTAGTCGAAGGTACGATCCACCACTACAAATCGGACCAACTGAGTAACCCTTTCCGGGAACGTACCAAGCGAAACATGCAACATGACACTTCCCAGGGGTTGAACTGTTCCCCCTCCAAATCCCAATATAGAGGTATGGACCCTTTCATATTGGATTCTCCCTAGGGCCATCTGGTCCAGTGTTCTTTTGGAAATCATATTCGAGGAACTCCCGGTGTCTACCAAAATCTTATTCACTCGATAAGTTGCGATAGTCAAGGAAACCACTAGCGAAACATCTGGATCATCGATGTCCTCTCCTCCTGCTGTAGGAAGAGGAATCTAACTATCATCGAAAAATATAGCGTTTGTACCCTGAATCACTGGAGCAGCGTACGCCCTATCGTTGTTCCGAAGATTTTGTGTTGTCCGCTCTCTTGTGTTCCTACTGTCACCTCCTGATGGCCCGCCCGCAATGGTGTTGATTACTCCGCTGTAGGGAGGGTTCTCCATATCCATACTGTCGCAGTGTCTATACGGATGTCTATCCGTATGGGGCGGACGGTGAGTTGGCGGAGGTGGCAAAGATAGCGGACGAGGAGGTAATTCTGAGCATTATCCTCCCTTCTTCGCTTCGCTCTATCGTGCCTAGAGGGTTCATCCGTGTAGATGTGCTCCTTGAGCTTGCCTTCTCGTACCAAGTGTTCAACCTCTGTTTTTAGTTGGATACAGTCATCGCCTCGCGTGACTACGACTTGTGGAACTTGCAATACCCCTTTGCATCCCTATTCTTCCCGTTGTTGTGAGAGGGCTTGGGCCATCAACGCCCAAATTTTTTCTCGATGATAGTTCCCAAGATGTCGGATCTTGGTCTGTTAAGGCGGGTATAATCCGCGTATCTCCTCGGTGGACTTCTCTCCCTGTGGAAGCCTCTGTCCCTGTGATCCTTCTTCGATTCGAACTTCCCCTGGCGCTGCTCTTGCTTCACCAGATCCTTCCCTTTCTTGGAACCAGCCCTCACTGGAACATTCCTCCGATACTCTTCTTTGTACATTACTTCTTCACAGATGTCATCTAAATGCTTCTCACTCCTCACCTCCTGACTAGATAGTTTTCTGCGGAGCTCTGAGTTGAAAGTATTAGCGTACAGGTGACGGACCCATTCCTTAATAATGTGCGGCTCAACTCGAAGAACTTCCGCGTGAAAGTGATCTAAAAAGTTCCTAAGATCCTCTTGCTCCCGCTGTATAACCTCTGCCAAGTGCTCTACGGTTCACTTTCTCCTCTTTGATTTTCCAAATCGGGCCAAGAACTTTGAAGAAAGGTCTGCATATGACTTTATCAACTTGTTCGGTAGAGCAGTGTACCAATCCATTGCTGTTCCGAAGAGAGTAGATGAGAATGTGAGAGCTTTTGTATTGTCGCTCATTCCCTTGGAATCCATCTTGCTGTTGTACCTGGTCAGGTGTCCAACAGGACAAGCATCCCCGTAATAGTACTCCAAGCTCGGGATTGCTTGATCCGGGTTTCTGTTCCTTTCCTTTTCTCTCATGATTTCATCACATAAGGGATTTGGTGCACTAGTGGTTATCTGCTCATGGTCTTTTACCAGCCGTCCGAGATTCAGAATCTGGGCCTCCAAGGCCTTCTGTTGAGCATAGATTTCGTCGGCAGTCATGATTTCTCCTGTCCTCAGATGCACAGCTACATCCACAGGGAGTTCTTCTATCCCATCACCGGAATAGTTTACACCGATCTCTGTTTCTAGGAGGTGCTTGTCGTGGAGCTCCCGGGTGTCTATTATCTCCTTCTTGATTCTCTCTTCCTCCATTTGGGCTTCCTTCGCCTCGAGCGTGAGAGGCTGACGCCCGCCGGTCGAGAAGGTTCTGCAAATCCTCTTGAGGTGGCTGGTTCCCCAACCTCTCTTGGATTGGACGTTGCATGTTCCTCGATAAGGCAGGCTCTGCCTAAGGAGGAGTGACCACTGGCGGAGTGGCGTGTTGAGGAGGAGCATTGTTAGTCCCCAGGCAACCTTGAATGATTGTGAGCAACCTATCGAACTGCGTCTCGCTTAGTCCGAGATCACTAGTGCGGACAGTGCGACCATCGGGCATAGTGAACTGTTGGCCTGCTGCAGGGCCTTGAGCTTCAGCCGGTGAAGCTCGTGCGACCCCTTCGTCCGAGGACAGACTGGCCGTGCGTCCCCACTTGGATATCTCCTTCCGATAGCTCAAGGCCCACGGGTGGGCGGACGTCCTCGTGGGCGCGGTGGTGGAGTCCTTACTCCTGCAGCTCCAGCCCGCGCTGTTTGCCTTGTTCTTGCCATCAGCTTGATTCTAAACACGAAAACTTCTTGTAACGATTCCCACAGACGGCGCCAAAATGTTGAGGGTAGAAACCTCCAACACTAACTAACTAAACTATCACAAATAACCTAGTCTATGACCCGCCTCCGACTTGAGGTCCGACGTAGCACTGAACCGAGCTTGTGTACCTGAAAGGACTAAGTGGGGGGGGTTAGAATGGGTTACCCAGATTTCCTATGTCAATCCGGTAAGAGACTTTACTCAAGAGAGAGTTGGAAGCTCCCAATGTAATAGTTATGAGGGATTATGATAATACTTGGGGATTCTTCCCTTGATATTGCTTACCCTAAGGTCATGGACCTTGTACCATATTTATAGTTATCACATGCTTATGAGTTAGCTCATAAGATGATGCCAAGTGTACATTTCAGATTTGGACACCAATGCTACCTTTGGCCCATGGCCCATTAGTGAACAGTAATCCAATACTAATCAATGGGCCTGGAAGGGTAGTTTGGACCTTTCCCCTACTTGAGTACTGTTCCACCTGTTGGGTCCGTGTTGGTCCCTCGGACAGATCTGTCTGCCTGGTTGATCTGCCCTTGGGTAACTCTGGATGTCCGAGCCAAGAGTCTCACGGAAGTATCTCGGTAGTTCTGTTATACGTTTGGTCTTGATGTGATGGTGGCGTCCGAGATTCTCTCGTCCGGTCCGTTTGGCATCCCTGTACTGACGTAGCCAGGATTAGAAATCCTTTTCCCAGCTAGCTCGGACTAGCTGTGAGGGTGTAGCGACTTTAGCGTACTGGTTGATTCACTTTGGCCGGACCATGTGAGGTTGGACCAGTACTGAATTGGCTAATTAAGCCGTGATGCGCTTTAGGACACGCTCTATGGCGCCCTTAACGGATTGGACACATGTCCGTAACAACACTACCCTTAAGTCCTTATTTGTCAGCAACATGAAAATGATTAGTAGTACTCACCTTTCTGAATCCCTTTTCTATACCTTTCACTAACCCCATTGAAAGCTTTTTAAGCCCTTATGAAACTCCACCATATATCATATACATGCTTTACTTAAGTGGTGACAGCAACCTACCACCGAGCTGGAACGAAAAAATGAAGCAGCGAGTTCCTAAGAATGGAGGAGAATCATGTTTTGGTCATGATCGAGAATTGGTTTCGGGGAAAGTAGAGAACAAAACCCTAACCCTAGTTCGAGAGATTGGTTTGGGGGATAAGTGGAAGATGAACATCATCGAAAGGTAACCCTGTTGGCCCTACTGTTGTATTACCGGTGCTAAAAATCACTGGCTCTTGCTCCAGAAAAAAATAGAAAAGAAAGTACCGAAAAAGGCAAAGGTACAAAAGTCTCAGAGTGGATCTGTGGTCCTCGTGATCATCATTTTCGTGTTGGGCATGTTACAGATACTACCCACATACCGGCGTGGCCCTAAAAGACTAGATGTCCGTGAGGGTTGATGACATGTATACCAAACCAACACGCACAAAAGTGTAGAATTCGGTAAAACAAACACTGCCAATAAATGTAGAGACTAAAAGAGCCCAATGATGGCTAACCAAAAGTATACGAGTCAGTAAAACGACTGCAAAAAATAGAATGTCAAAAGAAAAAGAAAACATAAAGGAGCAAGTAGTCTATGTGTGAAGCAATTGATGAAGCAGTAACGATGATAAAGGAGAAGTTGAAGATTTGTCATTGAGAGAGGACGAAGTCGAAGGAAGGAACTCGGTGTCCGAAAGGATAAGTCCCCCTGAAATACCCTTTGTTCTTCCTTTCTCATCTTTTAATGATGCTTAGCCAAGCACTACTCTATATTATCCTAACTATTTTACTTACCAAGCCAACCTGAGTACTACTTTGATTTGTGCTTGACTTTTGGGAGCGAGATTGCATAACGTTACCACGAGGTAATGATTTGAAAGTACACCTAGAAGTACATTGGGTTACACTTGTAAACGCTGAATGTAGTGAGTGATGCTTACTTGTTAATTGCTTGCTGTCGAGTCATAAAGATGGAATTGAAACTAAGCGAGTCAGTAGAGTTTGAAACCATAGAAACTGGCTACTTGTCTATGTGGTGGTTTAAGCTTGTTACACATTTCATAGTCACTTCTTGATTATCATTATTGCCTTGCTCAAGGATAAGCAAGAAACTGGTTTGGGGGTGTGATATGACAATGAAATGTGCGATATTGCATGTTTTTAGACCCTCGGTTTTTGCCTTAGATTCAATATTTGTATCGTTTTATGGTCAATTACCAACTTCGTGTGTATTTTGTGGGTCATGATTGCGTTTTTGAGGAATTGCACGATTTCAGGTGCTAAACCGACATAATTGTGCGAAATCGAGAAAGTTAAGCAAATACGCCGGATTGGTCGTTGCACAGACTTCGAGGACTCAAAACATGTCATGCGACCAACCAATGTAAAGATAATTGAAGATTCAACAACATTGTAGAAGATCACTTTTCGAGGAAAACGAAGTTACGAAGCCCGAAATCGAAGAACAAAGAAGAACAGGCAGAATCTGTAGAAATAGCACTCTGTGGCCCACTGTGGACCGTAGATGCCTCTCTGCAGCCCACTGCGGACCGCAATGACGAAGGATTTTGGTTTCTGGGCCTTTTTCCTAGCCTGTCAGGCTAGAGCCCGCCTTTCTAACCTTCCTTAATGATCAATGGCGGCTAGAGCACGAAATTTCAAGTATAAATAAGACCTCTGGGGTCCCATAATTCTACACGCTCATAAAGAAGCTCTCCTGAGAGAGAACCAGTCCTCGGGGAAGTGAAACTCCAAAACCGATGGCCATCAGGCACCCAGAAAGAGGAAACTCTAGAAGCAGCACGAAGTCATCAGAGACTAAGCTTCTTCTTTTCCTTTTCTTCTTGTTTTCGATTTATTTCAGTAGTATTACCATGAGTAGCTAACTTTCTCTTGTAAAGTTGAACTGCCGTAACTCTGCTTTTGCTACTTCTTTATATACCGTGATATATTAATGAATTAGTTTTAAAACGTAATTTCGTACTTGTTCTTTATTCGTCCGACTCTTTACATGGGAAATCCTAACTAACTGCGACTTGGTAACGGACTTTAAATTATCCTATGTGATTTGTCTGAAAATGTGACAAGACAGTGTGTTGAGTTACACAACAAATTGTTGGTATAAGTGAAGGTGTCTGGATTAACTACGACTTGATCCTTTTGGCATGTTTCTTTGCTGCCTGTAGACGGCTAGTACGTTGTTTGATTCTAAGTAGTTGGGTGTAGCATAGTAGAGGGAGGTCGGGGATCCTTTACATCTTCTCACCATCGATTTCATAAAGTCAATTAAGGTTTACTGCGAATCAATCAATGTGTCTGCAATCATTATGTTTACTTTCTGCATACAATTTACATGCGATATTTGCTTGTTCCTATGCTAAGTGTCCGTGGAGAATGACATCCTGAGTCAGCTTTCCGCTATAAACTCTGGATTTGAGGGCTTACGACATAAATAAATTTAATCTTTGATTGTATTTAGGGATTACAGGTTCTACAACGAAATCAAAATCTCTGAGTGCACATTATGCTCTATGTAAAACTGGGTCACTAGAGCCAGTAGCAACCTGATGGAAGTATGTTTGACTAATGGAGAGAAGATATCATTGTAATCAACTCCTTCCTTTTGAGTAAATCCTCTAGCTACAAGTCTAGCCTTATACCTGACTTGTTCAGTTGCAGTTACCTCAATTTTTCTCTTAAAGATCCATTTGCAATTAACAATTCTCTGATTTTGTGGACTGGGAACAAGTATCCAAGTTCCAATCTTCTCCAGTGATAGGATCTCTTCTTGCATTGCTATTAACCACTGTTGCTTGTGACCACAAGTACTAGCTTCAATGTAGCGTTATGGTTCCTGATATTCAAGCTCCTGACACATAGTTAGTGCAAATCCCACAATATTACTAAAACCATATATGTTGGGAGACTTGTGTTCTCTCTTTTCTCTATCTCTTGTCAGTTGAAATTCCCTTACTTCATATGTGACAACTGGAATTACTCTCCTTCTCCTTTGTGGTCTTGATATCACAGGTGACTCCACCCTCACTGGTGTAGGTTGCCTGGTAGCAGAGCTCTGAGATCTAATTGCTAACATATGATTCTCAGCTAGGTCCTCTTGATAGTAGCTTGATCATTTCCAGTTATATCATTTTGAGCTTGATCATGATTTGTGGCTTCAAGATCCACTGTTCTCCTCTGATCACCTGTGATCACCACCTCAATCTCAGAATCAATAAGCCTGTGAGTATCTGACTCAAGTGGTAGCTCACCTTTCTTATAAGGGAATGTGGTCTCATAAAACACCACATCTCTACTCACCAACACCTTCTTCATGCCTGGTTCAAGACACCAGAGATTGTATCCCTTAACTCCCTTAGGATACCCAATAAAGATACATTTCAGTGCTCTAGGCTCTAGTTTATCCTATCTTATGTAGGAGTAAGCTAGGCATCCAAATATCTTCATATGTGAGTAATCTTTCAACCCACCATACCACAGTTCATCTAGAGTTTTCATTTTAATAGCTGAAGATGGGCTTTTGTTAATGAGATAGCACACATTTGACACAACTTCAGCCCATAATGACTTTGGGACACCATATTGAAAAATAATGCACCTTTTTCTCTCAAGTATGGTTCTATTCATTCTCTCAGCAAGATCATTCTGTTGATGAGTGCCTGGTACTATTCTATGTCTCACAATACCCGTATCTTTGCAGAACTTATTGAATTCTTCTTATAAGAATTCTAGACCATTATCAGTCCTCAGTACCTTCACTTTCTTATCTTTCTCATTTTCAACTTCATTACACCAGTCTTTAAACTTAGAGAAAGCTTCAGTCTTATTCTTAAGTATATAAATCCATACTCTCCTGGTGTAATCATCAATAAGTGACATGAAGTATCTCCCTCCACCATGAGATAAAACCTTAGTTGGTCCCCACATATCAGAGTGTATGTAATCCAAGGGAGCCTCACTTGTATGTATACCAGTTGGGAAAGAATTTCTCTTAGATTTACCCATAATTCAATGCTCACATACACTTAGCTTGTCAATCTTACTGGAACCAAACACCAGCTTCTTGTTTAGTTCTATGAGACACTTATATGACCCATTCTCTTGTGCCACAATTCAGTGTCATCCATACTGTCAACATGCAATTCACCAACAACAAGAGTACAAGACATGTAGTAGAGATTATTCTCCTAACACCTCTCATGAGTATACGAGATTTCATGGATACAGTTAATATGCCATATTCAGAGCTAAACATGCATCCTGTTGATTCTAAACACCCGAGACAAATTAAATTTCTTCTTAGTTCAGGAATGTACCTTACTCCAGTGAGAAGCTTGACAGAATTGTCCAGCATCTTCAACATGATCTCCAATTCCATTTATGTTGCACACGAGATCATTCCCAGGCAACACTGTACCTCCATAGCTTGTACTTAGCTTAGAAAACCAGTCCTTGTTGGGATACATATGATATGAGCACCCTGAGTCAAGTATCCACTCATCAATATCTGATGCACCTGATAGATTTAGCACATCCTCTATGTTTAAGACTTCTGCATCTTGAACAATGTTGCCTGCAAAGTCTTGAGATGTGCTTGCTCTATCTCTATTCTCCTTTTCTCTCTTATAAGTGAAGCAAATTTTCTTAATGTGACCAGGCCTTTGACAATGGTGACAAGTTCTAGTCTCCTTATTGTCAATGCCAGCAACAACATGAGCCTTCCCTTTCACATCTTTCTTGAATTTGTTTCTCTGTTGTTATTGTTGAAACTTTGGCTTGTAATTGTTGCTTCTGATATTGAGCCCTTCACCAGAGACATCACCTGCATTTCCAAAAGTTTTCTGAAGCTCTTTTTGTCTGATCAAGCATTGCACTTCCTCTAGTGTAATTTTCTTTTGACCAGTAAAAGCAATATCATCTTTAATACTCTCATATGACTTTGAAAGAGCATTGAGTAGTATTATAGCTTTATTACTTGCAAGCTGCTCCAAGATGTTTCAATCTTCATTCATCCTATAGGAGTACAATCGTTGTTTCATGTACAACCTACTCGCAAGGATTTCATCATATATAGAGAATTGAGCTTCTGCCATATGCCTACAGCAGTTTTTTCTCTAGAAACTTCTCGTAGTGGTTGATCCCCTAGACATAGAATGATAGTACTCCGCACCTTGGATTATAAGATCTTCATTTCCTGTGCAGTAACTGTTGCCGGAACCTCATCGCTTGGAGCTAACACCATCTCTACGCTTTGTTGTGTCAAGAAAGCTTCCATCTTGGCCTTCCACAGAGAGAAATTATTTGATCCATTGAATTTATCAATGTCAAACCTTGTTGAACTCATTGTTAACCTGAATCAAGCTTGGATTGATCAGAAAGAGCTTCGTTTCCCACAAACGGCGCCACTTATTGTGTTTCACCAATCGATTCCCTCGATTCTTCATAACAATAACCGTAAACAATAAGCAAGTAATACGAAACAATAAACACACAAGAATTACGTGGTTCGAATGGATAAATCCAATCTACATCCACGGGAGAACAACAACTTTTATTGCTTCTTCAATTCAACAAATTACAAGCTCAACAATGGAGAATTTGAACGATTTACAAGTTAATCTCTCTCAATATTCTCACAGTAAGAACTCACTTCTCTTCACACTCTCAGAGACGAACTAAATTGAAGATTGATTGATCAATGAGATGAAGAAACCGTCTATTTTTTATATATGTTCTTCAAATTGCCAGATTGAACAGGAAGCGTTGATCTAACAAAAACCACCATCATCCAACGGATGAGGACAAAACGCCCCTTGCCATTGTAACTGACTTAAGCAACTTCTGTAACATATTGCAAAAAAATCCCTGAACTTCTAGAAAGATTCGAAAACACCACAAAACTTCACAGAATTGATTCTCTAGAGTTGTATGTCGAATCTTCCATCCGATTGAATTTAAAAACAATTGTATTTGAAATCCTAACTATCACAACTAGCCTAATAAATTCCTCTTGAGAAATGGCCCTGATTTAAAGAAAACACTACAATGTCTGGCTTGTTACTTTTGGTATTAATTTTGAGTACATCAAAATTTGGCACCACTGTGGACGAATTGATTCTATGTTGTGAAAGGTAGGGATACTTTCGAGGGTAAAGTCCCCCGGACACTTAAATGAATTTCCCTTGTTCTCCTTCTCCCTGAGTACCTAGACCACCTAGCTCGTAAGGACCGAAGAGTAGAAGCCTGTAAGAACCATCGTACTATTGAGAGGCGACACGTGAGGACCTGCACAAGTAGCTTGGAGGGGGGTTAGAACCTTATACCCGGTTTGTGTGGTGTCAAACCGGAAGGAGACTTTACTTGCGAGAGACTTAGAATCAACTCGGTATAATGATCGGGGGTCAGAAGTGATTATGGCTTACCGTTATTATGGAAATGTGTTAGGAATATCTGTTTAGATTTTGATCAGCAACCTAATGACTTATCTTAGCTCAGAAAGGTGAATAGTACTCTTAGTTCACTTGAACACTGTAAAAGATGAAACTCACTAAGTATGATAGTCTAGCAAATCTTGTATAGGATGTTAGGTCTCGAAATGTAATTTTTATTTTCTGATGAAGACCAAGAAGAAGGCATCCAGCAGGAAAAGTTCAACGGAGTTGAAGATTTGAAGACTGCACAAGATTGCTGAAGACAAAGTTTTTCAGATACCTGTGTCCAGATATCTTGGAAAAACAAGTGTTTTGAAACACACGAGTTGCAAAAGATATCTGAGAATAAAAGGTTTCTGAGACAAGGAAAGTGCCCACAGATATCTACACTCAGATACCTTGGACATAAAATATGCTTCTGAAAAAGAAACATATTATAACAAGTTGTTTAAACAAGTGGTATCTGGAGCTATGATGATCTCTGGAAAAGAACATGCAAAGTTTCAGAAAACTCTGATTGTATAAGGATCTCTGATACCATGCATAGTTCCGTTGGCACTACAGGACAAAATATAGTACAACAGATTAAATGCATGACATAAATGTCTCGAACAAAATGGTAGCTTCGAAGAAGAAGACAAACTCACATAAGATTATATTCAGATATCAATAGTTTGAATTTGATTTAAGCCTAATGGATACTATTCAAACGGCATTCAAATTCATCTATAAATATCAACACTTAGACTGCTTGAGAACACACACAGAACTTAGACCTCAGAACACTTTGAATACTCACGCAAGCGCTCTCAAGCAAACTACTTACCTTCAAGCTTTCTGTTGCGACCAAAGCTCTTGATTCTAAGTAGCACAAAAGTTCTAAGTGTCCTGATCCTTAACGAGCATTGTTATCTGTGAAAGAGTTGAACTAAGATTTCATATCTAAGTTTCATTCTCTTGAACACTTACCATAGACTTGGGTCAGTAGAGAACAAGATACCATACATTGCAAAGTGTATTAAGTATACTTGATTCACAGAGCTATCTGAATAACTGAACAAGTTATTAAAGGAGCTCACCTGACAAACAAACCTAAAACCAACACCATATACGGCGTGGAGTACAGGAAGTACTTAGTTTAAGAAACTAAGGAATAACTCCAAGGTTGTTGAGCACAGGAAGTACTTAGCTTGGGAAGCTAAGGAATAGCTCAAAAAGGTTTCTGAGTACAGGAAGTACTTGGCTGTGGAAGCCGGGGAATAACTCTGGGGGAACACTTGGTTGGGAACCTAGTGCTTTTAGGAATCTAAGAAAAGATATCTGTAAGGTTACCTCATTTATCTTAGTGGATTCTAGGTCTGAGAAAGACCGAAGTGGATTAGTTGAAGGATTACGCCACCTTCAGATACCACTATAAAAAGACGTGTGTTATTTACTTTCTGCAGTTTATTACTTGTTTTACTTATATTGCAAAGTACTTACACTTATCTTGCTGAAAACGTGCACTTATCTCAGAAGTCTTCCGCTCTCTGAAATTAAGTATCAGATATCTTTACAGATATCTAAGAAACTGTGCTTATCGAAAAACGTTTTTAAAAGACTATTCACCCGCCCCCCCCCCCCCCCCCCAGTCTTTTACTTTGCCGTTATCTGGACCAACAAGTGGTATCAGAGCAGGAGGTTCCCAAGCCTTCTGCACTGAACCTAGATCCTAGATAAGTGCCCACTAACTGCTTTTCACCTACACTTGATTCGTTTGTTTAGTGTGTTTGTTGCAGGATGTCTTTGAGTGACGCCCCAATTCTCAAGCCAGAGAATTATGAGAAATGGAAGAACAACATGATGCTCCACCTAGAAGCCATCAGTGACGAAATGATTGAAGTAATAAAATATGGCCCAATAGTCATTCAACAACTCAAGCAAGTCATAGAGGTTTCTAATGGAAGAGACAGGGAGCAAAGTGATAGGTCTTCACAGACAGATGCATCAACCAGTGGGAGACCTGCCAGTCAAGTTATTTACGAACCAAAGCCCAGAGAACTCTGGACATCGGAAGATGCCAAGAGAAATAGATTGGATGGACAGGCTCATAATATCATCATACGTTCTACTCCAGAGCACATACAGTGTAAACTGTGGGGTGCAAAAACGGCGAAAGTGGCCTGGCAACTGATTGAAGAAATCTGTGTTGGCACTGAAAAAATAAAGGAAAATAAGTTCGAAGTTTTGAAGCTAAAATTCCAAAATTTCAAACAAGGTCCCACAGAGACTCTTGAAGAACTAGATTTCCGGTTTACAACACTCATGAATGACATGGCTGCACTTGGTGAAAGTAATAGATATACCCATTCAAAAGAAGTCAAAGAGCTATGCTCACTGAAGAAAGGAAAAAGATCCAACTCCAACTGGATGCTCTAGACATTGAGTCTGATTTTGAGGATGAAGACTCGGATGATTCCACACTGCCTTCTCCAGAAATGTGCAGTGTTTCTCATGAAGTAATTGACTTTGGACAAAAGAAGAAAGAAGTGTGTGGAATGGCTGAAGAGCTCTTTCCAGATATCTCCAACATTGAACCTTGTCTAATGGCTGATGAGGTAACACATACTTCCTGTTATACTTATGAAAGTGATGACGAAGGAATCAAAGAACTGGAAAATCTCAAATAAAGAAATTGATCTTTACAAAAGAAAATTTCTAACGTTCCGAGCTAGAGCCGAAAATTTCGAAGAAGAAAAGAATTCTCTTGCAAAGGAAAATTCTAAATTAATCAAGATATCTGAGAAAAAGGATGCTGAAAATGCATTTCTCAAGGCTCAGATATCTGAGACCGAAAAGTCACATAATTAAAGAAGCAATGGCAAATCTTCAAAATAAATGTGAAGGTCTTCTTTCTGAAAATAAGGAACTCAAAAAGAAAGAACTATCCTTTCAATCTTATGCCAAAGCTAGTGACACTCTTACTGAAGTGCAATCTTATTTAAGAGATCCTTCAGAAAAGAGAGGACTTGGGCTGGACACACACACAGATAGTTCCACCACTCTGAATATGAGTAATGAAGGACTAATATTCGCCAGTGCTCAGCAAGGTGATTCCAAACAATCTAAAGTATCGGTCAGAAAGCTAAGATTGTTGACAAAGGAAAGGCAGTTGCGACCAAGCCTTTGTGGGAAAAACAAGTCCAAAAGAAAAATGTGGGAAATGTCTCTGAAAAGAAACATAACACTGAGAAGTACAATCACCCACAGTGCTATGTCTCTCAAAAAGGAAAAATTGCAGGAGCTGGCAAATTTTCTTATGTCACATTTTCTGGAAAGAAAATTGATCATCCAGAGACTAGCAATTGTCTCCTGTCATGTGCTTTCCACATCCACTATCAAAATGCCACTTTGAGTTAGTCTTTAGAGTGTTCTGCACAAAACAGGAAACATGAGATTAGGTTCTCATACCAAAAATGGAACCATCTGGATTAAAGAATCTTCCAGTAGGAATCCATTTTTGAATGAATTTCCTAGGAACATTATTTTCTCTAATAGGAACATAAGGAGGAATCTTAGTTAAATGATTAGTATCATTGTTGTTAAGAACTATTTTCTTCCTTGGTGTGTTCCTAGGTGCTCCATTTGGTGCTTTCAGATACCTGTCAGCTTTTACGAGTCTTTCAAAGAACTTAGCTTTCCTAGCCAGATTTCTTCTAGCCCTGGCATTCAGATTTTCAGTGGCTTGATTTATCTTCCACTTCTGATAATTGTTGTGAGCAATTCTAGCTTTTAACCATCGTTCTTGCTCTTGTTTATATTCGTGAGCAAGTTGTTTCCCGATGGGTTTATAGCCAATACCATTCCGAGCACCTAATGCAGTCTGAAATCTCTTCTCAGCAGCTTTAAGCAAATCTGATTAACTATAAAAATTGCAATGATGGACCAATTATCAGGTTTGCTGGAGGAGATGAAAATCCAACCATAGGTTTTGGCAATTTGAAGTTCGGCGCCCTCACAATCTCTAAAGTACTTCATGTAAAGGGATTGAAATATAATCTCCTAAGCATGAGTCAACTAGTAGACAAAGGGTACACTGTCAAGATCAAGTCAAAACTATGTAAAGTGATTGACAATGAGTCAAAGCAGACAGTCTTGGTTGCAAGGTGTAAAGGAAATCTTTATGTTGCTGATTAGGCATCTGCCACAACCGAAGAATGTCTCATGGTGAGTCAATCTGGCCACACTGAAGAAAATTGGCTATGGCATAAAAGAATGAGTCACTTGAATTTCAAAACTCTGAATAAACTAGCCAAGAAAGAGTTGGTGGTTGGTTTACCCAAAATGGCATATAGAAAAGAAGGTGTATGCTCAGCTTACCAAATGGGAAAACAATCCAAAACATCTTTCAAGTCTAAAACTAGACATTCCAGTGAAAGGCCACTGCAAATGTTACATATGGATCTGTTTGAA
Organism: Plantago major; assembly: GCA_026545765.1. Taxonomy (NCBI): domain Eukaryota; kingdom Viridiplantae; phylum Streptophyta; class Magnoliopsida; order Lamiales; family Plantaginaceae; genus Plantago; species Plantago major. The sequence continues at coordinate 47,278,561 of CM048844.1, forward strand.
TCCTCAGTAACTAGTTATGCAGGAAAGAAGTATGAATGCAGTTGTTGTTGATGATTACTCAAGATTCACTTGGGTTGTCTTTCTCAAACACAAATCTGATGCAAGGATTGAGATACCTAACTTGCTGAATAAGCTCGAAGTCATGAAAAATGACAAGGTATCTGTAATCTGAACAGACCATGGTACTGAGTTTGTGAACCAGTACATCAAAGAGTTTTGTACTTGCAAAGGTATACAACATCAACTATCTTCTGTAAGGACACCACAACAAAATGGTGTTACTGAAAGAAAGAATAGGACCCTGAAAGAAGCAGCAAGAACAATGCTTGCTGACACTGAAATAAGTGAAATCTATTGGGTAAAAGCTGTAAACACAGCATGTTACACTCAAAATAGATGTCTGATTAACAAACACCACGACAAAACTCCGTACGAGCTTTTCATTGGTAGGCCCCCTAGTATCAAACATCTAAGAGTGTTTGGTTGCAGATGTTTCGTTCTTAACAATGAAAAAGAATACTTGAGAACATTTCAACCAAAGGCAGATGAAGGAGTATTTCTTGGTTATTTTCTGAATAGCAAAGCCTACAAAATCTATAACAAAAGAACGCAAAAGATCGAAGAATCTATTTATGTAGTATTCTATGAAGGAAACAAGAAAGTACTCTTGAATGATGATCTCTTAGATAGGTTCAAAGAACTAATGATTAAAGATTCTGGAAAAGGATCCTCAGAAGGAAACAATTCTATCATTCAAATAGAGGATGAGTCTGACGATGAAAAGCAACCTATGCTTAATAACAACCAGATGACTCTAAGACATGATGAAGAATTTCCTATGAGAATTCCAGAAATGGAACAAAGCATCGAGAACCTTCATCATGAAAAGGTATCTGAGAATGAGATTGCTGAAATGCAAGATCCAGATATCTCTAACACTAAAAAAGTGTCAGATATCCATGACATTACCCATGTGTCTGATATCCCAGATACTGCACAAGTATCTCATCAAGATCATATTGATTCACATTCAAATCAAATTGATATTGATCCTACTAGTTCAAAACCCATTATGAAATGGATAAGAAATCATCCTTCAAAAGATGTGATTGGTCCCTTAGACCAAGGAGTTAGAACTAGAAGAGCAATCGCTGAAAGTGCAAGTTGTCTCTATGGATGTTTCATCTCAAAAATTGAACCAAAGACTATAGAATAAGCATTAAAAGATCAAGATTGGATCTCTGCAATGCAAGAAGAGTTGGATCAATTTGAGAGAAACAAAGTCTGGAAACTGGTTCCATTTGCTGACGGAATATCTGTAATAGGAACCAAGTGGGTTTTCAGAAACAAAATGAATGAGTCTGGTGAAATAACCAGAAACAAAGCTAGGTTGGTTGCCAACGGATCTACCCTGACTGAAGGACTAGATTTTGATGAATCTTATGCACCAGTTGCAAGATTGGATGCAATAGACTCTTTCTAGCCTTTGCAGCTCATAATGACTTTACAGTTTATCAGATGGATGTCAAGAGTGCATTTCTAAATGGTGAACTGGCTGAGGAAGTCTATGTTGAGAAACCATCAGGTTTTGAAGTTTCCTCAGAAAGTAGGATGGTCTATAAGCTTCAGAAAGCTCTGTATGGGCTGAAACAAGCTCCAAGAGCATGGTATGATACATTGGCCAAATACCTACTGGAAAGTGGTTTCAAGAAAGGAGATGTTGATAAAAACACTCTTCACATTGAACCATGATGGGAAACTACTTTTAGTTCAAGTATATGTTGATGACATTATATTTGGATCTAAAGACAAGCAACTTTGTGAAGATTTTGCTGAACTCATGAAATGTAAATTTGAGATGAGCATGATGGGAGAATTGAATTACTTCCTAGGGCTGCTAGTCAAGCAACTCAATGATGGAATATTCATTAGTCAAACAAAGTATGCAAAGGATACGCTCAATAAGTTCAATCTAAAGCCTTCTGAAAAGAATGCTAAGATACCAATGAGCATTGGAACCAAAATGACCTATACTGAATCTGACAAGAGTGTTGAAGAACACAAGTATAGGAAATTGATTGGGTCTCTACTATACGTCACTGCAAGTAGACCTGATATTCAATATGCGCTGAGTGTGTGCTAGATTTTAGACAAATCCAATGCACCACACTACAACATTGCTATGAAAATATTAAGGTATGTAAAAGGTCAGTAGAAGTTGGATTGTGGTATCCAAAAGAGTGGATTGAGTTTGGTTGGCTATTCAGATGCCGACTATCTTTGGATCATTGCTTGATAGAAAAAGCACCTCAGGAACTTGTCAATTTCTTGGTGCTAGATTAATATCATGGTTCAGCAAGAAACAAAATTCAATTGCCACATCTACCACAGAGGCTGAATATATTGCTGCTGGATGTTGTGCTTCGCAGATATTGTGGATACAACAACAACTCAAAGACTATGGACTCAATGAGGAGAAAACTCCCATTTTCTGTGACAACACAAGTGCCATTGCCATAACTCAGAATCCTAAGTTTCATGCAAGAACAAAGCACATTGATGTTAGACACCACTTCATCAGAGACCATGTTGAAAAAGGCAATATAGAGATACTCAAGATTGGCACTGAAGACCAACTTGCAGATATCTTCACTAAGCCACTACAAGAAAGTTGATTCTTAGCCTTAAGACACAGTCTTGGACTAATGGAGCTACCAAAGAACTGAAAAAGTTCAGAAAAGAGATATCAGAAGAAGATATCAAAGAAGAGAAAAGAGGTATCTGGAACGGGTATCCAGAAAAGAGGTATCTGGAACGGGTATCCAGAAAAGAGGTATCTGGAACGGGTATCCAGAGAAGAGGAATCTGGAATGGGTATCCAGAAACTAAAGGCTAAAGGGTAAAATGGATGTTCAAAGATTTCTGAGACGGGTACTCAGATATCTGGATCACTCGGTGAGGGGGAACACAAAAGAGAATAGTACAATTGTCTGCAGTCAACTACTCTCTTGAAATTTGTATTATTTCTATCTCTGTGTAAAACTTGGACAAATACCAAATGTGAGATAAATTCAGATGCAAACAGTGTTCTTGGTCATACAGAAACGTGATTCAGAAAGCTAATAGCCAAAATTCATTAAATGGGCACAATTACATTTGTTGATTGTGATCACTGCTGAAGAAGCAATGGTGCCCCTTGATGAATTGGGCGATTGATCTCTACGGCAGAGATTAACTCTCAGTAAATAGTGGACTGTTAAAATTCCGACAGGGCCCACTATGCATTTAATGCCAAACAAGCTTTTACTCACCCCTGCCTGCAATTCACAGATACTTACACACAAAATTAATTTGTATGTATATGTTTGTGGAGATTACATTGCTATATATATGGGATTGTGGCAAAAAAAATTACTTTCGCCTAATCCAACATACAGACTTGCACAAAAATAGCAAAAACTCTTCTTCAACCTCTGCAAATCTCTGTTAGTTTTTCTGCAAAGAATTACTAATCTCTCACCCTATCTCTTTCTTGTTTTTCAAAGACCTCACTATTTAAAGAGATGGCTCCCAAACGTGCTTCTACTCAGAAATCCCAAGCTACTATTACTGGTACTGCTGAAGAGCAAGCACCAGTGCTAGTTATTACTAACAATCGATTGATCGGAGAATTCGACCCTGATCATTGGACTTCAAATCACGGGATGATTTGGGGTGGTGCCATGATTGAGGAATACCTGGTAGCCGCAATAGAAAACCAAACTGACAGGAAGTTAGTACTTGATATGCTTGAAAATGCAAAAATCAAGGGTTTTCTATCTGCTCTTCCCAGTGGAGTTTCTTCACTGGATGTTCTGGAGTTTTACAACAACTCCACAATTATTTCCAAGATCTCTGAAGGCCTGAGATAGTGTCTACCAAGACCAAAGTCCAAGGACAAGAAATCTTGTTGGAAGAAACAGCTTTCTGTGAGCTGTTTGAACTTCAAATCTTGGAAAGGATTTTGAGATTGACACCAAGGATGAAGATCTCCTTGAAGGTGTGAAGCAACTGTACAGTAATGTGTGTGATCTTGACAAACCAGACACACCCATCGACTTTAAGCTTGCTGACATAAGGACCAGACATCTTTTGGTCCACTGGGATGTGTTGGCATGTATCCTTCACAGAGGCTTTGATGGTCTACAAGGAGGTGCTGACCAGATAAGCCAAGAACGCTGGATGATGATGTTCTTGTTGAGACAACAAGACAAAAGGCTGGAAAACCCTTTTAATTGGGGGAAGTACGCCTTCATGAAATTTGTGAAGAAGATACAAGGCTTTGAGCCTAAAATCGTTAAGGGCCTTGCTGAGCCAAAAGCCACAGTAAGCTATGGACTGAAAATTTGCTACTTACTGGAATGTCTTGGCATTGAGCTCAGAGAGACGGCAGATATTGCCAACAGTAACCTACTCTACAAATATGAGTATACAAACTTGATGAAAAAGGTTAATGGATCTCAGAAAGGTTCCAAGAAGCAAAAGACTGAAGAGGTATCTGAGGGAAAAGTTGCAACCAAGAAGCCCAGAACTTCAAGGAAGAAGTCTGCTGGCAAATCAGAAGGCACACCCATTGAGGTTGTCGATTCCCAGATACATGACGTCGCTGCAGATGAACTCATCAATGCTGCAAAAGAGGCATCAGCTACTGAACAAGTAGACTCAGCAAGCGAAAGTGCTTACAGAAATGTCAAGACTATTGCCGAAAGCCTTGCTGATGAACTCATAAATGCTGAAAAACTTCTAACTCTTTCTGCAGAAGCAGTAGGGATTGTTGATAACTCTATTCCAGATTTCGATGACGAATCGAACGAGGAGAAGATCCCATCCCCCAAGGTTGCTGAAAAAGTAACCAAGGCAAAGGGGAAGAACAAAAGGTCCAAGGTTGCTGAGAAAGCAACCACCATGTCACCGAACAAGCACCTATAGCAAAGGTTGTTGGTGCCAACACACCATCAGGGAAAGTCACATATAAACAACTTCAAGAAGCCCTGATGAGTGGTGACCTAGTGTTGGTAGACGCTGATGTCAACACCACACTTAAAAATCTGGAAGAACTCTCAACTGCTCAAACTTCTACTTCCAGACAACCACAACAACCACAACCACAACAGCCACAAGTGGTTGATGAAATGGTAAATGAACTCCATTTCGACATGCCAGCAATGCAACATGCTGAAGAAAATCCTGCAAATGAGCAGGTTCCCCAACTCCAAGAGAAGGATCAAACTGAGACACCTACTCAGAATGATCAACCAGGGGAGGCAACTGAGTTAGCCACTCAGGAAAAGGTTGAAGTACCTCAAACTTCCAACAAAGAAGCAGCACTGGAACAACAAGACCAACTCATGGAAGGGTCACAAGTTCCAGAGACCACTCAGCCTGACATTGCTCAGGTAGCTTAATGGTTTGCACTTGTGAATTTCTTTGTGTTTTTCTGTCTTGTTAACTAATAAAAAATTTTTGTTACAGGCTGAATTAGAAACAAAAGAACAAGAGGAAGCTGCAAAGCTTGCCTCAGAATCTGAGAAGGAGGCTTCCATAGCCTCACCACTTAAGGAACAGGAGCCTGTCTCACAGGTAGAAGACAGTTCCTTAAGATATAACATCTCAGATATGTGCTTTATACACTTGACTAATACTATTAAGTGTTTGTTTCTAATAGGATCCAATTGAGAAGAAAAATGAAGAGACTGAAAAGTCTATCTCTTCAGAGAAGAATCCAGAGACTTCCAAGGTCTCTGAGGAACAAGTATATGAACCTTCTGCAGAGAAGGTATTTCATTCAGATATCTATAATCTTCACAGACAAATCTCTGATCATTTTTCTCAAACTAACACTTTCTACTTAAACAGGTTCAAAAAGAAGTAGAAGTTGCTGGGGAATTGCCCGCTCAATCCCCACAACAAATGAAAATTGATGAGGCATCAAAACCTTCATCACAAGAAAAATTTCCAGAGACTGCACAAGTCTCTGAGCAACAAGTATCTGAGCCTCCAATAGTGGAGGTAATTGACCTCTCAGATATCTGATTCTGAAAATAGAACTTTTTCTTGATAAAATTTCCTAAGTGTTATGTTTCTAATCTCAGGTTCAAAAAGAAAGAGAGGATGCTGAGAATCAGACTTCCAAGTCTCCTCCTCACACCAAGATATCTGAGGCACTGAACCTCAAGGTAGTCCAACCTCCGAGCCTCATCTTGTTGCATGTGTAACACAGATACTTGACTACTCTAAAACTCAGATATCCACACAAGTTTTGAAACTAATTCAAAACTCTCTCTTTCAGGTTCAGAGTAGTGCAAAGAAGGAGTCGAATGATGACTATGAAAACCTTCTTCCCTTCTTCAAGACTCATACCTTGCCAAAGCATATTCAATGCTTCAAGAAATGGCAAAGGTTAAGGTGCTCTGATCTCTCTGAAATACTGAGAATCACTGATCAACCAACAAGACGAGCACGAGCTCTTGACCTGGAAAACTACATCCACGCAATGTTCCCTACTGAACAATACAAAGTTGCGACCTTAATGCGTAAGGATTTTTTCCAAGGAAGTGGCACACACATTGGTGCAAGCCTTCAAACAGGCAGATGGTCAGACCAGATTGCAGATGGCATTCAAGCACCCGCCTGCAAAGACAATTTATCCCTTCTGAACAAGAAGAAGTAAATGGGCAAATGATCACTATTCCAGAAGTGATCAATCTGGTCTCTGAAGATGAAGAAGAGAAGGAAACTGACGAAAATGACTATGAAGATTTTCCTTCTGACCATCACAAGGATGAGGATGATAAAAAAGGATGATGATGATGCCCCTGCACCAGGGACGGGAGGAATTCCACAAGGACACATTGCCTCAGCTGCTGAAAAGCACACTGAGAGGACATCACAGCAATCCCCTCCTCCATCACCTCAGAAATCTACCCATCTATCTTCCCAACAACAAAAAGACACTACTGAACAAGTAGTTGAGCACTCTGAGGAAACAAATTAGAAGATATTAAATACTCAAGCCAGAACTGCTCAACTCAAACAACTGTTGGAAGAAGAGCAACAGCTCCATCTTCAACTTGAAGAAGAGCTAGTTAAATCCAGAGATAAGCTTAATCAACTACAAGATCAATACTTACAAGAGATGAGCTTACTCGAGGTTAAAGAGCTCCGTGGATGTCAGAATGTTATTGCTAAGGAGCTAGATACTGAAGAAGTATCTAAAGAAAAGCATGATGCTAAGGCTGCATCATCAGCAAAAGACATACCATCCTCTTCTCAGAAAGGAAAGAAGCCCATCTCTGAAATGGTTGCTGGACTGGAAAATCTTGAAAATGTCCAAGAGGATGAAGATCACTGGGCTGAGGACTCAGATGATGAAGAAGACAAGACATTGGCAGAACACTGCAATGAACACTTAGCGGTTTCTCATCTGAAAAGGAAGCTAATTGCTCCTGAAGTTTTCAACAAACTGCCAAATGTCCACTCCCATGAATATATGAATAGATATCAAGTTTTGGCACATCTTAAAAGGGAGATGTCTTCACAAAATAAAGAAGTAATTGCCCCTGCCCCTCAGATATGCAAAAATTCACTGAGCTCATCACTCAGAGAACAACCAGTATGATCATTACTCAGAAGGATCTGGGAATGGTAAGGGACGATGATGTTTCATTAGCTAAAAAAGCTTTTCATGAGGCAAGTTACACTGCTGGAAAAGCAGATGCCATACTAGGCCCATTGGCAGAGCTCACTGATAAGGAAAAGGGACTTATCAAACAAAATCAGGAGCTCAAGGCTGAACTTCAGAAGTTGGTCACTGCCTACAACTACTTACAAAAGAATTTTGAGTCCCTCTCAGATTCTTTTGTGGTACTTAGTCAGTCAACAATGACTAAGGGGGAAGAATTTGGATCTGATCAAGGAAGAGGAAAGAAGAAATCTAGAGTTGGTGCCGCTCAGAAAGGAAGAGGAAACAAGAAAACTTCCCAGCCACCACTCAGAATAAATGAACCCTCACCAAATCAAGCTGCTTTGCAAATAGTAGCTACTTCCCAGCAGCCAACTGAAGAAACATCAATGGTAACAAGGGCCATGGAAAAAAGACCTCCAAGGAGTACTAAGGCTCCAAGGAGAAGACAAGTAAGAGGGATTGATGAATCTTCTGAAGAAGAAGAAGGTCAAATCAAATCCCAGGGCAATGAAGAAGGCTGCAAAAGTCTCAAAAGAATTAATCTTGATGATGATGAAGAAACTGATGAAGATGAAGCTCCTCTTCACAGAAAAAGGAAAATTGATAGCTAATCGAGCCCATACCGCAAAGCCTTTAGCAGCTAAAACACCCTCTGTAAATACCAAGTCAATCCAGGGTGGTTCTTCAAGTAATCCCCCAAAGGAGAATTCTAGACAAAGAAGGAACAGGCTGAGAGCTAAACAAAGAAAAAGTCTACTTCCACTCAGGCCAGAAGAAGCCAAAATTGAGTTTGTGTAGAATGACAACAATTCCTCTGTCTACAGGTGCATTAATCAGAAGAATGGCTACTGGATTCTGGAACTCAAACACTTACTGGTAAATTCAAGGTTTCCAGAACCAATCCATAAACAGCTCATGGCATGGAGAAAAGATAAGCCAATCTTGATTAACACCAATCACATCAAAGCATGGTTGGATTTTGAAGTAATCAAGAGAACTGAAGCCATGAAGAAGGACCTCTCTGATGAATGTCCTTATGGAAAGCCAGATGATGTGCACAGAATTTCCAACCTTGCTGGAACAGGCACAAGAGCAAGACTTGCTGTGGAACCCTATGAGTCCTTCTACTTAACTGAAGATCAATACAAGGGTGACATCAGATATCTAAAGATCATTTATGATTACTTCAAGCTATCAGATATCAGAATCGAGCATGCCTGGAAATGGGGAAAGTATCTGTGGGTCAAGCATTTTGTCAAGAGAAATCCCACCAAAACCTACAAGGAAGTCTGTGGATTTGCCAGAGACACATAAATGATTATCAGAACTCTTCTTTATGACTACTCTGATGACATAAAAAGGTTTGGTGATAGGATATTTGCAGACTGATCCATGGAACTGTTTTGAAGACTTGAAGAATTTTTGAAGACTTGAAGACTTGAAAAAGTTATCTGTAAGCTTTCTCTGTATCATATCTGATGAACTTACTCTCAGATATCATTCTTATATAAAAGATAACTTGTCAGCAAAGATCACACCTTGTGATTTGGTTGATGTTTACTTTCTGCACTTAATTATATGAATTAAAAGATCATAAGAAATGATTAAGTGGTGGATTGTTTCCTCATCCAGATTTGTAATAGGTCAGATAGTCATCGTTGACTGATCAAAATGGGGGAAATTTGTTAGGAATATATGTTTATATTTTGATCAGCAACCTAATGACTTATCTTAGCTCAGAAAGGTGAATAGTACTCTTAGTTCACTTGAACACTGTAAAAGATGAAACTCACTAAGTATGATAGTCTAGCAAATCTTGTATAGGATGTTAGGTCTCGAAATGTAATTTTTATTTTCTGATGAAGACCAAGAAGAAGGCATCCAAGAGAAAAGTTCAACGGAGTTGAAGATTTGAAGACTGCACAAGATTGCTGAAGACAAGGGTTTTTCAGATACCTGTGTCCAGATATCTTGGAAAAACAAGTGTTTTGAAACACACGAGTTGCAAAAGATATCTGAGAATAAAAGGTTTCTGAGACAAGGAAAGTGCCCACAGATATCTACACTCAGATACCTTGGACATAAAATATGCTTCTGAAAAAGAAACATATTATAACAAGTTGTTTAATCAAGTGGTATCTGGAGCTATGATGATCACTGGAAAAGAACATGCAAAGTTTCAGAAAACTCTGATTGTATAAGGATCTCTGATACCATGCATAGTTCCGTTGGCACTACAGGACAAAATATAGTACAGTGCATTAAATGCACAGACAGAAATGTCTGAACAAAAACGGTAGCTTCTGAAGAAGAAGAAGACAAACCTGCTACAGTACTATATTCAGATATCAATAGTTTGAATTTGATTTAAGCCTAACGGATACTATTCAAACGGCATTCAAATTCATCTACAAATATCAACACTTAGACTGCTTGAGAACACACACAGAACTTAGACTCAGAACACTTTGAATACTCACGCAAGCGCTCTCAAGCAAACTACTTACCTTCAAGCTTTCTGTTGCGACCAAAGCTCTTGATTCTAAGTAGCACAAAAGTTCTAAGTGTCCTGATCCTTAACGAGCATTGTTATCTGTGAAAGAGTTGAACTAAGATTTCATATCTAAGTTTCATTCTCTTGAACACTTACCATAGACTTGGTTCAGTAGAGAACAAGATACCATACATTGCAAAGTGTATTAAGTATACTTGATTCACAGAGCTATCTGAATAACTGAACAAGTTATTAAAGGAGCTCACCTGACAAACAAACCTAAAACTAACACCATATACGGCGTGGAGTACAGGAAGTACTTAGCTTGAGAAACTAAGGAATAACTCTAAGGTTGTTGAGCACAAGAAGTACTTAGCTTGGGAAGCTAAGGAATAGCTCAAAAAGGTTTTTGAGTACAGGAAGTACTTGGTTGTGGAAGCCGGGGAATAACTCAGGGGGAACACTTGGTTGGGAACCTAGTGCTTTTAGGAATCTAAGAATTGATATCTGTAAGGTTACCTTATTTATCTTAGTGGATTCTAGGTCTGAGAAAGACCGAAGTGGATTAGTTGAAGGATTACGCCACCTTCAGATACCACTATAAAAAGACGTGTGTTATTTACTTTCTGCAGTTTATTACTTGTTTTACTTATATTGCAAAGTACTTACACTTATCTTGCTGAACACGTGCACTTATCTCAGAAGTCTTCCGCTCTCTGAAATTAAGTATCAGATATCTTTACAGATATCTAAGAAACTGTGCTTATCGACAAAAGTTTTTAAAAGACTATTCACCCCCCCCCCCTTTAGTCTTTTACTTTGCCGTTATCTGGACCAATAGAATGTGTGCCATATATATAGATTTCTCCCAAAATGGGAGGGTTCCATCAGATCGTACCAAGTGTAAGGCCTGGATCGAGCCACCAAGGCTTCAATAGGCCCATGGCCCATTAATGACACTTGCCCCATTCCACTTTGGGCTTTCAGGGGTAGTTTACTCATTAATGTGAGAGTATTAGAGGCTTTGATGCAGTGCTGCGGGTTAAGGTTTGAAGAGGCAGGTCCGGACGATTGGTCCGGACCGTACTATATTGCCTACAAGATACTTATATCAGTCTGTCAAGTACCTTTCATTCAAACCTTGTGTTTCGGACCTCCTTACTCTCTAGTGCCAGTTTTCTTGGTTGCTTATGAGGTTGTTGTGTTGAATCTGGGCGGGTGTCCGGGTCGGACCCCATGGTTACGGACCATTGGCAGGGTCGGACCTACAACCCTTTGAGCCCCCTGCCCCTTTCCTCCTGGGTGAGTCGGTCTTGCGGGGGCTTAAGGTCAGACCTACGGGTCGGACTGTAAGGTCTCGGATCCGTAGACAACTTGGGACGCCTTAGGATTCGTTCTAAAGGCGTCTATGATGGATTGGACATATTTCCGTATCAACATATGTCCCCCTAGTTTCCAAGTATCTTAGTAGAAGATAGTTGTGGAACTATGGTTAAAAGTGGAGAGGACAGTTTGTTTCTCGGTTCAATCCGTCCCTCGTAAGCAGAAAAAAGGTGTAATCCGTGCTTCTTGTAGTCCTTAACTTAATCTCCCCCCCCCCCCCCCCCTTGTTTCTTTCTTTTGTTGCAGTCCGATGCAGGAGGCTCGGAGTGCAAAAAAATTAAAGAAAGAAGGGGTATTTGTAAGCAAGATCAAGTGAAGATAGAGAACGTCGGAGTTGTACCTCTTGTGGGTGAAGGGATGATCCGAAGAGGGATATCCAAACGGACGAGGGTCCGTGTGATGGTGAGTTAAATCATACTTCCTTGTAAAAAGGATAGGGTTTTTATCAACCTGGCTGGGATGGTCCGAAGAGGACATCCGAACGGACGAGGGTCTGTGTGATGGTGAGGTAAATCATCCTTCCTTGTAAAAAGGATAGGGTTTTTATCAACCTGGCTGGGATGGTCCGAAGAGGGACATCCGAACGGACGAGGGTCTGTGTGATGGCGAGAAATCATTCTTCCTTGTAAAAAGGAGAGATATCCGAGACAAAAGATGGATCGGCCATCTGAAGGTCGAGTGGTGTCCTTCTCCCGAGAGTGGTGGAGTTCGTTGTACGTGTTTTTGTCATCGTAAGGTAAATTTTTTGTACCAATGCGTCATTTCACTTGGTATTGTTGTACTATGCCGTTGGATGAATTTTGATATACGATTGAGATTTAATCCCGAAAAATGGCGACGGTTGGGCTTTCAGATTTAACCCTCTATAAATAGGGGCTTTTACCGATGTCACTTTCACATTTCTAGAGAGAGGATTTTTCGAATTTTAAGAAGAAGTTCGTAGCAAGTTATCCGTGCAAAGTCAGCTGCCTACAATCCAAGAATCCGAGTGCAAGTAAGTTGCTTGGTTTTCTTTCTTTACTTCCAAGTTTTCTGTGCATCTTATTTGTCCATCTTCAAAATGTTGCATGTCCGGATGTATGCCTATTTTTCGTATTCCGTAGTTGGCTATAACATAGTGTGCTTCGGATATGTTGAGTAGTTAAAACTAACACCGAACTGACATCTTACTAACTCCGAACTAACCTCGTCCGATGGAGTCGTTCCCTATGCTCCGATCGTAGATTTCTTTAACTTTAATCTACATAAATGGCCTCTCGGACTACAATCTTAAAACTCATAAAACTGCCTTGTCTTTCCCTAGGATGTCCGAGAGTGATAGTCAAAACCGATCCGAGGCTGAAGGATATGATTCCGAAGCGTTGTCCTTATCAGAAAGCTCCGAGGAGATTGACATTGGTGGTGCGGAGGATTCGAAAGAGCTGGATCGTTCTCCTCATCCAAGCCAGGAAGAGCCCGAGGTAAGCTCTTTACTTCGGTTAGTTGTTCCGAGTTCAGGGTCTCCGAAGCATCAGGGTTACCCGCAAGTCTCTACTGTACAGGGTGTTGGTGTTGTCCAAGAGACGACCTCTCGAACCATAGGGGGTCTCCGGCCGCACCGTGCTGGGAAGGAGCCCGAACTCCCGGTAGAGATTCGATCCCTCATATGCAACTTAGGCTATAATTTTACGAGTAACCCTAACCGAGTGCCATTCATTCTGGATCCACAGGAGCCTAACATCGAGGAAGTGCATGATACCTCTGAGGCACCGCCCGAGCTGGGCATGTTTGAAGAGGGTGTTGAAGATATCGGGTTCAGGATGTTGTCCCCCTTCGAACGGTAGTGGAGTTGAGTTCATCATCCGGGGATGAAAAAGTTGAAGAGGAGGGTCGGCTAGATAGTTTCGGTTCTGAGGAGGATGAAGAGGAAGAGATGATTTCTCCTCATGTATTCCGGAGGGAGTCAACTGGACCAGCGGGTGCAAGTCACCATCTGATTGAAGAGAAGCTGCCTGAGGGCAGTAAGAAAGGTGAAGATGTATTCCGAGTGAAGTTTCCTCGGTCAAGGGACGATGTTACTCATCCTGACCCGGATGGCGAGCTGAACGAGGATTGTTCATTTCCAACGTGCCCGTCTATTGTGACGTCCGAGGAGGTGGGGGAGCTTCGGAGGAGGTATGAGATCCCGGAGTCCGTGGAGATTCTCATTCCAGATGAATCGCATGCCTTCTACAATCCGCCTCTCGGGTACATGTGCGTGCATGAGATAAGTTTGCACTGTGGATGGCGTTTGCCCGTGGCGTCCGAGTTGATGGATATCTTGAATGATATGGGGTTGAGTCTGCACCAGATCATTCCCAACTCCCTCGGAAACTTGATGTGCTTCGGGGTGATGTGTAAATACAAGGGCATCCCGGTGACTTTTGATAATTTTCGTAAATTTTTTAGTGTAAATTTAAGCAATAGGAACACACTCTTCTATACGCTGGTATGTCGCTAAGCATATACTTTTTTTGTGGTTCATCTCTCTTCCCTGGGGATCAACTGGTGGAAGAGGTACATCTTCGTCCGGCCCGCATTAAAACAGGGTCAGTTCGAGGCGAAGAGGTTTCAATGGCACTTTGAGAAGAATTTTTTCCAAGGTAGGTTAACGGATTGGAAGCCTCCGGCTCAGAATATTCTACTGTGGATGCAAGGGCTCCACAAGAATCAAGACCCGGAGACGTATTTCTTCCGAGGCTTAATCTACCAGCCTCTTCCCTACCTAGCTGGCTTTTCGGAGCCCAGCTTTTGTGATGGGAAGAAGGAGTTGAGTAAGTTCTTCCTCATTCGGTCATGTAGTCGTCTTATCCGAGTCGGTTGTTGCTTTATTGCTCTGTTTGTTTTGTTCCGCGAAAAATTTATCGTGTATTAACTTTTGGTTCTTCGGATGTTCAGATTTTTGGTTTGAGTACACCATGTCTACCATGCGTGAGCTGAAGCGGAAGCAAAATGCCGCCCAAAGGAAGGAGATAGAGGAGGGCACTCGGACCCAAATCATCAAGACATCTACTGTGCTCCCTATGGACGAGCCGAGGAACGCGGCCACGTTCCGAGTGGAGGAGACCCGGAGGGCGGCGGTGGGTGAAGAGGCTCAGGCGATACCCACCCCAGATAAGGGCAAGGTGACGGTCTCTAAGGGGGCGAAGAAACCTCCGAGGTCTATGTCTCGGGACCCTCCTGCCAGTGGTTCAAGTGCTGCGACCGGGCAGAAGCGCCCGTCCGAAGGTCCGATCCCTCCAGCCAAGAAGGGAAAAGGGAAGATGAGTAGCGAGCCGGACATGGACGCTGAGGTGGCTCGGATGGCTGCGGCTCCAGAGCTGGACCGGATTGCGGAGCTATCCGCAATTCACCAGAAGGTACATACTAAACCAACCATGGTTTTAATGGTAGCCATAAAATGTTATCTTTCTTTGATTCGGAACTCTTATTGACTTTATAATGTTGGACATTATAGCTCACTACCGCTATTCAAGCGTGCTCCGTGGTGGCGGGTCGGAGGGCCACAATGGAGGAGGACCTGGCCAAGGATGAGGCTGCTCAGGTGACGGAGAAGTCCAAGGTGGTCAGCTTGTCCGAAAGGCTGAAGAAAGCCCTTGCTGCGAAGAAGGAGTCCGAAGCGGAGGCGGCGAAGCTGAAGAGTGCCATCCTGTCCCTAGAGAAGGATCTAAAAGTGCACCAAGATAGCATGGATGAGTACGTCGGTGTCTCTCGGACCTTCAAGGATATGATGCTCAATGAGTTGTTGAAGGTACGGACACAGGCTGTCCAAGATTTCTTGGGGTCGGGCGCTTGCAATTTCATGCTTGAGTCCAAGTATGACGAGGATCGGCAGGATGGCTTCGATGCAGCCATGGGACAGCTTCGGCACAGGGGATGGATCCCGAGTGACTGCGACTTGGAAGCTGAAGGTATTACTGCTTTCAAAGAGGCGGATGGCTCGGACTTTGCTCCGGAGGGCGTCTCGGACGATGACTTGCTCAAGTGCGAATTTGTGGAGCTAGTCTGTGACGAGACAGAGGACAAGAAGTACAACCATGGCAGTCCGTACCTTCCGGCCTTCGTGCCCCGGGTATTGATGTCCAGTGTCTTCATCCCCCTGGAGGAACATGTGGAGCACAACCGGGACTGGCTGACTCTGCCCGTGCCCGTCCATGGCTTCCGTCACGAGCTGAACTTGATGAAGGAATGCCCTGCCTTCCTCGAGGAATTGAAGGTCTGAAGGGAGCAAAGGTTGGCCCAGGAAGCCAAAGACAAAAGGCTGGCAGACCTACAAGCATCCCTTGAGAAAGAGATCGGAGGTCCTTCCGGAGCACAAGCTGGTTCACCCGGGCATCAAGAAGAGTGAAGACAGGGTATGCCCCGGAAGTCTGTAATTCCGGTCTTCTGAACCAATGACTATTGGAATCGGCTCCCGGTTTTGGCTTATACAAGTGAAGTCCTTCTCGGACCGTGAGACAATGTTTCCTTTTGTTTGCTTTTTATGGATAATGTTTATCGTATCTGTATTCGGATAACTATTTTTGATTTGGTAATTTATTGCATTGGTCCGGGCTCGTCAATGGCTCGGATCGGCGTTATCATAAGCTTGTGTTGTTTCTTATTCAGATGCATGTTTTTCATTGTGTACTTAGCTTATAAAATAAACCAGTAGCTTAAGTGTCGTTGGCTCGAACGTCGGTCAGTGGATCCGAGTCAACGAGACCAAATGCTTCCGATATAATGCAACTCTATCTAATTGATCGACAACTTTGGCTCGGGCGGACAAGATGTTTGTCCGGGTCTTAGCTCTAAATGCCAATCGTATAGATAAGATTGGTTTACCCAAATCTGTAACTAGGACTAATTTGGATGTTGTCATCCTGTTTGATCCGCAGAGACTTGGTGTACTACTCCGAACCTTGTTGATTTGTGAAAAGGTTGTAAAAAAGGAGACAATCACAGTAGAAAAGTTGAGTGACTTGCCACGGATCATGGTTGTTACGGAAGTTATCATCACAGGCTCGGACTGACGGATCCGAATGGGCTATAGTTCAACATAATTCATTCACTAAGGCCGGAATTGTGAAGGGTTTCCGGGTTGGCCCAATAGTGGCCCAAGTCTAGGCCCAAGCCCATAGCCGGCGATTACGGTCCACGTGGCGAGTTATGATTGGTCCTTCACTCCTATATATACCCCGGGATTGTACGGCTTTGTGCCAGATCATTCCATCCCTTTCATAGTAAGTAATTCGGATCCTCGGGTCCAAATATCTTCAACGAGTAGGTTGATTCCGCCATTCTTGTGTGACCTGTCTTGGAGGGTTCTTCGGACGTCCGAAGGTCCCTTTGGGTCGGATCATAGTTGGGAATGACGAGATTGGGCCACTCGGAAGTGATCTCCCTCGGGTCGCCGTGCTATTCTTCTTTCTACGAGGCTGTAGTGTGTACCAACAACTTTAGCCCCGGGGAAGCAGAATAGCTCGCTGGTCTCAGGGATTTCCAAACACTTGTTACTTCGGAAAATCAGTCCCTCAAGTTGCCTGCCCTTTCCACTTATTTACCCTTTTCGGAAGTACATTTCCTCGGATCGTCGTGCTAGTCTTCTCCCTTCGAGGCTATAGTGGGTATCAACAACTTGAGCCCCGGGGGAGCAGACTAGCTCGCTGGTTCCAGGAATTACTTCACCTGTTGCTTCGGAGAATCAAATCCTCGGGCTTCCTGCTCCTTCCACCATTTACCATTTTCTTGTGGTGTGGATGAGAACGAACCAGAAAGTGGTTGTGGTGGAAGATGCGGATGGTCTGAGAAAGCACTTTGATTACGTCTTTGTACCAAAGATATTCGGACTTAAGCTTATCCTTTGTCCGGGGGTCAGGACATGCTACTCGGAAATGAGCTGCCTATACTGTTCGTTCCTACCATCCGAGTCCTATTGCTATTGTGCCCGGATCGGCTTAAGTTGGTACGGTCGCATCAGTCACTTGTTTCCAGAAATTGGAGTTCCCGTGAGGGTTCCTTCAAGTTACTGGGAAGAAGTGACTGATGTCGTTGGACCATCATAAGCTTGGTCCGGAGAGTGCATTTTGTTCTCCTGCTACTCTGTTTCGGAACGCACAGGATCGGTGTAAAGGATTCATGGCTCGGGCGTCAGAGCTGTTCCTAAAAAAAGGTCACTCTAACATGAGTTTGCTCTGATAGGATGCTATACCTATTCCGCTCGGAAGCTCAGGCTCGGAATGAAGCCGATTGGTCCATGGCGGACGGTGGATACCCCTCAAAGAAGCGCCTCCTTTTATTGTAAAAAACGGTGTAGATTTTCCTTTTGTTTTATGTGACTCGGACAGGCATGTCCGAACTTTGTAATTTGTACTTTTGAGAAATACAAGATCTCTGTTGTAACTTATCTTTGGCTTGTTATGTCCCTTCATCCGAATCTGGCTGTGTAGGCTTTTTCCTCTTCGAAAAGTTAGTTTTTTCAATCATTCGTTACACCACTCGGCTCGGATCTCTTTAAAGGGTTCGAGGCAGTATGTTTATTTTAAATATAGCACTACTTGTCTTGGAAAACTAAGTTGTATTGATTTGACAGAAATTGAAGTACAACTGGTGGGCTTCGAGGCCGGAAAAAGAAAATGACAAAAACTTTGACAGCTAACGTAGCATTTTTTCGGGGAGTATCCCTAGGCATAAAACTTATGTAGGTTCTTAGCATTCCATGTTCTCTTCAAAGCTCTTCCTTGGTCATCTTCTAACTCGAAGCTTCCATTGACTCTAGCCCCAATGACCTTGTAGGGTCCTTCCCATTTGGGCTTGAGTTTACCGACATTGCTCAGGATATCAGCTCTTCGGAGGACTAAGTCTCCGACTTGTATATCCTTGGGAAGAACATGTTTGTTGTAAGTCCGAGCAGACATAGCTTGATAGCGGAGGATGTTAGCTAGTGCCTTGCTTCTTTTGTCTTTGAGGAGCTCAAGGTCGTAGATCCTTGCGATTTCATTTACAACAGGTTGGTATTGTTGGATTCTTTGGGTTTCCACAGCAATTTCAGAGGGGATGACCGCTTCTGAGCCATAGACTACTGCAAAGGGTGTCTCCTAAGTAGAGGTGCGAGCTGTTGTCCGATGTGCCCACAGGACTCCATCGAGATCATCTACCCAGTTGTCTTGAGAAGTTCTCAGCCTTTTTTCCAAAATCTTGACGATGGTTTTGTTGGTGGCTTCAACTTGACCATTGGATTGAGGGTAGCCAACGGAAGTGAAGCGTTGTTCTATCTTGAAGGATTAGAGCCACTATTTCAATCTGGCCCCGGAAAATTGTGCTCCATTATCGGAAACGATGACCTTAGGAAGTCCAAAGCGGCAGATGATGTTCTTCCAGATGAAGGTTCTTACTCGGCTCTCTGTGATGGTGGCCACTGCTTCAGCCTCAACCCATTTGGTGAAGTACTCTACCGCGACAATAAGGAACTTCTTTTGGTACATGCCACGTGGAAAGGGGCCAACTATGTCTATTCCCCATTGATCAAACGGACAGGCTATGATTGCCGGAATCATAGGGTTGGTTGGGTGATGTGGTATGTTGGCATAGTATTGGCAATCTTCGCAAGCACGAGCGAAGTTGGCAGCATCCTTATCAATGGTAGGCCAATAGTATCCTTGCCTTATGACCTTCTGAGCCAAGGTTCGTCCCCCGGAGTGACTCCCGCAACTCCCTACGTGGATTTCTTCCAAAACGGTGTTTGCCTCATGGGGTCCAGAGCATCTCATGTGAGCGCCAGTGAAAGATCTCTTGTAGAGATCCTCTCCCAGGATAAAGTACCTGTTGGCTCTGCATAGGATCTTTCTTGCTTCTTTTGGGTCTGAAGGTAGAGAGACATCTTTGAGATAGTGAAATATGTCGGTCATCCAGCTCCTTTCGGCCCCTAGGAGGAAGACTTGACCATTGGGGTTTATCAGGGAAGAATCTGTGAGAGTCATCAGGATGACGCGCCTTGTGTCCAAGGCTCCTAAGGCAGAGGCATACTTGGAAAGAGTGTCAGCCTTCTCATTCCATTCCCTGTGGAATTGTTCCAGCGTGAATACTTCAAAGTGCTCAGCTTCTCTCTTGAGGATCTCCAAGTACTTGATCATGTGAGTCCTTTAGCGGCGAAAGACCCGAAAAACTAGGACTCGACGAGCTGGGAATCTGTATAGGCTTTGATACATTTTACTTGAAGAGACCTTGCCATTCTCAAGCCGGTAAGTAGTGCCTCGTACTCGGCCTCGTTGTTTGTCACCTTAAAGTTGAGGGTGATGGTGTATTCCAGCCTGGCTCCTTCAGGGCTTTCAAGGAAAAATCCTATTCCTCCTAGTCGTCCAGTAGAGGATCCGTCCACTTGTAGTGTCCAACATTCTTTGCCTTCAAGTTTAGCCTCTAATGTGAGAGTAGGAACTTTCCCGTCTTCCTGCTTCTTGACGGAAGATGCAGGTGTTGAAATTTTGGTTACTTCATCTAGGATGAACATGTGTCTCACCCTCATCCATGGGTTCCTGATACGTAGCCCAGAGTTTTCGAACATCTCTCCAGGCTCATTTTCTTTGGTCCTTTCTTCTTCTGGGATAGCCTTCGCCTGAGTGAGCATCACATAGCTCACGTCCCTTTGTGGACTATCGGTCCCTCCTTCTGTTTCTTCGGGGTAATCTACCAGAAAGTCGGCAAGGACTTGAGCCTTCTTGGCTGACGGAGCTTGGTACCCGATATCATATTCACTTAATTCGATCGCCCACTTGGATAAACGCCCCGACTAATCTGGCTTGCCAAGGACATGTTTGAGTGGCTCATTGGTGAGGACGACGATTCAATGAGATTTGAAGTAAGGCTTCAGTCGCCTGGCAGTGTACACTAGCGTGAAGGCGAGCTTTTCAATCTTGACATACCTAGCCTCGGCACCCACGAGGGCCTTGCTTAGGTAGTAGATCAGCAAGTGGTCATTCCCTTGTATCCGCACCAATACAGAACTCATGGCTTCAGTGGGAGTTGCTAGGTAGAGGTAAAGAGATTCACCTTCTACTGGTTTGGACAAGAGCGGTGGTGAAAGGAGATAGCTCTTCAAGTTATCCAAGGCCTGTTCGCATTCCTTTGTCCACTCGAACTTGTCTCCTTTCCTCAGGATTTTAAAGAAGGGTAGGTTTTTCTCGACGGATTTGGAGATGAAGCGGCTCAGGGCCATCACCCTTCCAAGGAGTTTCTGCACTTCATTGATTGTCTTGGGCTGAGGTAGGTCCAAGATTGCCTTTATTTTTTCTGGGTTGGCGCTAATACCTCTCTCCGTGACCATGTAACCGGAACTTTCCTCCCTTTACACCAAATGTGCACTTCTCTGGGTTCAACTTCATTCCGTACTTCCTAAGGATGGAAAAGCACCTATTTAGATGCTCTATGTGTTGATCTTCAGTCTTGCTCTTTACTAGCATGTCATCCATGTAAACTTCCATGGTTTTGCCCAACTCTTCTTTGAACATCTTGTTCACCAATCGTTGGTATGTAGCACCCTCGTTCTTGAGGCCGAACGGCATGACTTTGAAACAGTAGACTCCTCCTGCTGCAAAGAAGGCCGTCTTTTTTACGTCCTCTTGAGCCATCCTGATTTGGTAGAAGCCCTGATAAGCATCCATGAAGCTTAGGAGTGCACATCCCGCGGTGGAGTCTACTAACTGGTCAATGCGAGGTAATGGATAAGGATCCTTTGGACAAAACTTGTTGAGCCTAGTGAAGTCATTGCACATTCTCCATTTTCCCGGAGCCTTCTCGACGAGGACCATGTTACAGACCCAATCAGAGTATCTGACTTCTTCGATATGTCCTGCCTTCATTAACTTGTCCACTTCTCCCGCTATGATAGCATCTTCAACAGGCCCAAAGTCCTTTCTCTTTTGTCGGATATGTTTTACCGTAGGATCCATGTTCAGACGGTGAACTGCGATCCTTGGGTCTATCCCCTTAAGGTCGTCAGTGCTCCAGGCGAAGATATCGTGATTGTCTCGAAGGCATGTGATGAGATTCATTTCTACCTCCGCGCTCATCTCCGTTCCGATCCGGGTTATCTTCTCTGGATCTCCCTCAATCAATTGAACTTCTTTTAAGGCTTCATGAGGCTCCATCCTTGCAGTCTTAGGGAACTTCTCCTTGAGCGTCCCAACCCCAATCTCTTCCCTCACTAGAGTAAGAGGCACATGAGGAGGGCTCCTGGGTCTTTTGGCGACCGAGAGAACGGGTGTTGAGGCTCCTCTGGTTGACATGATGTAACATTCTCATGATTCCCTAACATTGCCCACTTCTTCTCCCACACCATTTGGAGTAGGGAACTTCACCCAATTGTGTAGGGGAGATGCGATTGCTCTGAATTGGTTGAGTCCTGGGCGCCCTAGGATCACGTTATAGTCGAACGTGCTGTCGACCACCACAAAGAGGATCGTCTCAGTCACTCTCGTCGGGAAGGTTCCCATAGAGACTTGTAACGGTATACTTCCAATGGGGCGAACTATAGAACCCCCGAATCCTACCAAGGAGGTGTATACGCGCCCGTATTGAATATTGCCCAAGTGCATCTGTTCCACAGTTCTCTTGGAGATGACATTGGAGGAACTCCCTGTGTCAACAAGTACTTTGTTGACCTTATAAGTGGCGATGACTAGAGAGACAACCAAAGGAACATCAGGGTCTTTGAGATCTCCTCCACCAGACGATGGTGGGGGAATTTCACTATCATCGAAAGTGATGGCATTTGTTCCTTTCAGAGCTGGCGGAGCATAGATTCTATCATTGTTTCTTAGATGCTGCGCGGTCCTCTCCCTTGTGTTTCGGCTATCTCCTCCAGCTGGTCCTCCTGCTATGGCATTGATAACCCCGCTATAGGGAAGGTTCTCCATTTCCACAACTTCAGGGTACCCGCGGTATCTTTGGGCATGGTGGGGTGGAATTTCTGCAGGAGGTGGTGGTAAGGATCCTGTCGGAGGTTCCGAACCATGCTCCTCCCTTCTTTGTTCATTTCTCTGGTGCCTAGAGGGCTCTTCTTCATACACTGGTTCTTTCAACTTTCCGCTCCTTAGCAACCCTTCTATTTCTATTTTCAACTGGACACAATCTTCAGTTGAGTGGCCTTTGTGCTTGTGAAACCTACAGTATTCCTTCGAAGCTTTGTTCTTCTTACTGCTCCTTGTAGGTTTTGGCCATTGTATGTCTAAGTTTTTCTCAACAATAGAGGCCAAGATGTCGGATCTTGGTCTATTGAGGCGAGTATACTCGACATATCTCCTTGGAGGGGTTCTCTCCCTGCGGAACTCCCTCTTGTCTCTAAATTCCTTCTTTTGTTCAAACTTTCTAGGCCGGGGAGGGGGTTCTTGTTTCATTGGCTCTTTCCCCTTTCTGGCCCCGGCTCTTATTGGAACATTTCTTCGGTACTCCTCCCCATACAAGACTCCTTCGCAGATGTCTTCCAAGTATTTTTCGGTTGTGATTTCTTCATTGGAAAGCTTTCTTCTGAGATCTTCGTTGTAAGAGTTAGCATACAGGTGTCGGACCCGTTCTTTGATGTTGTGAGGCTCGACCTGGCGCACTTCGGCATTGAAGCGGTCAAGGAAGGTTCTAAGATCCTCATGCTCTTTCTGGATTACTCCTTCCAGGTCCTCCACTGATCTCTTCCTCTTCTTTGCTTTCTCGAACCTTTTCAGGAAAAGAGAAGCGATATCTGCATAGGACTTGATCGAACCATTGGGCAAAGAGGTCCACCAATCCATTGCTTCTCCAAAGAGAGTACTGGAGAAGTTAAGAGCCTTCATGTTGTCATTCAGGCCGTTGGTCTCCATCTTGCTCTCGTACCTAGTAAGGTGCCCCACAGGACAAGTATCTCCATAATAGTGCTCAAGATTTGGGATAGTGGAGTCGGGGCGCTTCCTTTCCCTTCTTATCTCATCACGTAAAGGATTAGGAGCTCTAAGAGTCACCTTCTCATGTGCCTTCACCATCTCGCTCAGAGTAGCAATTTGGGTTTCTAGGGCCTTCTGCTGGACATAAATATGCTCGGCGGTTAGCCTTTCGCCCGTCCTTGGGTTGACGGCCATATCTGGAGGAAGAGCATCAATAGGAACTATCGAGATGCTTTCTGCCATGTGGTCTCTTGGTCCATGCTGAAGAGCCCCACGTCGGCTAGTTCCAGCTTCATCTGCTCGTGGTCTCACCGGACTTCTTTCTCTGTGTTCGTGAGAATCAGCTGCCCTCCTGTTGAGAAGGTTCCTTAGATCCTCTGGTTGAGCTGGTTCCCCTAACCTTTGTTGGATTGGACGATGCTCATTCCTTGATTGTGCGGGTTCAGCTTGTCTTGGAATTGCCAAAGGAGGAGTGGGTTGAGGTGGCTGGAGGTTGTTTGATCCAAAGAATCCTTGGATAGTGGTGAGTAAGAGGCCAAACTGGTTCTCGCTCATCCCAAATTCACTTGGGCGAATAATCTGCCCGTTTGGAAGAGTGAAGTTTCTCCCTGGAGGAGGACCATGTGTTCCTGACGGAGGAACTTGTCCTTCAACCCCGGGTATGTGAGTCCTCATCGGTGGATCGACGGCTATTTCCTCCTCTGAAGAGAGACTAGCGGTCTGGCCATCACTTGGATAGTCCAAAGTGTTTCTTGAAGTGTCTCTCACCACTCTTCCCCTCCTAGTGGGAGGTCTGCCTCTTTGCCTTGAGGCGGGCGTCCCAATCGCAGTAGCGTTGATTCTTACGGACCTTCTTGTTCTTGCCATTACTGAAGAGAACGGAACTTTTCGTAAAGATTCCCACATACGGCGCCAAAATGTCGAGGGTAAAGTCCCCCGGACACTTAAATGAATTTCCCTTATTCTCCTTCTCCCTGAGTACCTAGACCACCTATCTCGTAAGGACCGAAGAGTAGAAGCCTGTTAGAACCGTCGTACTGTTGAGAGGCGACACGTGAGGACCTACACAAGTAGCTTGGAGGGGGGGTTTAGAACCTTATACCCGGTTTGCGTGGTGTCAAACCGGAAGGAGACTTTACTTGCGAGAGACTGAGAATCAACTCGGTATAATGACCGGGGGTCAGAAGTGATTATGGCTTACCGTTATTATGGGAATGTGTGCCATATATATATAGATTTCTCCCAAAATGGGAGGGTTCCATCAGATCGTGCTAAGTGTAAGGCCTGGATCGAGCCACCAAGGCTTCAATAGGCCCATGGCCCATTAATGACACTTGCCCCATTCCACTTTGGGCTTTCAGGGGTAGTTTAGTCATTAATGTGAGAGTATTAGAGGCTTTGATGCAGTCTACTGCGGGTTAATGTTCGAAGAGGCAGGTCCGGACCGTACTTCAAGTACCTTTCATTCGGACCTTGTGCCTCGGACCTCCTTACTCTCTAGTGCCAGTTTACTTGGTTGCTTATGAGGTTATTGTGTTGAATCCGGACGGGTGTCCGGGTCGGGCCCCATGGTTACGGACCATTGTCAGGGTCGGACCTACTACCCTTTGAGCCCCCCTGCCCCTTTCCTCCTGGGTGAGTCGGTCTTGCGGGGCCTTAGGGTCGGACCTACGGGTCGGACTGTAAGGTCTCGGATCCGTGGACAACTTGGAACGCCTTAGGATTCGTTCTAAAGGCGTCTATGACGGATTGAACATATTTCCGTATCAACAGATACAGTTTCGCAATAGTGGGTTTTAATAGTTTTGTGTTCAGTTTTACATATTACTTGCACTAACGAAAATTAATTGTATTCGAAAGTTTGTTTGTGCATAAAGTGTTGTGTTTGGGAAAAGGTTATACATGTAACCGAATAAATAGGCCCACATACTGTAAGCAAGTAGTCACCTCGATCCACGTGCAAACCGTCATAATGACGATTTAAAGAGGTGACGCTTCAAATCCGGGATGAATCAATCCTGACAGGTTGTGCTCCCATCAGCGGCTCATCGAAGGACGTAAAACAATAAATAGACCAAGGAGTAGGGGTGATATAGGAAGGATCACGGCTCGAAAACTCATGGTCGGGGAGCAAAATTTTCAAAATCAAAATTGAAAATATTCACCAAGGACTTTGAGGTTCAGACAAGAAGGGTCTTCACACATTTCAAACCTAGAGCTCCACAAGTATCTTGTCTTTACAAGATACTTGAAAATTGAGGGGGACAATGATAAGTACACATAAGTCAAAACCTAGTTCCGAGCCAAGGGTCAAACCCTCAAGAAGGACCAGGTTTGGCTACTAAAATCAAGTCAACTCATAATGGTCCGACCTTAGCATTTTAGCACAATAAAGATCTAGGAGACTTCCATCCAGCAAGGACAATCCGACCTCATTGGATCTGACTTTAGTAACCAAATTAGTCACAATAAAAAGAATGTGATTGTAGCAAGTAAAGTTGCTCAAATGATAATATTATTGAATTTGAATATTTGAGTACAATCTCTATTCTAATCCTCTTATTCTAGTCTTCTAACGTGGCGAACTTGGGTTTTCGAGGTCTTCGCTTTAGGATCTTGTGACTTTAAAGTCGGAAGAACGTCGATTCGAGGGCTTCTTGGCTTAATCTCGAATCAAATTGTCAACTTGTAGGGCCTTCACGATGAACTATGACGAACTTCTTGATGGGTCAATGAACTTCACAAAGAACGCTTTTGAACTCGTCTTAGAAGCTAGATTTTGATCTTCTTTGGTGGAAGTCCGGCCTTTAGGAAACGTTTATTCAAGGGCTTTTTAGCTTGTTCTTGAATCAACCCACCCGTCGTGGTTTGATAAATTGTTCACCCGCCATGGTTTAATATTTTGTCCACCCGCTATAGGTGGGTCGGTTGAATATTTGGTAAAAAACCGTCCGCACCCGCCCGCGTACACCCCTAATAAAGACCCCAATGACGAATTCATCAAATACCATACAGCAAACATTATTAAGCCCAACAGATTAGGGCCATCATTTGAAGCCCAACAATTCAAATAAACCCTAGTATACCCTTTAATCTTTGTTTTCTTCTTCACTTGACTGCCATCCCTCTCTTTTCTTTCTTTTTGTGATTTTTCCTTCTTTTCTCCGATCTGCAGTTCTGAAATGGCATTTTTATTTAGTGTGCATTAGAGCGCTCTGCACTTTCGAAGCGACAGAGCACGCTTGGAGCGCAATTCGAGGAGGTAGATGGACGCTTTATGTGACCTAGGTAATCCACAAGCTTCCAATTAACCGGAGTATTGTCAGGAGTCCTATATACAGGAGTCCATTTAAACTTCATTGGAAGATAATAACTACTTAGCAATATTGTTGTCACTAGGGTAAAATCCACTTTTGATATTTCAGTGTGAGACATTTCCGATTTTGGTACTCTAGGGTGGTCACGTCCAATTTAGGTACTAATTATCAATAACTATGTACAATTTAGGTACTAATTGGATTAATGAGGTGCACAAATTGCATTCACGTGCGAGTGAATGTCAAACGCCGAAAGATATACATAAAAAATTAACCGTTCGCAAGATATCGTGAACTTCATCTCACTCACAAGCGTCAGATTCTTCCTCGGCATATTCTTTTTTGTAGGAATTTTCATCAATTTTGTTTCAATTGACTTTCAATTGATCGAATTCACGTGAAATTGAAGTTAGGTTAATTGTAACTTGATACTGATTTGCACACCCACCATCTAATTTACAATTAGTACCTTAATCGTAAATAGTTATTGATAAATAATACCTAAATTGGACGCAACCACTCTGAAGTACCAAAATCGAAAATGTTTCACAGTGGAGTATCAAAAATGAATTTTACCCCTGTCACTACACTTGTATCATTGAGATGCCCGAGCATGAGCTTGTCTACCTACTCCGTATGCAAGTCTAGGCAAGTTTGTCTAGAGCAAACTACCTAAAAGGGTCTAACCCCTTCCATTCTAATTTCAAGTAATCAATCAAGCAAGGACCACAATTCAAGGTGTTTTGGGCTATTTTGTACATCATCACTTCATATAAGGTGTAGTTGCGACCACTTAATTTCGACTTCTTCCATTTGTTTTGGACCATTTCCTTTCCAGCATGAACTAGAAGGGAGCATGTTCTCTTTTCCTTAAAAAAAATTAAAAAAAAAAAAAAACATATCCCTGTGGATGACAGGCCGCGGATGTTCCACGGTGCAATCTTGGCACTAGAAGCTAGATATACTTAATCTCTTCTTTTTTTCTTTTAGTTTTTCCCTGTGTTATAGTAACAAAAAGAATGCAATAAAATTTGAAACTGTACAGCTTGTCACCTATAAGAACTTCACTCACTGGACCAGAACATACAAACAACTCCAACAGAGGGAACTTTGCATTGCTGGAAGAAATGGACAACCGCGATCAAACACTCTGGAGCATTCTGATGTCATTCTTCAAATCCTGAAATGATCATTTGACTCATCATCATGGACAGACAGAAAAGCAACTTCCAGCATATGATTAAAACTTAAATAGCAATGACTTACTTCTTTAGAAAGAAGAGATCTACTCATGGTTTGACTTAGTAAAGGAGTTTCAGCAGCAGAAATAGAGTCAACTGCAGAAATGCCATTATCTAGTCCAACCTGATATATTCATATTCAAGAGTGAGTTGAAGAAAGACGCACGTAAAGCAGAAAGACATTCCTAAAGAAGACAAGACATTTATTTAAATTTTACTTCAAAGTTAAAAGTATTGATTAATGAACACTCCACTACTACTCAATATTTTAAACTTCACATAACAGCACAAACCAATTTCAATAAATCTGATGCTGGGTCACATCTCCTGCCAAGTGTAGATTGCCAATTATGGGAACAACAACCAGTGACAAGGGTAAAGATGACTACTTAACCATGGTCTATCTCTCATAGAGTAAAATAGGAAATATGATGAAGCATATCAAACAAGTTACACTTGTTCAAGTTAGTTGTGGGAATCAAGAATTCAAGACAAGAACTACCCACCAGAAAGCGACAATATAGACAGTGCTACATGAACAATTGAGCCTCAGAACTAAGACTACGCAAGGCAAATACTATTTTACATGATTAAGAAAAGATGTGCCAATCTCTTACACGTTTGAGACTTGGACCCGTGCTACAAAATTTTTGAAGCCCCACTGTATTTGATAGATCAATGTGGTGACCACTTTGAGTTTAGTTAGAAAATAAAATATGTTGTTTGGTATGTAACCAACTAACCATTAGATATCATAAATATACTCGATATAATATATCATAAGTATATAACTATTTTCACCACAAAACTGATCACTGCAAATGCATCAGGAAATTCCACAAAGGCACCAATTCCATGCTAGTGGAGTCGGTCTTTCATTTCCCAGGTAAAATTGTGTTATGCATCTATTGGCAACGTGCCTGTGTAAGTCAACAGGATCCTGTGTTTGCAAAATGATTAAGGTAAGAATAACAATACCATACCCCATGTAAATAATTCTCATCTTTGCCATCTTCAAATAGAGAAGAGAAATATGCAGGATCATATATGGAGCCACCAAGAACCTCGTCAGAACCGGAGGGGCGTCTATGCATTGCAGGAACAGCAGGATTGAGAAAACTATTTCCCAAATCAACGTCTGTATCTCGAGGATTGGAGTTGTCAATGTAAGAAACTCCAAGTCTGTACATCTGAATCCATATTACCGATGATGACAACTTAACGGAAAATCCAATAATTTGCATCCACATAGTAAGCTTGACAGAAAAGCTAACAAAGGTTCCATATACCTCAGCAGGAATGTGCCTGCATATGCAGATGAAAAAAAAAAAAAAAATGAAGTTCATGACAGATACAAAGACGAGAGAAACTTTTGCGAGTGACCGTCCTTCGGAGAGACCAGATCAAACATCACATATTTTGTTATAAATATCTCATGTTTAGCCACAAACATCACATGTTTAGAAATGCAAATTATGCAATTATAATGCAGATTTATTGTACACATGAAGTTTGTAATTAAATATGTGGTGTTGATTTGGTCTCTCCAAGAAATGGTCTCTCACAAAAGTTACAAACATAATGGATAATATTAACATAACACTCCACGAGTTCGAGCTTGTCATGAGAGACCAAGAGAAGCTGGAGATCTCTTTCATGAATATAGAAGCATCTCACACACTTCAATAGTGAAAAGTAAGATGTAATCAAGAAGATAAAGTGTCCTAGTGATATAGCTTATATCCATCACACACTACAAATAATGACTGGTAGATTTCGGATTTACAAAAACTAGTTGAACAGTTGCATTGTATATTTCAGATCGGCTAAACTTCAGCAAAAAACTCACATATTTTACAGTTGCAACAATATGGAACCAATAGAACAAATTCTGAAGGAGATTATCCCTAATATTGAGTCAGTTCAAAAAATATGGAACCAATAGAACAAATTTTGAGTGAGTTCAAAAAATATCTTCAGAGCACCTCCTTGATCCTTCTGCCAACAAGCACCACATCTGTGCTGACATGTATGGTAATACATATATATCCGTAATCTTTTAACTTTAAATTTTCCTCCCCATGCCCGAAGGGAAACCTCAACCTTCCTGGCATCATCCAATATTGGGAGCCCAAAATGGCATCCCACAAACTAAATGAAACGCCAATTTACGAAAGTAAGTGGACCATGTTTTTGTTAGTAAAATCCACCGGGCATATATAGCATCAGTCTACAACATGCAAACTCCGGCAAAGACATTCTCAACAGTATACATTTTCCGAAGACGTGTAGGTACCAAAGCAAGCCACTCCAGAGGTCCACTAGACTCACTACAATTGTGCTATAGAAATAAAATCCACCATAAGTTGTTTACTAAGGATGTTCTCGCAAAACTTATAGCTGATAACATTATCCACCAGCTGATCTGGGCAGTTATAATATTCCCTCTCCCTCCCAAGATGCATTCGTGATACCACAAGATGAACCCCTGCCATATTGTCTAATCTTTTTTTTGGTACATTTGTCTAATCTTTTTTTTTTTTTTTTTGGTTCTTTTTTCAGTTAAAAATGTTTCTGAAATGTAGAAAATCTGGCTGCCATATTGCAAGTCATTTTATCATAGCACAAATGCACAACAAAAAGGAACCAACTTCTCCAATCTAAAAAACAAACAGAAGTATGTCACTAACTAAAGAAATGAAAACTTATCACATCCTACCAATTTCAGTTACAGTAAACCGAGCATTCCTTGTGCTCTTGTAAACATTTTGAAGTCTTTAATATATTTTTGCCGTTTCAAAAAAAACAATCATTTAACTGGATGTTTACAGTTAGGTCCTCCTAAATTCCTAATAAGAAAGGGAGTACGTAGTTTAGATTTTGAAATGAAAGAATCCATAAATAAAAGTAGAAGTATCTTAGTCTGAACAGAACTGAACTAATCCGAACTTTATTTGTAGGATAAAAAAAAAGTAACCAAATCTGAACTGAAAAGAATAGAGACTAACCAGATATGGTTGAAGAAGAGAAAAAACCAGGCAATGTCGAGCAAAAAGGAGGAGAAGAGGAGAAAAGCGTAGGTCCTGGCCAAGCTTTGACTGCTGCTTTCAATGGCGACGAGAGCAAACAATGAAATCCCTAAATTGACAAGCAAAACAGCGTTGAAGAAAGCACCGAGAGATCCAATGAGCGAACAAGCAATTTGAAGGTAGATGAGTCTAACAGCAAGCCACTGAATGTTATCATAGTCTGCAAACCAGGCTTGTATCACTCTACACGGAAATCCACAACGCATCGATAGATACAACAATCCACCAATACAGACAGAAAAGAAAACCAATTTTAGTCTGTAAGAGTAAGACCATTCAATTCGAATGAAGATCAACAACAGAACAGAACAGATTTCCTTCTTTTTCTTTTTTTTTCTTTTTCTTTTTTCTTTTTGGCACAGCCTGAGGTGGCCGAATCGTGTGGTATTAGCCCTACCCAGTGCTATGCCGACATCAGGTGCTCGTGTTTCTTAGACCTTTGGTACAAGTGGCGGAATTTCTTGTAGTTGGTCGTACCTCAAATATGGACGTCACTTTTTTATTTTTTTTATTTAAACACAGCGGAAATTATATATACATGTCAGATTAGTTGATATAAGTCTAGCTTGATAAAACTATGTAAAAAATAAAAAGTTTCATATGTTTTTTATGCCCGAAAATCTAATCAAATGGATTTCACATTCTCGCTATATTGGGTTTGATAGCATATTTGACATCCATTAGTGTTAATTAATTGGGATAAATTCTCCAAAGTCCATATTATGGAACTAAATTACTCTGGGACCCAAACTAAAAATAGATATTAGTGTTTATCAATTATACCCTAAAAACTAAATTAGTTAAATATTTATTATTAATATCATTATCTACTAAAATTTCGATATGGAACCATCATATGGTGCAAATTTTAAATCAATTCACAAATCACAATGTCCAAACATGGAACCAAAGTATTATGCAAACTATATATAGAATAAAAAAGCATTATATATATGGTACCACATCATTGTACAAAAAATAAAAAGAATGTAACATCTAAACAGACCAATAAATATAAGGTACCATATCGTTGTACCAAAACTAAAAACATTCTACCATCTCAACACACCAATAAATATAAATTACCAATACTAAATTTACTGCACCATGCTCTAGTTCATAATTGCTTATTAACATTGTAGTTTCTCCTGATGGTTCATAATTTCTTTGATTGTGTCACCTGATGATATAATGTTAATATATACTGCATGCTTTAGTTCAGTAAATAATAACACAAGGCACCAACATTAGGTAACATGAATGGCATAAGCCATTATAGAATATTGAATCATCACCAACTAATGGTTTTTTTAGTTATAGTTATTTGGTTTCAGTTACTTGTTCATAAATTAAATAATCTATTTATTTGTGTCACTTTGGTACCATGTTTGTGTTTAATACACCATGCTATGGTGAAGAAGACGTTATTTTACCTTTTTGGTGAAATTTACTGAATTAGTTACATTAAGGTATTTTTTTCCCTAAAAATAGGAGACTATAATTAGGGAGTTAGTTTCCATATCTTTTATTTAATAATTAAGTTATTAAAATATAAAAGGGCACAAATGTCAATATTTGGACTTGTGAGTAATATTTTTGGGTCTTATAATAAGAATGTTTTGAGAGTGAGTTTTGTAGCAATATTTGGTCTAAACCTGGGCCACCGAACAATAATCCCTAATTAATTACTAACTACTTATATTTAACTAATTTTTTAAATATACTCATCTAATTAAAGTGCTAATTAATTATTAACTAATTATATTTGAATAATATTGTGGGTACCATTAAAACTAACTGACCAAATTGCTTTCACTTGAAACCAGGTAAACTAACATTGAACCTAATATTTACCGTTGAAACTAACACTCATGTTAATTATGATGTTGATTTCAACTGAAACTAATTAAACCAACACTGTTCATGCTCAAACTTAACTTTTGAAACTAACACAGTTGATGCTAAAACAAATGCCGAAACTAATGATGTTGGTGAAACAAACTGAAACCAATTAAACTAACATTGAAACTAACACTTATTTCGGTTATGATGTTGTTGTTGATACTGAAACTAACTTTAAAACTAATACTACTAATGATGTTGAAACTAACATTGTTGACAGTGCAACTAGTGCTTCATTCCCCCGACAACCTCTTAATTAGGTATAGGACGGTAGTCATGGACCCGTTCTAAACCCTAATTAAGATCATAGTTCCCAGAGGGTGTTTTTCAAATTCAATTGATTGGGTTCACCATTTCCACACGGGTTTTAGAATTTTAAAGTGTTTATTTATTTTTATTATTTTTCAGCGAAAATAAGTGATTTATAATTTTTGGTGTCATTCCCAAATCTTTCTTACACATAAGTCATATATAAAATGCTTCCTACATTTTAGTGTTTTAATTTGTAGTGACTATAATATCCTCGTTTAAATCAGGCAACTAAATAATTAGAGAATCAATACAATTCTAAATTCATGGCTTCTTATTGATTTTGCCTTTCAAATCAAGCATCATATTGGATGCATCTTCTCCAACCCAATCTCGCATCATCTCCCAACACCAAATCAACCATTACTTTAAGTCGTTCATATTGTGATGCTTGATTGTGTTGTTGGTGATGTTTGATTGTATATCCGATTATGATGCTTGTGAAAAGAGGGTGGAATGTTGGGTTTGACTATCATGCTTGGGA
Source organism: Plantago major (assembly GCA_026545765.1). Classification (NCBI taxonomy): domain Eukaryota; kingdom Viridiplantae; phylum Streptophyta; class Magnoliopsida; order Lamiales; family Plantaginaceae; genus Plantago; species Plantago major. The sequence continues at coordinate 47,312,406 of CM048844.1, forward strand.
CTGAGCAACCTAGACCAAGCATTATCATGTGTGCCAGTGATGCTAGGGACTGTGGCTTCGCATCTGATGGTGCTTGTGTGGCTATGATGTTTGGACTGAGCAACACAAACCACGTTAATTGGAGGATGATGCTTGTTTGTGTGCGATTATGATGCTTGGGGAAATAAAGTGATATTTTTGGAGTAAAATGACACGGTGAAGGAGAGATGCTTGGTTCCGTATATTTTTATAATTCTGACGATTTCATGCGATTTGAATGACTAATAAGTGATATCAAGCATTGCATTTCTGAAAATCAAGCATCATACTACTAATAACCATGCATCACATATCAAGCATCACCCAATGACTATGATGCTTGTTGTTTTTCAAACTGAGTTTAAATGAGTGGCATGGACGTTTGATGATATGTTTGAAAGGGGGGTATTGAAGATTAGTTTTTGATTTTGAAAAAAATCTTGGTTACCAATATAAATGATTTGATTTGATATATAGTTAAGGAAGTGATTTCATCAAAAAAATGTAATTTTACATTTCAAAGTTACTAAAATTAAGAAGATGACTAATTTGTAGAAATGTTTTGACTAATTTGTAGGATGTTTTTTTATGTATGACTAATGTGTTTGAAGTTTTTAGGAGTAGCATCATTTTGTAATTTTCTCTTTTTATAATGTTAGTTTCCCTATTTTTTGTGTTAGATTACCATAAATTAGTTTTTATAGTTAATTTATTTATTTTGTAGTTAGTTTCAGCACAAATAAAGTTAGTTTCAGCAGAAAAATGAAATTAACAGTTAATTTCAGCATTTATTTTCATACTTACGGATTTCAAGTTGGTTATTTAATTTAATTTAGAGCCTTATTTGAAGTCCATTAGTGTGGGTGGATTTAAAAAAAATGCTAATTAAATCTAGTTGAGCGAGAATTTGAAGTCCACAATTAATTAGATTGGTCTTATTTGTAATAGTTATTCTAAAGTGTCTTTGTATGTCATACTTGTTCATATGTGGCTTCTATAGGTAATTTTCCCTTAAACATATTATAAGAGTATTTAGAAGTTAAAATCAGTGAAATCGCATAAAAATATTTTATTAGATTTTTTTCAAATCTAATTTGATGAAAATCAGATTCCAAGTTTGTGAGCATTGAATGATTTCAGTCCTGACATTATGTCTTCTCTTTAAGAGATAGATGTACCATTGAATACATGGCATTGCTTACATGATTCAAATAATTTGGACCTTATTCCAAGAATTCAATTCCAACCTTCATTTTATCTGAATTTCAAGTCTCATTCCAACCTGAATTTTGACTCATTTTCCTATAAATACACTACACTTATACTTTTCCAACCTCACCCCCCAAACAAACTCATTTTCAGATCAAACATTAAAAAAATCTCATTCTAAGAAATGTCTTCTTCAAACTCCTGGTAAGAATCCCTTCTTGCCAGATATGGATTGTTGTAGAAGAGAAGAACTCGAACCTACCAAGACTCCATGTTATACAACGAGAAAATGACCAAGGAAAATGTCATTTGTAACGGTTCGACACCTACTCAAGTGTGTCGAGCTAGACATGTGGTGTTATCCTCATAAAACCCAGAAAGCCATCCAAGTTGTACATGGCACACGCGCCAATCGTGGTGCCAACTATACATTCGATGATATCAAGGCTCAGGTAACCAAACTCTGGCAAAGGCACTTCACATACAAAAGGATACTCAATTGGACTGAGACTGGGCATGGGATTAACTTCTCCTGGGGTAGGAACCAATGCAACAATAGGTTTTGGGCAGAGATACGTACCTATGATTGTCACGCTGACTGGTACTATGTTGTTGATGAACCACTTTGGTTTGAACTCCAACTTTCTGTTCCAGGAATGTAAGTGTGTGGTCCAGAAAATGATCCAACTCCGGCCCCTCCACCCGTGTTCAAAGACGTTTCGTGTGATGGTGCCAGTTGCTCAGGGAGTTCTCATGGAGGTTCCGACATGTAAGGGTTGTCGGAGTTACTTTTATCACCACAACAAATCAGCCCCCAATTTTCAAGTGAGTTTTATGTTTGGTTGTATTGTCTAAATTATTATGAATGAAAGGGGTGGTATTGTTAAACAAGTACTCCCTCCGTTCCATTAATAACTTCCTAACTTTTTTTTTTTTTTTTTTGTTATAAACTTCCTAACCCCATAAATGCAAAGTTTTTATCCCACTAATTAATTCTTTATTATTTATCTTTCCTACTTTATCATCACTTTATTCAATATCTCTCTTACTTTATCACCAACTTACAACTTTACCAATATAATACCACTTACAATCTAATATTTTAATATATTTCTTAATCAAAGATAAAGTTGAAGCTTAAGAAGATACTAATGGACCGGAGGGAATACAATTTTATTATATTATATCCTGAATTGAAATACATGAAAGAAGGGTAAAATTTGAAGTGTTCCAAATATAGTCAAGACCGGTCTCTATTTATGGATGATCAAAAAAATATTAACATTAGTATATTTTTTGTATTTTTTAAAAATCATTTAATAATGAAAATAAGAAGAAGAAAAAATCGGCAGGATCGGTGAGTAGGAGATCCGGTGACACGGTCAAGCCCCATAAATGTCCCCAAATAAGAAACTAGAAAAATTCGACTATGGTCTCACCCTCTCACTGTAGAGGGTAAGACTATTTGTGATGATGTGGGTCCACTGCTACAGTGAGAGCATGAAACCATTAGGATGAGATCATGGTCTAACAAACAAGATACTGAACCATATAAAAGAGTTTACCAACTCATGTAGAGTCAGGTGATAACAACACTGGTAGATTGACGGTTGTCAAAGAGAATAATAAATGTAATTAGTAAAAAAATGTCAAATGGTTGACAAATTAATGTTTAAATAAAAAATAAGACATCGATAATTACTATTCCCCGTCTCGTCCGAAGTTTTCCATTTACTTTGGGAGTGAGAAAAATAAGGGTGAATTACTTTTTGATTAAAATGATGTTGTGTGGTTGAAAAAATTTGTAGTGACTTTACTTTTTATATTGAGTTTTGTGAAAAATTGAATATATTAAATATTATTATGGGAGTAAGAATTGACAAAAATGAAAACATGAAGCTTTAAATGAGACACCAAAAATTGTAAAATGGAAAGTTTAGGACGGGACGGAGTAAGTAGTAGATTCATGAACCAAGTTCGAAACACAATTGAAGTGACACATTGTAACAACCTGTACTTTTTTATTTTAATATAGTTAATTTAATTTTATATTTTATAGTGGAGTCTGGTAATACATTTTAAAATCAGTATTCTCGTTACTTAGCCCAAGCCCATATCTATTAGTATAAGATTTATTAAACCCTTTTTTGATCTAAAACAGCTGAACATCATATTTTCTTCACTGCCGCCACCTTCGACCATAACAAGTGAGTTAATTTGACTTTCAAACTCTTTCCTCGTTTATGTATCTACTAGTGATTTTATCGTTTCAAGAACTTTACTACAAATTCATTGTTTTGACAAGACAAATTGTTTCTCTCACACATCATCATTACCGAGGCTATATTTACAAAGAATTATTCCTGAAAATTGCACAGCACCTTCGTGTTACTAGCAGTATTTTAAAGATGTGCTAGTGAGTTTGATCTTCGATAATTTTTTCCCCTATTATAATTTATTTATGGTTTGATATTTAATTTAGGTTCTTACGTAGTGGTGAGTTTTGGAGATTCAAAGTGGTTGGTTGAGATTAAGTGGTTTAGCTAGGTTAAGCTTATCTTCGAGTCGACTTTGAGGTATGGGAAACTCTTAACACTTTTGCTTCTATTTTATTGTTATAGTATATATGTAATGTTTTATGATTTGATAATTAACTTATGGTTATTATATTAAAGAATGAGACTTGGTATAATAGTCTATTCGAAAAGGATCAAGTATGTACCCATAAAATATATTTGTTGTGTGTGCGATTTGTGAAAGCTATTTTGATAAAGCATGGATTATATGTACGTTTAAGCTCATCGATATGTCTATGAAGTGTGTGACCCTTTCGAGAGATTGTCATGCTTTGGAGTACTCCCAGTGTTACGTGTATGTGACCCCTATGGTAGGGGATATGTTATGTGAAAAGCTGGCATGTGTGCCACCACGGTTTGTGTGGCCATAGTGTATATTTGATTGAGCTAAAAGTGTGATTTGCTCTTGTTGTGACATGTGTTCCATGCAAATGATTTTCGACTATGTTTGATATAAAACGGAGTGTATATGTATGTATATTTTTATATGTACTTGATCCGGGTAAAAGTGTCAGGAGCTCACCTTGCACCCCCTTTTCAGATGTTTAGTGAAGTGTATGTGGATAGACGTATCCTGGAGTCAAGGCGGGTAGACAAGTGGCGTTTTGAGAGTTGTGCGTTCTTTGTATAGTTGATTAGTAGTTGTTGAGGTTTTAGGTTGTAATTTGTTGTATTTCAATTTTTAACGCTCTGAATTACTTTTCAAATTGTTTTTATAAATAAATTGAGGCTTCGTCTTGGCGTGAGCCCATCTCACGATAGACGGCCGGTCGCCCCAAAATATTTTGGTTTTGGGACGTGACACACATGATAAAATCGAAAGTATATATCTATTGTATCACCCTTTCTAATTAGGAACTATGTAAAAATTTGATACGTGCTAAAGCATGAAACGGTAAAAATAATGATTACAACTTTATTTGAACTCAAATCATGGAACAACGCAAAACACTCCAACCGTCCATATCATGAAATTCATGAACATAAAGGGTTAAAATGAGGAAGTATAAATGTTCAAATGTTTTGCACAAACCACGCTAAAAACAAAGTTCTTAAATGATAGTACGATGCATGGTATCAATGTAAAAGAGAGCAATGGTGACGATAAACATATGTAGGCCATGATCATTGATCTGAATCGCCAGTGCTCCTCCAGGTAGCTCTTGCTTATCACCTAAAATTGTTTATAAATAAGAGGTTAGTCAAACCACCGACTAAGCAAGTTTCATGCACGTGCCATTACCTAGAGGTTCTATCTTTGTGTCTTTTTTGTCTTTTAAATCTTGGCTTATTGCATTGCAACCTAACCTATGACTTGATCCTTAACATGACTTGACTTGACTTTCTAAAATTTACTTGACTTGGCATTAACTTGACACGATTCTTATCATTAATTCACGAGCTCACTTGGCATCGTAGGAAAGTCCATTAGACAAAAAGGTTTAAGACTAGAGGGGGTTGAATATAATTAAAAAAATTCCGTGCCTAAAATAGATTTTTCAGCAGGTACAAGTAACTCCTGATACTTAACTTTCAGGAGCGGGAGACTTTTACAATTTAAGTTAGTTTAAGTGTTGAGTGTGTATGTTCAGTGAGCAAAGTATTTTTACTGATAGAAAAATAAGTTGTTGAAAGTAAGTTACAGTAAAAGTAAACACAAGTTTATACTGATATATGAAGGTAACGTAATTCTTCAACTAATCTACTCCGCCCTTTCTTACACTACAAGAATTAACATGGAGACGGAAGGGGCGGATTTTATCCGTCGCCATGTGATTCTATCATCGCCAAATGCATGACGGATTCTATCCGTCGCTCTGCTTGACGGATAAGTTTATCCGTCGCTTCTGAGCGTTGACCAAGATTTAAAAAAAAAAATTTAGCGACGGATAGATCTATCCGTCGCTATAGCCGAAAAAAAAAAAAAAAAAAAGTTAGCGACGGATAGATCTAGATCTATCCGTCGCTAAAAGCCTAAAAAAAAAAACCATATATCTCCTCCACCACCTCCTTTCCTCCACCACTTCTCCTCCATTTCTCCTCTCCTCCTCCTCCCACCACCACCTTTCTCCTTCCACCACCTTTCTCCTCCACCACCATCCTCCACCACCACCTCCTCCACCACCATCCTCCTCCCACCACCATCTCCACCACCACCACCACCACCTCTCTCCTCCCACCACCACCGCACCACCACCATCTCCACCACCACCACCACCACCACCTCTCTCCTCCCACCACCACCGCACCACCACCATCTCCACCACCGCACCACCACCACCACCGCTCTCCTCCCACCACCCCCGCACCACCACCAACACCACCCCCACCACCACCACCCAACTCCTCCCCCCCCCCCCAACAACCTTCCTCCTCCCACCACCACCGCCACCACCACCTTGCCACCACCACCGCCACCACCACACCACCACCGCCACCACCGCACCTTTTCTCCTCCCACCACCGCACTGCATTTGAATACAAATTGGATCTGAATATAAAAATTGAATACAAATTAATACGATCTGAATACAAATCAATATCTCGATATCTGAATACAAATTGATATTGAATTAATCCAGATCTGAATATAAAATTCGAATCTGGATTTTATTTTTTAAAAAATAGAAATGGGGCGACGGATAGATCTATCCGTTGCATTAAGCGACGGATAGAATCTATCCGCCGCCCATTATCAATTAAAAAAAAAAGGTCAATCCGTCATGAATTGACGACGGATTGTTATCCGTCGCCACGGCTTCAGGGGGCGACGGATTTTCTATCCGTCGCGCCGCCGGCTGAGGCGGATGAAGATCTTCATAGCGACGGATCTATCCGCCATGTGCCGATTTTATAGTGTTAGAACTTGAATCCACTAAGCCAGAAAATTGAGTCCCATTACAAAATTCTGTTCCTTAGTTAAATCCCTTTAAACCCTAAGGCTTCCTTTGGTTTGAGTGAAAACTGGGGAAAAGAAAAAGAATAGGGGAAATTCAGATTTTCCAGGAAAATGTTATAGGAAAAAACAAGTTCCCTTAATTTAAGGATAAATATATTTCATAGAGATCTTTCAAAATTTTCCAAAATTTACTAACTAATACTAAATGGTGAAAATTATATTTTCTTCTATTTTTTTTTTCTTTTCCCCTATTTTCCCAACTTAGCAATCTTGAACTTTCTCTTTGAATTTCCAAGCCAAATACTCTGACTCTGGTTCCTCCAACGTATTTTTCTTAATTTCCCAAACTAAGTTCTTCCTTAGCACACTTGTTTGGTTTGTCTGAGAGTGTGATTTTGATAAGACAGTGATCACTTAATAATAACAATGTTTCAGTTAGTTTCAATGAAGAAACATAACCAAAATTATAGTGTTCTAAAGACTTGGTATTTTGTGTTTGGAAAACAAGACTTGTTCTTGGTTCGGATGAAAGAACACTTATCAGTCGCCACTTCAATGTAGGTTCTACTTCTTTACAAGTAGCTTGGAAAGTTTAAGTCTAACTTGTGAACTTAAAAAACTTGAGAAATTTTTATCGCGACAACTAGTATGAGTTCAGTGAATTCCGTATCATTGCTCAAGGTCAAAGTGTTTCTATTTATAGATTTGTAATACATACAAGTTGATTAATTTGTCGTCAAAAAATGGTCCAGTGGGAAACAGAACCTAACAATCCCAGACTGACTTTAGCTTTTGTGTTCCAACCTGGCTTTCAGTGCTTCAATCACAGCAGAGAAGTCTTGATCACTTAAGCCTTGTGATTTAGCCACCTTGTAGAGTTCATTTGCAGCTGCTGCAATTGGAGTTGGTTGAGAAACGGATTCAGCTAATCCAAGAGCAAGCCGGAGGTCCTATGACAAAATATATTGCTAGTCAGAAAGAAATCTTTTTGAACGCGTTACTACTTGGAGGTTGGAGCGCGTTGGAACAACCTACCTTCTGCTGATGCTTTAGTGGGAATGCAGTTGGATACTTAGATTGAACCATAGAAGGACCTTTCATCTTGTACATTGGTGCACTGATGGCACCCTGTGATATAACCTTTGAATTTATGGTGGGTTAGTAACAAATCAAGTTACTGCAGGCATAATAATATGAAAACGTAATAGCATACCTCGACCAACACACTTGGATCCAGACCTACTTTTTCGCTAAGTAGCAAGCCCTCAGAAAAGGATGCCATCATACTGCAAATCGTTGAATGTGATAAAGTAAGTTGTTATAAATTTAAACTTACAAAATTTATGGGGGATACGCAATCAAAGAAATTACAAAATGAGGTATAAAGGTATCAAGGCCACTTTACCTTCCCATGACCATATTGACGACAAGTTTCATGGCTGCTCCATTACCCACATCTCCGAGGTAAAATCTCGACTGAAATCATGTCAAGTAGATGAGAACAAGAACGGTTTTGATACTTGAGTTGAAAGAGAAAAAGAGCCTGGAAAGTGGTGGAATGACCTTCCCCATAATGTCTAAGAGCGGAGCAGCAATTTCATATAGAGATTTGTCGCCTGAATAATTGCAGCTGCAATTGTTTTAGTTTGTGCGTCGTTTCTCTATCATGTGATTTAACAAAACAGACTAATGCGGTAAAGAATACACACTTTGGAAAATGAACAACAAATAAATGAATGAAAGAAAAACGCAAGTGTTCAATTGATTGGTGCGTTGTAACACTAAAAATACCCATGTCTGAAGGAATATGTTAGATTACAGGAGAAATTCAGTGTAGGCCATATATTTACCTGCAGTAAGAAAAATTAGTTGGCCATCTTCAGCTGGCTTTTTTGAACCTGAAACTGGGGCCTGCCAGGAAACGGAGAACACACAACAACATATACATTAGAGGCATGGACATGTGCCAAGATCTAGGGAACAAACTATACTTCAGAAAATTAATATACCGGTGATAAAAATGAACCAGAAATAAAAGGATGAAAATCCACATGCCTAATGTTTTTATGGAGATGGAGAAGTGAAGAAAATAACCTCCAGGAATAAAGCTCCTGTAGATCTGATATGTGAGCTGATCAGTTTGGAAGTAGCACCATCAACAGTAGAGACGTCAACATAACTGCAACATTCATTCCAAGAGGACCATATCAGATATATGTAAAATTTGGAACGAAAGTGAAAGTTAAGATATCTATTGTAGAATTCCTCGTGACTGGATTAACTTGTAAGAGTAAAAAATATACATATATGTCGAGCCCATGAAACTTATTTACCCATGTTCTTTGTGCATAAACTAGCATCCCAATCTGGTCCAAGTCTGAATACTAAGTTATCAATCATAAAAATCAAATAAAGTTAAATTCTAATGAGAATGAAGTAGAGCTCATGAATCCTGAATCTAGGATGTTGGGATCTATTTCTACAGAATGCGAAACTGTTCAACGTTTGGTTCTTTCAAAATGGACATCACCAATCCCAACTCAAAGGCAAGATGGCTTGTTTGAAGTATTTTATCTAGATTTGACTAAGCAGCTGTCCTAATTTGAGCATTTACACTTTAAATTAATAGCAGAATACAACTGTCCAGAAAAATAAATAAAATAAAAAACTGCAGAATATATTAAAATTCTTTTTTAAAACATTTCAGCATGGCATACCCTTTTCCTGAAGTCATGCCATTAGCGGCTCCGTTTTTCCCACATGCAACATCCACCTGGACAAGGAAATAAGATCATTGCTAAGAGATGAAACGGATTCCCCTCCCCTGCCCCATGTTTCTTTCATGAATTAATATATATAAAGGTGACTAAGCAGCAACATTAAGCAAAATCTTTCATGCTCACAGCACTCTCTGGATCAGCCAGCATGGCAAATGTGACATCACAAGAAGCAGCTACTTCTTCAGGAGATGATTTATATCTGCACTAGACAGTCTCAGTTTCAGATGATTGCTTTAAGACTGAATCACATCATATGGAAATCAAAGATAAAATGTTGATCATCAAACCTTTCAGCACTACGATTCATAAAATATAAAAGAGAGTATCAGATACTTTAATGAACTAAGTCTGTTGCAAAACATTAATATTCGTTCATACATAACATTAATATCCAAGGATCTTAGCAACTATTATTACCAAAACAGGAACCACAATAAGAAGTTGATCTGAATATTCAAATTAAATAGCGCTCATGGCATTATTTGCAGTAGATGCCAAAGAGGTAGACGGAAACATTTAATATCTATTCCATGTCTTCTTTTTTTTTTTTAAGCTTTACATTTGTCCATTATGGGTCTAATTTTTTAAAGCTCCTTAAATTAAAACACACTATCTCATACTTTATCAATTCTCTATCCTATCTTTTATCATCCACCGACAACTTTATCAATATAAAACCTTTTATATTCTTCCGTCTTAATTTTTGTGCCAATTGGAATATGGAAATGTAAAGCTTTGAATAAATGGAGGGAATAAAAGAGTTTAGGATAACTGTATATATTCACATTATTGAAACTTATGAAGTAAAATGTTATAGTGTTCTCATGAACAAATTAAAAATGAGAAGGGGATGGGGAAAGCTTGAATCCAATTCCTACAGTGATAAATACGAGTGTAGTTGAAATTCTTGGGGAGTTATAAATGAAAAGAATGGTTAAGGTGATAGCTTAGTGAACCAAACTATATAGAACTGATAACTTTTTTAAATTGATTAGAGATATCTCAAACATGTAATTATGTACTTACTTGGCACCTAGGGAGATAAGAGGATCACATTTGCTCTTGGTCCTATTCCAAACAACAACATCACATCTGCATCAATTTCAAGGCATCAAACAAACAAGCTCATAAGTACATTTCCTAGAACACAGTATTGTGCTATTCTTATAAAAAGACATGTTTCGTTAAACATCAGGATAACGACATTTTATGGGCACTAATGAAAACTTACAAGTTACACCACCACCCACCCAAGTGTTAAGAAAACCACATTTTTTGGGCACTAATGTAAGCTTACACCATCAAGTGTTTAGCCGTTTTTCCTAATGTATAAAAACTGTTCTTTTATAAAACAATAAAACATAAACATCTTCAAATTTCAGTATTAACATCAAGTGATCCAGATGACAGTTCAAGAGGAAAATACAAAAGGCAGAACAGAAAACAATGAAATTTCAGAAGAGCTGTTAAAACAGCATATCCATCATAGAGATGATGTATGTAATAATGTAAACATGAATAGAGTTGAAATTTGCATTACCCTGCTTTTAAAAGATTTTGCGCCATCGGATACCCCATAATTCCAAGTCCCAGGAAACCAATGCGAGTCGAGATCTCATCTGGTTCCACAATTATAACATACAAAAGCGCAGTTATAGATCAACAGTATGGTAATTAGTTCATATGGCATACTAATGTAATTATATATGAAAAGCAAGAGAGTAAGTCTTCTGGGATACGGGACCTATATTGTCAAGAAAATCATCAATGTTATTAATAAAAAACACTATGTTCTCAACATTGATGTTTTTTCATATTACAACTACACTGATTTCATTAACAACTTATACGTCTCTAGATAAGTTTACGGTCACTCACTTCACTTTGTGAAAGCAAGATATCAGAGTCTGTTAAACAAGAATTAAGAAAAATAAATGTATTCGGCGGGCCAACTACATAGCAATTCAAAAAATAAGAAATATACAAACCAGCATTTTTCCTTCACTCCAAGTTGCCTTGTGGCCCATTGCATTTCGAATAATGGAAATAAATGAATTCTACACTTTAAATCCAGTCTCTCAAAAACTATTGTGAAACGGGCTAATGCTGGAGTATAAAGGTGGTACCAAGTGCATTAAACGTTGTACCGTGCATTAATTGAAAAAATAAGAAACGTAAGATTAGGACAATAAATAAAAATCAGGCAGCCCAATAAACAAAATAATGACAGAAGAGTAAATTAATTACCATTGGATGGTTGTGAAGAAAAGGCCTTGAATTGGTGTCTAAAGGGAGAAGAAGAAAGGGAGTTTGGTCTGAGTTGGAGAAGCCTTGGAGGGGAAAAGCTTGAGCATACAGCCATCGGATTGGAGGATACTGAATAGTTGATGAGAGTGGAAGTCAAATACTGATTACTGCAACTGCCCTTCACCAAGAGTTTCGACATACTCACTTTCGATTGGAGGATTGGATTTGGAAGAGTAAGGTAAGGTTCGGTATGGGCGGCTCCTTTTTTTTTTTTTGCGCTTTCATAAACAGGAGGATACTGATTTTGATACCTGTGACACTTGGGCTTTTGCTACCTTTTAGTTAATTTTGACCAAATAAAAATTTGCATGAATTAGTCAATTTTTCGTCAAGTCGGCGAGTGAATTACACGTGCTCTTAATAAAATATTAATATTTTAACTAAAAAAACACAAACGGTTTCTATATAAATTATCTACGGGACTATATTGCAATTTACCACTTTACAGTTACTTTTTTAACAATTTTTTGCGAATTCGGGTTAAACTATCCGACCCGAACTCAATTGCTTGGTATATATAGTGTTTTAGGCAGTTTTACCCATTTTCTTTCTTTCTTTTCTCTCGTTTTTTCCTTTTATGTTCCAGTTCATAGAGGTTCCAGATATTTTTTTATTTTGTTCATCGTAACTGCTTCGATCTTGTTGTTTTCGCCCTTAATTTTGTTCGAGACTTGAATGTAAGTGTTTTTCTCATTGCAACTGCTTTGATTTTTGCTTTTTTTCATCGTTTTTATGCTTGTTAGGGTTTTTGTTTTGATTCCGTGCCTATTTATCTGAGTTTTGCAGTTATTCGTACTATAATGGTTGATAAGAGCGGCAAGGAAGGCTCGAAGGATGTTAGTCGGAATCGTAAGCGGAAGGCAGTGATCAGCGATAAAGGTATTCGTGCTTGTTAGGGTTTTTATGCTTGTTAGAAAATTGCTCCAAAAAAAAAAGAAAAAAAAAGGTTAATCGTTCTTTTGTTTGTAGTTTGTTATGGTTTTTTCGCTTTTTTCCTGCCTGTGTTGTGAGAACATGAATGCTCAAGCATATGCATGTTATGCTTGAGAATATAGATAATTTATTTGGGATTTATGTTTTTACAAGCTCTGTTTGTGGTTTTTGTGAGAAAATGCATGTTATGTATGAGAACATATAGGTAATTTAATTGGGAACATAGATTTTGTGTTTTTGAGAGAACATGCATGTTATGCCTAAGAACATAGGTTATTTCTCTGAGAACATGGAGTTTTTTTAATCTTTGATATCATGGTTTTTTATGCTTGTTATTGTTTGTGTAGATGCTGGTGTAGAAAAGAAGTCTAGGGGAAAAATATTTAAGCCTGATTATGCAAGCTTGAAAGAACCTGGGAAAAAAAGAAAAAGAAAACGGTTAATTGTTCTTTTGTTTGTAGTTTGTTATGGTTTTTTCGCTTTTTTCCTGCCTGTGTTGTAAGAACATGAATGCTCAAGCATATGCATGTTATGCTTGAGAACATAGATAATTTATTTGGGATCTATGTTTTTACAAGCTCTGTTTGTGGTTTTTGTGAGAAAATGCATGTTATGTATGAGAACATAGGTAATTTAATTGGGAACATAGATTTTGTGTTTTTGAGAGAACATACATGTTATGCCTGAGAACATAGGTTATTTCTCTGAGAACATGGAGTTTTTTTATCATTGATATCATGGTTTTTTTTATGCTTGTTATTGTTTGTGTAGAT